>JARVKF010000059.1:0-35964 GCA_039778275.1 Seiridium unicorne | reverse complement strand
AATAATAATAATAATAATAATAATAATAATAATAATAATAATAATAATAATAATAATAATAATAATAATAATAATAAACAACCTCTTTTTATTCCTATCAGCTCAACTACAATAACCTGTATTCTATATACCAAAATCTCTAAGAAAAGTTCTCATGTAATACAGAGCGCTATTTCCAATATGCGCCACGCTGAATTTCCTCACCCAATCGAAACGTGTGCAGATTGAATGAAACTCTAGTTAGTATGGAATCTCCCACCAGATCCCCCTAACTCATGATCGGTGATGGTGGCTTGAAAGTTGGTGCTGTAAGTTAGTAGTTGGATTGAATCACTACTGCCCTCCCTGTTACTTCTCATAAGTGACCACAATGGGGCCTGTTTAATTCCCGTGCCCAGTGCGGAAAGCTCAGCTATATAGAAGTGATTTAGGATATACATTGCTTAGTAGTCGCTCAAGAGAATACCCAAGGCTCTGGTACAGACTTTCTTGGGAGATGGACGCTATGACGTGGTCTTCCTCCGATTGGCTGCAGCGTCCGCCGGATTCTCCAATCCATGGTACCCGCGGCCCCAAGCTTCTACATGAATCGACCATAATCGTGTGATTCATTGCACTTCAGTCAATTACTACCGAATAATTGGCGCTCTTGTCTCGACGCTTGGTTTCAGTTCACGAAGCATTGGCTGGCGTTTTGTCCACGGGTCGGTTGTTTGCTGGGCGGGGCAGAATCATTCGCTACACCCTACCGTATCTCGTTTCCCCTCCGACGTCGGGAAAGCTTCCCGAACAACCTACAGCCCGATACTGAATCTTGCCTATAGTCAGCCCGGATTTCCATCGACATCATTTGTATCAACATCAGCATAAACAAGGTCCCAAGATGGGTGCCTACTTCGAAACAATACCAAAATCACTGATTAAATGGATACTGGACCAAAAGGTCTTCTGGGTGTCCTCCGCACCGCTCTCTGGCGACGGCCATGTGAATGTATCACCAAAAGGAGGCGCATACTTTGGAGTTGTTGACGAGAAGACCTTCTGGTATATGGACATGACCGGCTCGGGCAACGAGACAATTAGCCATTTATACGAGAACGGCAGAATCACCGTGCTCTTCAACGCATTCGAGGGGCCGCCGAGAATCCTGCGGCTCTACGGGCGGGGCCGAGTGCTCGAGCATGAGACCAAGGAGTTCATCGACTTTGTCAAAGCCCATAACGTGGAGACCATTCCCGGATCCCGGAGCGTTGTTGTGGTTGATATCCACCAAGTGGGGACATCGTGCGGCTTCTCCGTGCCATACTACGACTTCAAGGCTTTCAGACCGATATTGAATGAATTTTTCGAGAAGAAGGAGAAGAGATACCTGTCTGGCAAAGAAGAAGAGAGCATGCCTCGGTAAGACGTTGCAATCCGAGCAACACAACAACTGGGTCTAATCGTCTATAGATACTGGGCACTCAAGAACTCTTTGAGCGTGGATGGGCTCCCGGGGATGAAAGTGGCCGAGAAGACTCGCAGAAGGGAAGGTATAACTCCATTGAAGAAGATGGTCGGCGATGCTGCTCCCAAAGACTATCGCAGACCAGTAATCGGCTTCACGCTTGCACAGCTCATCATGGCTATTGTGCTGAGCGCTTTGCTGGGTGCCTTTCTGGCTTTGCACGGTGTTGAGGCGGCTCGAGTCATAAAACAGAACCTCCCGACTAGAGAATGATGGCTTCATACGAAAAGCCAAAGTCAGCGCAGGGAATGACCGTCAGTAAATTCCTTGGAGGCCATTTCTGATGCTTCAGTGTGGTGTCCTGATGCGGGTCAGAAAGGCTCCTGCCGCTAAGCAGCATCATCTAGTCCATCGGGCGCCTTACTAAAAGTAATCTTATATGGATCCTGACGCATAACACAATTACTAGGTAGCTATGCACATATGTCGGTCTCCGGTTTTCATCGGCGAGCAGAGCAGGCGCCACTCGGGTCCAAGCCACAACACAGTAATTTCATTGGCTCTATCGATAATTCACCTCGCTTGCCACTATTAGGCAGCCATCGAGCTGAGGCCTTCCCTGTATGAGCAATAGCCTATGTCAGAAGGAATGGCGGAGGGATCAATAAGCGGGCTTATTCTTAATATAGCTTCTACATTATCCGCAAAAACAACCAACCACTTGAATTTATCTTACTTACATACTCAGCCAGTCAATACCGGGATAGTTCTAGTTTGACTGTTGACCGAAGGGAAGCTGGTATGTTAAGGTCGCGTCTCGAGGATGTACTCGGGCCCAGCCGCCTAAATTCCACAACGACCGCGTGACATCGCGTTATTTGATCACCTCTCTGCTCATGAACGTATCATACTCAGCAGTAAGCAAGTATTACCATCAGCATCGTACCGCCTGTGTCGCATGGATGGACATCGACCCGTCGCGCGTCGGTCTAAGTTAGCACTCGTGTCCATAGCTGGATAGCCTCTGTCGGTAAGATGATCGCCTGCCCACTCCAGGGTGAAGGATTTTCGGTCAAGGTCGGTTCGTCCGGCTCTGCCTATTCGCTTCATGATGGTACCCCGATGCCTCGTCGGGCAACTCCAGGCAGCTCGCTGAGCCAGCCTGTTGCCGTGCAGTAAGGCTATCTACAGTTGAGCCAGGGCTTGCTGACCGTAAGACTTCGCTGGTGGTGTGGACGGCCACATGAAGTCTTCTGTTTATATGTTGTCGTCTCAACTAAGAACGCGACGTGCTCCAAGAATCCGGCTGCCTAGGTACGCACGGGCAACTGCATGACATGTGGCGGGTTCCTAGTTATTTATATCGTTTTCATCGTTTCGTCATTAATTTATTCGAGTGTCTTCCGATAAAGTAAGTGTTGTGACGCCCGTGTGAATCTCAGACATAGACGGTCATCCACTGTTGTTAATAATTCCAGCCCTGTCAAATTGTGTTTGCCCTTGTGATATGCAGCAGTACCCTGTAATAGTGGACCAAGTGGCACCTCATGTTGCTAATGCGTGGGGCATCCGTTGCCTGCGTTCGGTCGTCCATAACTCTGATCATTACTCGTAAACACGAGTGATCCAGTGGTAATGGTACAACATGCACAACCCAATGATGCATATCTCCTTTTTCGTACAAGTTGGGGTGTGCAAAGATTGGAGAAGCTGCTGCCGACCCAGGATCGGTGTGCCACCTCGTCCCGAGGTCTAATGACATGGCAATTTTATGACGTTGCTTCGAAGTGATTTCATGTCTCTGATTCAGCTCTTAGACTCTAGGATGTTCTGCATTATAGAGCGCACTCTGTGATTGCCTGACTGTTTTCGCGGAATCTGCAGGGCTTGTTATCCTATCACCCGTTCAGCCTCAGTCGGTATCGTATAGATGACTAGCGATGCGTCATTAGCCAATTTGTATCAGGCAGAGTCGGTACTTTCCGGAATAGGGCGGCCCCCATTAACTTGGTTTGTTGTGATGAAGTCTGGTGGACCGGTGAAGTTTATTAGCTTTGAACACATCCGAAAGCTGAGACGATTGACAGCGATTAAGTAGCAGTTGGCGTTCGGTTTATTTTGAAGACGGCCACGTATTGGTGAGTCTGTGGTTCATTGGTAGCGGGTTCCCAAATTTCCGTTCAATTGGCTGCACTCTTCGGATGAGGCCAACTCCTGTGACTGTGTTGCGCCTTACATGGGCCATTGGCCCAGAGTGTTTTCATCCCCACCAATACTTATTTGATGCAACAATCCGGCCTCGTGTAGCAATATCATCTCCCTAGTGTACAGGCTGCAAGATGAGGAATAATAACCGGAAAGTGGATAATCTATGGCTGTGATTGTAATGTGAACACCAGTAGTGCAATCCTATGCGTCAGTTATACGTGGTACGACATATTCTTCCATCTTCTCCTAACAATAGAAAAACTCGGGCTGCTGCGAAATATGCAGTGTCACCTCCCAGCATTGGGGCCTTACACTTGTAGTAACTGCAGTTTGGCTTCTGACTTGTGTGTCTATATTTACAAGCTGCAATGCTATGGCTTCCACAAGGTAACAGTTGTATTTCTGCACTTCATTAGCATTGTATTGTGTGATACAAATTGAGCAGTAAGTAACACGAGCCCCGCCACGTATGTCCAGGATACAGCATAGGTCAGACAATCACTCCCTTGATGATACGAGGCTGGAAGGAATCCTTCAGTGAATGATTGCAGTTTCATCAAAATGGTGGGCGGATGTTTGAAAAAGCAATGAGACTCACCCATGTTATCATGCACTAACAAGTTGCCGGCACATGTGACGACATATACATATTTCACATGCCAGCGAGTCCTACACTTGTGCAACCGCCAACACGGCACCGAGAGGATGACCTGACCGTTACCAAGTTCGAAGGAGAAAGGCACGTCTTAATATTTCCAGTTTTCGCGTCGAATCACGGATGAGCTGCGTGCTTAATTCCACCATGCCCTGTCATCTATTGTGTGTTGTTAGCGCTATATGGCAGAGAGTGTCGATATGGCGTTGTCTGTGCATATCCAGCACCCTGGAGAGCCCAAGAGGCCCCAGGAAGAGCCGTGCCAACCCCTCTTTTTTATTTTTCCTTCAAATAATAGGCGTCCAACTGTCAACTTCCAGCCCTACCATATGCAGATGTGAATACTTCCTTCGTAAAGTACCAATGAATCAAGGCTAGTTGACCGACACGACTAGGTGCCAGGCTTCAGACAGCCACAACCGTAGATCCGCTCATTGTTCCTCCTTAAATTGCCTCAAGTTGCGCGACTTTTAAGCCAAGGCTATCGAAAACATTGGTTCTCAGCCGTCGAAGTCCAGGAGATGTGACTCAGATTCACGAATCCGGCCCTTTTGCGCGGTAATTTTCAGGCTCACTCGGACCTACTTTTGATTGATGTCTGGATAGTTTTGAGTCAAAATACCACCTATATTGGCCGACAAAGTCCATGGCACGTGAAAATATCGTAAATCGAGGGGCGCAAGGCGATTAAAAGGAGGTAGCCTTGACCTCCGTATACCAGTCGTGTTCGTAAGCATGACGCTGACTGGTGGCCATAGCTAAGCCGGCACAATAATAAGAATCGTTGTCCACCAATAGACGAGTTATTGAATTCTTCACGAGACCACAATGCCGCAATCGCTCTCTTCTGTAAGAAGCGGTGGGTGCAATCAGAGCCACTCATGACGACTAAACACT
This sequence comes from Seiridium unicorne, assembly GCA_039778275.1. Classification (NCBI taxonomy): domain Eukaryota; kingdom Fungi; phylum Ascomycota; class Sordariomycetes; order Amphisphaeriales; family Sporocadaceae; genus Seiridium; species Seiridium unicorne. The sequence goes on along the minus strand of JARVKF010000059.1, from coordinate 30,757 downwards.
CCCAGCTGGCAGCCACATCGCCCACTTAGTCGGTTGCCTTACTGTTCCCTGTGGTGTGTCGTGATGATGACCTTCTGAGGGAAAGGCCTGCCGTGGCAACATGACAGCCTGATACTGGCGGTGAATAATCACTGGACAGTCAGTCGCCTTCCACACTCCACACAACGATGTGCGGTCTCCATGAGCCAAGCCGACGTGGTAAGTGGTTGACCAGATACACAAGTCGTGGTTCTACACGAGACTTGTATTCGTGTTCGTGCAATGTGATGGTGCTGCTGATATCCTCATGCCTCGCCGCTAGAGGCGCGTCGTGTTGCCCCGTCGAGTCAAGGCCATGATTGCGACAAACCCAGACTCAACGTCGTATGTGGCGGTCAAAAATATTCATCCAGAGCCTTTCTGCTTGGCTCACCGATCACATTGAAATCGCCACGATCGGGTGCTTACTTCCTTGCTCATGGCAAATGGCAGGGCATAGAGGCCAAATTCGATTGCGTATCCGAATGAGCTGTAAAGATCTTACAAGGAGTGAGCAGCTGAATGGAGGGGCGTTCAGTCTTATGAAGTGCGCTTACTGACCCAGGTCGAACACTCCAGACTCTCGGCCAGCAGCAGCGGCATCATATACGAGACCTCGTCAGATCAGCCTCCAGTGGCAACTGCGTATCATGGTTCACTGCCACATTTTGCATCGCAGCGCGACCCCTATTTGGTGTTTTAGCTAGTCTAGCCAATGGAGGCCTTACCAGTGGCGAATACTGTCTCGGGGTCGCCGTCGCCACTTAAAAAGGGTTTGCTCAATCGAGAATCGTACGTTCGTGCAAAAAGAGATGTTTAGGTTCTAAAGATTCATCAACAGTCAGCAGTATACTCGCAAAGTGGTCGCAAGAATTAATTATGGGTCAAAACCTATGGCACAATGTTGTTTACCATATGGCATGAGCCAAAGGCTGCATGCTTACATTAGTTAAGGTAGGCTTCGGGTAAGTTCCAGCAGCATAGCGCCGTCAGACCACGCCACCCCTGATTTCATGAGCCGCCAGGCCCGAAGCTTTCCCGCATAATTAGGATTGTTTCGTAACTACAATTTTTATTCTTGGGTGTTTGGAGATGCCTAAACACTTTGCCCGCACAAGGAGAAGCGGGGTTTGTTCCATAAGGCTGGCAGTTGCATGATTGTTGTCATTTCAGACCGAGCCCGAGGGTCTTTCAGGGCAGCTGGGTATTAAATTTCGGTGTCTATATGCAAGTCTACTTCAAACACCCGGATTTCAACATTTGGTATTTTTAGGCTCTTACTTGATACCAGGATGAAAGGTTTCCTAAGAGGGATCGTCCACAATTTATAGAGTCTTATGAGCTTCTTTCGGTGAATTTCTTGCCTGTGATCTCTCGGCAATGGCCCGAGACGAAAGTCTTTTGGGGCGTCGCGTTGACCACCATGGCCAAAAGTCCTCCTTCTGAAATGATGCAAAGATCGAAAACGGCCCCTAGGAGCCTCGAGGGCATACATCCAACATTTGTCGAAGGAGCGACTTTGCTACACAAAAAGACTCTGAAGTGTGCGTTGAGATTGCCGAGCAAAAAGGAATAGATGAATCGAAGGGAATGGGGCGTAGGAAGGTGTAGTGTAAATGAATGGTAGGAAATGGTTCGCGCACCACCATGCGGCTCTGCGAATACAATGTACCTAATGTAGGCAACCGTTAACTATGGGCCACCCTGTTAGTCCAATGCGTCTGATCCGCTATGGTCGCCCTGGGGGTGGACAAGGCAGTATGGCCTACAGCCTGACCGTGGCTCGCGACTCACTTGTTACTTGCTGTGGAATATGTATGGAGTGATGTCCACCATCTTCTTTCTGAGCATCGTCCAACCTTCAAGGTCGCATAGAGACCCTGATCCTGAGCGCTGTGTAATAGAGCGTTGGACGGCTCTATCCCGTTGTTTTTGTCGCCGAGCAACTGAGGACCCCGCACTCGGTGGAATTTGTTGCAGACAACATATTTGAATTTGATTCGCAGCCGCTGCAGCAGTGTGTTGCGTTGCCAGTCGCCCAGCCACCAGGCAGTAAGGTGAGTTCAATCAAACAATCAAGCACGCAGTACAGAGCCCGAGGATGACAGCAAGCTCTGTGCATTGAGAATGACGCGGAAACTGATCATGCGCTGCAGGCAGGAGACTCTAGATTGAGGCGATTTTTGGTGGTTTAGGCGCCTGCCCCGCCTTGTCTTACCAGCGGTTTGAACCCCGAATGACCCTGTACAAAACTGGTCAGCTAGAAGCTCTCTTTTCATGAAAAAGCATGAACCCAGCACCATAACGCAGCAAACTCGTGCCAATAACGCAGCGTCTATGCCGTGGCCAGCCTGGTACCCCATCTATTGTCGCTTACTACGACTCTTTGAGTTCAGATCCGCTGTCTAAAAGCGAGATGGCGGCTAAAGACATCACGACTTCCTTCACCAGCTATCTGAGAAAGTCGGCCCAGCTCAGCTGCTACTTTGCCGGCTGCGAAGAGAAATTTCCTGACATAGAGGAGAGAATCAAGGCTCATTTTCTGGACCGCCATCAGAATGAGCTAGCTCTGGATGACGACGACAAAGCTCTTGCCCGGGCTGTCCAAGAATGCCGGAGAAGGAATCAGGCCGAGCTCGTCAGAGGTGATCGGGGGTACGCACCCTTTATACTTTTTTGTATAATACCTATCTAATTTCTACCCAGGGACCAATCAGGACAGACCACTCCCCCCACCCCAAACTTGTCGTCCACCCAACAGCCAACTCAGGATACTGCTGCCGATGAGCACTCCCCCAAGCGTGTCAAGTCTCCTGAGCACGGGGGCAGAGCCTCGAGTCCCCGTCGCTCAAGGGCAAGGGCTTCCACAAATCCTCATGACCCCGCCTTCAGTAGAAGAACAGCTCAAACAACTCCCGGTAAGTTGTGGACGCCAGACTCACCAGGGGTAGGAGCATCCACCACGCGGTCAAAGCCTTTGAATAAGAGTAAAAAAGGTGAGGGCCAACCTCGACCGCCTCGTCAAGAGGAGCCTATAGTAGAAGATGAGCCTCCGACTCCAATCATCAAGCAACCAGAGACACGACCCATCTCACAGGAACAACTAGTGGCAGAGGTTAAAGGCATATACGCGGGATTAGTCATGGTCGAATCCAAGTGCATTGAGGTCGATAATGCCCAGAGTTCACAGAACGAGGCGAAACTAAATAATGAGCAATGGCAAGCTCTTATTGCTCTTCACAGAACGTTACTTCATGAGCACCATGACTTCTTCTTGGCATCGCAACACCCTTCGGCTAGCCCTGCTCTCCGCCGTCTGGCTTCAAAGTACGCAATGCCAGCGAGGATGTGGCGCCATGGAATCCACTCCTTTCTGGAGCTCTTGAGGCATCGCTTACCAGCCTCTCTGGAACACATGCTTACGTTTATCTACCTCGCGTACTCAATGATGGCATTGCTATACGAGACAGTACCTGCATTTGAGGACACCTGGATAGAATGCCTGGGAGATCTGGGAAGATATAGAATGGCTATCGAGGACGACGATATTCGCGATAGAGAGGTTTGGACTTCTGTTTCACGGCATTGGTACTCGAAGGCGTCTGATAAGGCACCCACGACTGGGAGATTATATCATCACCTCGCCATCCTAGCTCGTCCGAATGCTCTTCAGCAGCTCTTTTATTACACAAAGTCACTTTGTGTGCCTATCCCATTTACCTCGGCCCGAGAGTCAATCATGACGCTATTCGACCCAATTCTGAGCGCGAACAATACTCAGAATTCCCGGCTAATACCTATTGATGCTGCATTTGTCAAGGCTCAAGGCATTCTCTTTAGCGGCAGGTGCCAAGACGACTTTAAACCAGCAGTGGAGGAATATCTACACCTTCTACACAATCATATCGGGAGGACTACCAGGAGATGGATGGAATCTGGGTATTATATTGGCATTTCAACTTGCTGCGCATTGCTGTCTTATGGCAAGGAGGACAATGCCATCTTCAAAGTCATTCGGCCACAGCGCACAGATGAACCTGCGGATGTCAATATGGTCGGTGCAGAGATGCCGAAAACTTTTGAGCAAGCACGATATCTAGCGCAGGGCACATACGAAGTGGTTTTCCGCCGGTTCGCTGACCCCAACATCCTGCCTTATTTTCACACGATCCTGGTCTTCATGGACCATCTTACATATCACCCGGGTGCCATAGTATTCCTCGAGAACACCTTCCCTTGGAAGCTTGTCTCTTTGTTACTCAACTCCATTCTTCTATCGTATAGGAACTATGAACGGGTGGAGGATACTCAATTTCCTAGACCTGAAAAGGAACTCCCACGTCCACTGCCGGAGGACTTTGCCATGAAGGGGCTTCTATGGGTTGACAAATACTATCCTTTAGACTGGTTCACTAACGATAAGATCGATGATGATGAGAAGTATTTTGAGGTCGCCTCCATGACGGACGAAAGAAAGGAACGGATTCTCTGGCTTGCTTGCCGCATAGCCAGCCACAACAAATGGCTCACTTATAACAAAGAAGTACACCAGTTTGGCGTCGTCCCACGATTTGAAAAAGACCTCGACGCGGACTTGAAAGATCGAAGCCTCGATGATGCAGAGATGGAAAATGCCCCGGAGCTGTCACAAACAATTTCCCAATCATCCAGTCCCGCCACACCCAAAAACCTTGAGGAGAACGACCAGTTGATGATGGATGTGGATGGGGCCTCTCAGAGGAAGCCAATCATCACTCAATGATGTGTCAGTCGAGACATGGTCTACGCGATATCAGGCGCGTTAGTATCCTCTAACAACCTAAGAACGCATTCACAATGTGGCTGCATGGCTTCAAACGTTTCAAGTGGACTGGTTTGCACATTCATTTACGTTGGCCTTGCTCAAGCGTAGACAACGCTCACTATCAAGGCATACATTTAGACAGCTTCGCATTTTTTTTTTTCCCTTTTCGCATTATCTCGATTTCGTCCTCAACCTCAAACATTCGCTCTTCTTCCGTTCAGCTCTTGAGTAGCCAAGGAATTTCAGTACTCGTCACAAGGAACTCTCGAATCCACGCTGTCGGCTCACTTGGGTGCTTGCAGATCACGCTATTCCGCGAAACGACACTGAGACATCCCGGAACCTCGATAACAACTTTGGGGTTGAATCCATGGTTCGCAGAGACTGGCATGCCTACTACCTACCAACACGGGCGTCACCGTGAGGGGTTTGCGTTGTACAAGCCTCCAATCAGGGCGGGGCAAAACAAGGCAAACGACTAGACTAGATTGCGAACCCCACGGACTGCCTGAAGGCCGCTTTCCCGTCTTAGACAGCCAGTGTCATGCGGTTCAGAAGTTTCGGTGAGAAATCCCGTCGGGGAGTCGGTCTCCGCAAAGTATGGACGGATAACTTTCATGTGAGGTTGGCCGCATTGCTAAAGTGACAAGGCAACCAGGCTGATCTCATTTTCAGGCGCAGCGGTCCGCTTCCGTTCAGCCGCATCGACTAAGCGCGAGCGCTATCGGCATCGGAAAACTGGCGCTCAGGCTGAACGTTGAGGGCTAGAAAACCAGGAATAAAGAGAATCAATCTTAGCTGCCACTCGGTATCACACATACAAATACCACATAATGCTACTTCTAATTACCTTTGAGCCAGTAACATGTAATCATGCTCAGAGCAGTAGTTTGTGTGACCCAAGTAGGTAAATTAATAAAAAAGCTATTTGACCTTGATCAGATGATGAATGCATTCCGTGCAATTGATACAAGGCAAAATCCATCCACCAAGGCACGAGGCTGTTGCTGTAAACGGAGTTTAAGGCGAGTTCAATGTCTCCACCGGTTTGCATACATGCATCCCTAGGTTTTGAAGAGAAATTTTACACACACTCTCCCACTCTCTGGCGGCCCATATATGAGGTAAGGCTACTGCATTGGCATGACAATTGCAGCGAGCGATCACGTATTGATAGGATTAGTAAAGTTTTGAGGTCCCCACAAGAAGTCCTGGGCAACTTCCCTGAGAGGTGGTCCGAGTCGATAACAGAACACAACTCGGGCAGCAATGCGTGAGGCAAAGCAAACCAACGCACGAAAATCTGCCTCTCGAATCCAGAAGCCCAAAGCTTCAACCACTAGTAAAGATCGCCTTATTCGAAAGAAACTTGAGATTTAGTGTCAACATTTTGCGAACAAACTGCATGGTGCGTGACTAGCCGGATGCAACCCGGCCACGAACAAGGAGATCGCAGGATAATATTTTCGGGCCCGGAAAAAACCTTTTTGCTTACCAAAACCACAAATATAGACTAGTGTGAATGGCAACGGGTATACCATGAGGGTCCACGAGACGAGGCAGGAAGGCAACACCGGCAAGAACGTGGTCAAAGAGGTGCGTAAATAAGCAACCACAGGTGGTTTCAGGGAGCCCCTCCGCTTGGACGGCTACATTGCATCTACATAGGCCCCCCGCGTCAAGCAAGGCCAAACTCAAAAAGCTGCTGGGCCAGGAAGGCTGAAAGCCATTGTGTCGTCAGAACGTCGACATTTCGAATTCTATTATAGGGATCGGTCTGCCCTCTCTCCCAGACAAATCGAAAAATACTAACCAAGAGGATGGCGTCGAGCCGCTCACCGAAATCCAAATAAAGGCAAAAACAAAGACGTGTAGTATCAGCCCTATGGGGAAAGCCGATTGAACTGAAACCTAAGACCACGCTCGGGCATGATAGAGAGAGAGAGCGCGCCTTGCCCCTGTTTGCGACGCAGCCTGCCTATGATGTGTTCCCATGCGCCGCCATGTAACCGGAAGACCTTAATCAGCAGCCCTTGAGAAAGCAGGGAAGGGAGTTGCTCCAAGTCTTCAGACGAGCCGTCCGGGAAGCTGACGGGGGCGTGGATCTACAACGTACTCCTCCTTACATCAATATCGAAGCCCCTTGTGTAATAACTTTTGATCTATTTGGCGAGTCGCTGTCGCTCACCGAAACTCCTTCACTGCAATTTTAACCCTCTCCGAACGCCTGGAAACTCGGTAAGACAGGCCACTGTCTAAAATGCGATCCGGTGATCGCATGTACAGCCAGGCAGCGAGATTAACTGCCGTTTGATTGGCAATACCGTTGCACAGCCTCGCAACCACTCGCGCGCGACGCCAATCCGCCATGACGAATCCAATCCTATCGCGCCGCTCCTTCGAGGCTAAGGACTATTTCCATTAATAGCACGTTTTCAAGCACTCTAAATGCTCCTGCTGATTATACCAGGTGATTGATTGCCTATGCCAGGGCAAATATGGTGCTCTGCTTACGCGTGCATCGAATGCAACGCACGTAAGCACACTTTGCGGTGTGTATTAGGATATGGGATCTGAATTAATGCTGAGGAACGAGAGGGGTGTGCCATTCAGGCTGAGCTTCATGTGCCATCATACGAGTGCGATGCTCGACAGGGAGCCGGAGATGCGAAGCAGCTTGGCCTGCTAGGCGATATCGCAAGCTAGCAAACATGATTGCGTGTCGATACCGAGCTAGGAGACTTGAGTTCCAGTGGATACCAAGTACAAGAATCATGATAATGATGTGGCGCAATCTTCTGTGTGATCCGTGATTCCTTCTAAGCATCTGTGAAGGGTCAACTTTGTACGTCTAGGACCTGTGGCCCATGAGTTTCTATAATCAAGAGGTGTGATTAGCATTAATTTGATTTACGAGGTCTTGAAGAAATTGACTGAGATTTCAATGGTTTCATAGAAATTCATCATTGTCTAGATCAACTCATTTGCAGAGTATTGTGAGGGTAAAGCCCTTTGGTATGTTATTGATTTGTCCAAGGCTGCTTGATATCAGGCATGCAAATGAAGATGCATGCGTATAAATTGTAATCCTGTTTCAAGAATATAGACAGAAAAGAGACAGAGCAAAGGATATTCTGGGAGGTACGCATATGCATCCCTCTGCTGAGCACAAACTTCTGGACTTCCAAAGAATCGGCGGCTATCCGTTGCTTATTTTGACTAATAATAAATGGATAGGGAAAACAAATTATCAAATCCAATTTGCAAACGGAAAGTGCAAGTAAATCGCAGAGGGTTGGAAATTTTACGAATGCAGTACAGTTTGCCTTGATTTTGATGCCAGATACGCCACCGGCGGAAAACTTCCAACATCGCAGCAACTCGGTGAACAGGTAACGACGACTATAAAGATGATTGCAGCTAGTCTTCCAAAAGGTTTCTAAACAGAAATCGCATAGGCATGCCTTTGTCTTGAATAGTACGTACCTGACTCACCCGTGTTTGTGTTCGTAGGATGGTAGTAAGTCTGGGTACTTCCTAGGACAAACACTCGCAGATAACAGGCGCCGCCCCAATGAACAGCCTCTCACTTTAGTATGGCAAGTACGAATTCATCAGAAGGGTGCAAATTAAGTATGGAATTTTGGGAAAAGTTCAATGTTTGTATCCGGTCTATCTGGCCGATGGCTATAAGACACAATTCGCTGAGGATATTAGCCAGGAAGGGCAAGTCCGGCGCGCTTGATTTTCTACACGCTCCTAGTCCATCGGCGTCTCCTTCGGGACTTGATGCTTCGACGATGCCACGGAGGTCCGTACCAGCACAATATCGAGCTACATGGCCCAAGTCCCATCTACTCGCCTTCGCATCGGATGCGGCTCATTCCGGGGCAGCGGGATCTATATTGAACCGCTGCGGCCTCAGATCTCCGGGCTCCACAGGGCTCCACTTGCGGGGGTTTGTGACAGCCCTTGAAGAGCGCTAAATTGCAGTGAACGGGCCACTAAAGCCTCTCGCGTCATGAGCGCCAGCGTGGGAACCAATCAGGCGAGGCCTCACAACCAACTGCATCGACATTCGCGATGTAGGACAAGGGACTCAGCTGTAACCCATTTCCCAATTCTCTCACGGCCGCATGAACTAGATGGCGGAGGGCCAGTTTTGGTCCAGATGCAGATGGCTGTCACGCGGGATCAATGGTCACTGGTCGATGGCTGCATGAACGCCACGCGCCACCGTTTTTCGATAGTTTTACGCACATCACCTCGACGACACCCTCTGCAGCGTGGCCATCTGACGAGATTAGATGCAATCACCAGATTCCAGCTCGAACCCGGATAAGGGCCCATGTTCACCGGTTGAAGGATACGCGCGATAAGAGAACGCCACTACATGCACAATGCACGTCAACACGGAAGGAGGCCAATGCATGTCTTGCGTGCGTAGCAAGAAATTAGCGGGCTGTCGCGGTAACGTAGAACACGTTCTCGGAATCAATCAGGGAAAAACCGCCGCAGCCTCGCGCATGGGTTGCCAGCATATCGCTTTATGATGTTTCACTCATCTGATGGCCTCGGCCATTCTCCATCTCCAAGCCACCAATGAAGCATATTACTCCAACAGCCATGGCTTGCGAAGGCAACATGACGTTGGTCGACTGGCTGCCTGAGTAAGGCTCGTATGGTTGCGACCATGGCGGCCACTGAAGGCAGCACGCCAAAATGCAGTTGGACGGAATTGGCGCAGTACGCGCTGGCGAAGACGAGTCTGGTTCATCTCACCGAATATCCAGCCATGGGGATTGGAAAAAGGACTTGGAGGTATGGCCCTTTAATATAGTATCCGAGCAGCAACTAAATCAGCTGTATGGGCCTGTGGCACAGCTCGGTACAGCGTATTCGATACAGAAGGACACGCCCAAACCAGACCTTTGATCCGATAGAATGCAAAGCGTGAATTTCACTCCTGGCGTGCGCCTACAAAGATTTGCCACCCAGGGGTTGGACTTCTTGGTACCCACAATGGATTATGAAGACGATTGGACACAGAGAAGGCGTCCCGGCCCTAGTCAACAAAGCACGCCGAAGAACCAGTCGATTACCCTACCGAAAGGGTTATTACAGCTGTCGGAACGTACCTGTGATGTCGGGTACTTGCTTGAGACTGGGGGACGGTAGCGCGTTGTTCGTTCGGGACGCTCTAGATGTTCGGATGAAAGATGGTCGGATAAACGGTCAAGTCAGTCTTTTGAAATACAAAATCTCGTGCAGAGTTCTGATGAGCCATAGGTCTGGTGGATTAATGCTTTGCTCGCTGTTGAGCCAGCAATGATGAATGGTGGACTGAGACCATAGACAGGTACCCATCAAACACATCTCTGACCAAATGGATTAATTCCGTTATTCAGTAAGGACGTATTGTCCCTCGAGTAATAAGCACTGCAGTTAGGACAAAACTGAAGCCGGCCGAGAACTCTATACTTCTGCCTGTGACTGCCGAGAAGGCTCCCAGGTTTCTCCAGGACCACACTCCCGCTCCAGCCAGCCCCCGATGTCACTTCGCAGCAAATCTTACAAGATTTACGTAGCCGCGCCATCACTTACGCTCAATTTTCCTTCCTGTGTCCTTATTCTGAAGAGAAAAATAAATCATTTGTTTCTGTTTGTTGGCGATCTGGCGCCGGCCATCCCTGGACCCCTTTCGAGTGGTTGTGACAGGAATGGTGTCATGGTGAGCAGAGCCTTGAGAAGGCTGAAGGACCTTAACTCGGCGGTAACTACTCTTGTGCATGGAGACCTTGTCCCAATCGTTGGGCCCTGAAGCAGACGTTCGTCTCCGGTGAAGAAATGAGACCAAGCGACATCATTTCTCGTTGGTCTATACTACACTCGACCGACACTTGACCAATTGCGAGAGTCTCATAGGTTAATCGCTATGCCCTGAAAGGTTGTGCGAGCCTGGCATCTATCCCAATCATCCAGCGCGCCGAGTGTCGCATTGTCCTTGATGATGTCCGCGATTGGTCATAGTTACCTTCACCGACTCGCCCTCCGCATTCCGACACACACTTCGACTGTATGTCTGCTACGATGCATCAGTACCCAAATCGCAGCGACTCCAATAGACATTGGCCTATAGCGAAAGCGCCTACGATGATCGACGATTCACATTTCACAATCAGGGAGTTGGATCGCTTCCCACGCGCCAACTGAATAAGACGAGACAGAGCGTGGTGTCGGCGGGAGCGACACAGCAATGTAACTCTTGGTCACGGAATACACGCCAAAAGCCTCTTCCCACAGGGCCTCGTATCCACGTCCAATTCTTGTCACATCTAAGCTTGTGACGATGATCGTTTCTCGCCTCAAGGCGCCGCGCTGCGAGTCGCTCCCGCTCGTCGACTCCAGAAGAGTTGCAAATTTGGAGTGGCATTTTACTGCCAGCCGTTACATTCAGGTTGAAGAAATAAATCTGGAAGCCATTGTTCCTGGATCCGCCGACAGCTTTCCCAACCCTTCTATTCCGGCAGTAGAGCACAACGTTTTTAGGAACCTGACTCGCCAGCTTGCACCTCGGTTGTGTCATCAAGCGAGTACTGCAGAACAGAGGATCTTCGGGCACGGACATAATGCATCTTTGTGGATAATTTTTATAATAAGAGCATGAATCTGAATTCGACATCTGTACAGCTAAAAAGGTACGTGTGATACAGTGGTGGGCTAGAAGGTCCACCGGCTTAACCCACAAACAGCCATAGCTTTCCAATTACAGTCTGTCCACTCGGTGCTAATAGTCCGCCATCGTTCAACACAGAGTAAGTGCACACTAGTCTACAGTCAAACGGTCTCAGCATCAATAAACGTGGAATCATGCTCGACCAGTTGCCAGGTCACTTCGGAGTGAGTAGACGCTCCAGGGTTTGTCCGGATCTGCAAGCATTCTCTGGATGGAAAATTCCCTCAGACCCTGAGCCGCCATGCTCGCCGTGTCCTGTATCTCTTCATTGCTCGCTTGTTCGGAGGTCGAGGCATCGAACTCGACATCCTGGGATCCTGGCTCATCTGATCGGGAAGCAGCCATTTGTCTTTCGGCAACGTATCCTGGTGCTCCACTGCTGACTGTGAGCCGATCCTCAGTTCTCCCCAGCGTTACCGAAGTAGGAGAGCTTAAGACCCCAATCCGATGCCTGTTTGCCCCCTCATTTGACACGGTAAGGCTTGCGTTGCCGTTGCCAGTTGGTCCGGAGGGAAGATTGGCCTCACTCGGACTTGAAGGTGCTGAGCGTCCAGAGGAGGACAGCGAAGCGCCGATTGAGGTCGACACGATCTCCCCATCAAGTGCATCGGACGTCAAGGAGGCTTTGCGAGTCTTTCCTCCGTTATGTCGGAAAGACTCCATGGTATCTGGGAGGGCGTTGATATGTGTGGAGGTGTCCATGATGCGTTAAGTCACAGTTAACAGCTGAGTTTGACATTCCACTTCCGTGGTACAACGTATAGGGATCGTGAACTGACGACGCTGGGCCGCTATTGTATGCGTTGGAAGGTCCAACAAAGGGTCAAGGTTGGATTGTACAGACAAGACAAATTGGGACGAAGGACTTGATGTAACAAAATGTAGTATAGTTAATGAAAGTCTAGAACGGTACGGGCTTGAGCTCTCAGGATTATCTCTCGATAACCATGGGGAGAAATCCTGGTCCCAAGCCGCACGTTCCTCTAAGGGGGTCCATACTTAATATAGCACCGTTAGTATACAATAAAAAATAATGAATAGCAACAAAAAAGGAGAAGAGAGTTGGTGCGTATCGCAGAGCCTCATAGTTAACCTAAATCGCATCGAGAGCCATTGCTGCCCAATTTCTCTTACCGGTCTTCCGTCGATCCACGATGTCGGGTCGAATTTGGGCAAGTTGACTGGCTGGACAAGATGTTCGTAGCGGTGAGGACGAGGCTTCACATAACGGGTGCCAGAAGTATGGTTGATATGTGAACCCGAAACGACGATCGATGCAAATGGGTTGGGCGGCGCCACGTTTCTCGTACATATTGCTTGTCTTCAGCAGCTTATGTGCATCATGGGCCGGCCCACTGCTGCGTTGCGAGGTTTCAGGGGTAATTGGAGAAGCCATCTTCCCTTGAAGGCAGACTGGATGGTGGTTATTCATGTGAAAATCACATAGCCGCATGTCCTCTCGTCAAGCGGTGAGACATTCCCGGGAGCATATCGGGGCTTTGGCTCTGCGGCCCAATGTGTGGTGTCCTGGGAATTGAGATTACCGTACCGACGTCGGTTGACCGCCATAACATGACGATTTCACTCGCCCTGGAGAGCCGGTTGAATGGAGATCACCACGCAAGAGCCCATGCTAGGTTCCAAACAAATAAGGAAGGTCAGTCGGCAGTAGCTATGGGGCTATAGGGCCAGTATTGAGTCTTTCGTGTGCTGAGCCACACTCACCCTTGGATAGTGTGTCAATCTTTCAACCGGGATGGGAGCAATGCTTAGATCAAAGGCGTCAGCAGCTATTGGAACACTCCGCACATAGGGGCGAGACATGCAGAGCATGCAGCAATCCACAGCCTTCAAACAAGCTTAAAGTGCCCTGCCTTCTAGCTGTTGGCATAAGTCGACGGGGGCTTCGTGTAAAAGTGGCACTTCCTTGTGGGGACATCCCATCATAGAAGGAGGGTGTAGAATACAAGTGTACTGTGTTTGGCTCCATCTGATGCCGGGACTTTTTGTCAGTTGTCGTCGTCGACGTTCGACGCATCCAATGGAGCGGTACTGCTCTGGATTTGTGGCATATCATTCGTTTCCGGTAACTTGGCCGCTCAATGCAAAATTGCTTTACACCCGGCCTGCTTTTGCAGGATATTCTATAAGATCTCGCCAGGGTGGTCGGCCCATCCTGGGAGAGAAAGGGAAGTTCCGCTGGTGATGGTTGCTGTATATCGTACGACGGACCGCGGTTACCGCACAGGGACTGCGGGTGCGCAACAGCCAGCTCGCTATACTACTAGGTATTCCAAAATATCCTAGACTGCCCACCCAGTGCCACTAGGTAGGTACAGCAAGCATGCTAGGCAATGGTAGCGACGGACAGGGCCGCAAAGAGATGTATGGAGCAACGCTGTTGGGATAGCATGGCCTTTGTGTAACACGCGGGACATTTGGAGAATACTTTTGACGGGCTGGTAATCGCATCTCGTCTATTCTCCCCCTTCCCGTTTCCATCACTCCCCCATATTTGTGTGGAGATAATAATGGGAAATAACGCTGAAGACTGTTCACGCCGCAGAACGGAGCGCGATGCAATCCGACTAGATTGGAAACAGTTGCAGCCACATAGCGGGGTATGGATCTTTATCTTCAATTGGCGTGACATGGGTTGAAGAGTATCAAGACTCCTTTTTGCCCGTCACAATCCCTAAAAGACTTGACACGAATGATCTTTTCCTTTTGAGGCCAAGCATGAACGCTTTCATCATCGAGTGTGCCGCTTTCTTTGCCGGCGCAAGCGATGGCGATAACTCGGGTGACATGCAGCCGTCTTGATGAAGCGACTCCAAGATGTCAATGGCGGCAGGGGTGCTTTTGAACGATGGTGTGCAGCGCATTGCAGTAAACTGGAATGATCTGACCCCGGGCGGCTCTCCATACCTAGGATCACAATCGCGACCACGATTTTGCGCCACTTCTTCAATTGATTTCCCCCGATTTTGAACTCATCAGAGCCGATGAGCAATTTTTAGGGAAGGGAAAACGATTGCTATGCCTGGCCAGGCGTTTAACAAGGAGTGATTCGCGTGACTTGTGAGTGGGACGTGGTTACGGGTGTGCAAGAGATGCGCATTCCAGCCACCAATGTCTTACTCTAGCTTCCACCCTGTCTCCATTGCAACTATACCCCCTGCCATCTCCGCGGTTCATACCAGGGATATATGCGTAGTCGTCATTACACCATTGATCGCGGAGACTCCTAGAATAGCACCTGATGAGATGATCGAGCATCCAGCTCCAGAATTGCTCCCGCCACCTGGAGAATGCATCGTACTAACAAGCGAGTGAACAGGGTCTTCTCAAGCCTCAAGAGCGTGGGAACGATCAAGGTGCCAAACGCTGCAGCATCTACTGGCCCAGACCTAGATCCAGCCGCTACATCCGTCCAGCACACTCCCAGGTGACCGAAGCCTGATGCCGCGGCATACAGCTAGAGGCTGTATGGTGATTTCCCATGACAGCACGCTGCATCGGGTAACCATGCAGGAGCCATTGACTTCGTTCGTGCTTACTCGCATAATGGAAATAAATGCTCTGTCGTCCAGCCCCGTCCATCATGCACGCTCTGGCGTGGCATGCACTGTGCTCAGAAAGTCTGACTTGGATCAGCTACAAGGCCTTCTCTGAAATGAATTCAAATCTCTCGATCATCCCTTCAACCTCACTGAAGAGGAAAACATCGAGGCTCGTTTGACGTGTCTCAAGTTTACTTGCCCACTCTCTCACGAATCCCTTCCGATCCGGAGCTGGCAGACCGACACCAGCTTTTCGATGATACGCCCAGCCTGCAAATGGCACTCCGAAGGCGCTGCCTGGGCTTTGCTTCGCAAGTTCCCCTCGTGATCGATTGGGCATCTACGAATGTTTCACCCCTTACCAATCCCAACAACCAGGCGAAGCACGACTCACCGCGTCGACACTAGTTTGACAGCGCCCCATTGCCGTACCATTGTTTGAATGGTCTGATTGCTGAAATTTCGAGTTGTTGCCTGATGTATAGTGCGCCCGGTAATCTTGCTTTCTCCACCAAGTCCAACTATCGCCGGCCTGTTATTCAGGGGGTTTGACACGAGGCGAGCAAGGTGTGCGTATGGATGCCTGACACTTTGACCGAGCCGGATAAAATCCCACCAGTGCGAGCCCACGATCAGAACGCCTATCCTCGAATGATATCTGTCATGCTGTCCTATCCTGAGATGGCCGCATTGGTTGGTCACCGGAGGCCTGACCTAGACAGCCGCCTCTTTCCAGTCCTGCCATTGCGTCAGTTTCTTCAAAAAAAAGCCTAGCGGGTGGTTCGCAGACCAGAATCTCATAGGCTACCTGGGGCTACCGATGATCGTTGGACAGAAAGCAAGCTCCGATGGTCACCAGAGTTGAAACCAAGGGAAACGCACGATGCCCCGGTTCCGATATTCTTCCCTCAGATGCATGGCTCTTCCGATCTCCGACCATAAAGGCCCGCGTTGACACCTGCGAGCTCCCACCAAAGTCTTGAATCGATGCTCGCCAATCCTGCGACCGATCGGCTTTACGAATTCTGACTGACCATCATGTCGAACTCGAGAGGGGGTCAGGACTGGCAGGCGCCGGAAGAATATCAAGATACCACCACACACCAACAAGAGTATGGTGATTATGATTCTTATGATGCGCTCGGCTATTCCTACGCGCCGGGAGACCAGGACTACACTCATCGTGCTGCTCTGCCAGGGGCATCCTCCTATCACCCTGCCCCGCAAGTCCGATCCTTCCAAGATTTTGATCGATATCTCTCCTCAACAGGTGACAATGACGACCAGTCTAACTATCCTCATTGGGAAGCGACTGTCACACATCATGCCACCGAGTCATTTCCCGCGGAATCAAACACTGCGACCAGGGATTTTGCTACCAGCAACCAGGATTACGGTTTTGGTCCCGACCATCAATTCCATCCGACCGGGTATGACAACCAAATGGTCAGTCAAATCAGTGTCGAAGAAGGACCGGCCGAGTATCAAGGCGACCATCCATCTCAAGTCACCGAAGAACCAGAGTCTATAGGAGGTCATTATGGTGAAATCGGTGATAGCGACCAACATAGTTCAGGCCATTCATTCTCGTCCAACGAGCCGAACCAGGGCTCCGTTCTGTAAGCTCCCTCGAAATTCCCCCCAGCGACCTGGTATTGACTTTCCCAAGGAGCGACGGGGGCGACGAACGCCGGGATGAGAGACATGGGGATCCATCCTACAGCCAAGCTGCTATCGATCGCCTCGATATGGATATGGTGCTCAGCGGAGACCGAGTCAAGAGGCAACGAGTCCTGATGTCCAATGTTGACAACTATGACAACGCCATCTCGCGCCCAGAGTCGAGCTCATCTTCATCGAAAGGAAGGAATAATAAAGGAAGATCGACGCAGAGATCCTCCAAGACCACTCAATCGAGCAATCGACCCCGAAGCGGTAGTAACGAGAAGAAGATAGCGGTCAGATCAAAGAAACACCACTAAAGACACCAACAGATGGATAATGACATAACTATTTAATAATAGTTGAGAGAAACCGCACCGAAAATCCTCGTAATCATTCGGCAGGCCGACAACATATCACCAAGACTCGAGTTCGTCTTATGAAAGCAGTACAACACAACCTCGTTCGTCCGGGGACTATCGACCACTTATTTGATGGGGAGTACAAATTTATCGCGCGATAACAGGGAATAAAATACGACATCCATGATTTTCTGCAGCCTTCCACGCCACTATTGCCATTACTCGATGTCTTCAGGGGTAATTTGCCACCATCGGGAAAGTTCCGGCCCTTTGTTTTAGAAGCTTCAACATTAAAGTCGATGCCAAAGATCAAGAAAAGCAAAGGGCAACTTCATTCCTGGTGGCTATGCTTTTCCATAACGGCTTCATTTTCAAATGTTCTGAGGGCTCTTGGCCGCGTTTATGTGTTTCAAACACTGCTTTCAGATGTAAGGGGGCTTTCTATTTACTACGTTAGACCTGACTCGTCGTAATGCTACACCTCATTTATTTGAACTTCCCGCGCATCAATAAACATATGCAAAATTTGCTTCTTTCGTGTTCTCGACCATGATCTTAAATTCAATTTGTTGATGACACCCAACTAGCTCAGCTCGCTTCTGCGGCTTTGCCAAATCGCTGTACTGCATAGCTTCCACTGGTCAATGGATTGAATGATCTTTACCCGTTAGGTCTGTCATATATAACAAGGTCAGCTGAAAGGTCAATAAAAAAAGGTCTCGAAAGGTCTTTTTGTCGCTGTAGCTGCACCAAGGAAACACTAAATCCAGCTTAATTCCTAGTGATAGGATGTAATATCCAATGCCGTCATCGAAGCCTGACCGTAATGCGCCGTGTCACGTCGGCAGCTACACCGGTCATTTTCCCCAGTCATGGCAGCCGTGTCATGCACCCGGAATGGCTGCAATAATGCGGCGACTCATGTTTCGCGGCTCTGGGGCAGTGCACCCCTATTCGACGCTTGATCAACCGCACACTCCGAGTGGTTCCTTGGGATCCTTAAAAGGGAAAAACATTCGCAGAGAAATTACTCGTGGTGTGACTGGCGATGAAACTATAATTCATGCACACATAAAGTCTCTGTCTCCTGGAGTCATGATCATAGGTTCAATCGTAGAACATTATGATTGCAATGCATAATGAAGTTTCTCGCTTTTCCTACCACCCGAGCTATTTGCCTATTGTGCATTTTGATGACTGTCAAGTTGTTCGTCTTGGTAGTTTGGAATAAATACACAGTTGCAGTAAGTTTTCGCATTCCTGTGAAATGTTAAAAGTTTAGCCAATCGATATGCTATGGCTCATAGACCGTTCGAGCAGCGAAAGAGTTCAACTAAGTGGACCACAGTTATAGTCACCGGAACCCCTGTTATATAGGTACATTGGTGTGGGGTGACACGAGCCTAACACACCTGGTAGACCTGGGCAGCCTGGGTACCGTATCCCTGGAAAATAGGCCCCAGCCACGGGTCGGGACCAGAGTTCCATCCCTAACCAAGTAACATTAAACAAACATGGGTGACATTATTGTTCGATTGAAGATATCCTTGAACTTTATCATTGACTTGCTGTCGATCCTGGCTTGGAAGTCTTTAGCTTGAAATTACCTGTGCCACACTACATTGAGTAAAAAGTATTGTTATAGCCGTCTTACTTCGCAAGTCTTGCTAGCCATCAACTAGACTGCATGAAGAATTGAATTCGAAATCTATTCTTCCTCTATTACCCATGACAAAAGTAGGTAAGTTAGTAAGGCTGCGTATGTCACGGACTGGCATAACTGGTGCCAGCGGGTAAGCTGAGGTATTTAGGTGTGAGCTGCGGAGCTGACCTTCAGCTCCCCAGCTTTTGGAATTTACACAACTTATGGGGGACATGCAGCTCAGCCTTTTGGCCCTCTTAAACCGTGACAGCGTATAGCTTTTCAGTCTATGAGCTCAAGGAAAACCTCGGGTAAGAAGTGCCATAGTAGCGGTGACATAATGACGATAGTGCGGAAATTTCAAGTACCATGTGGAAGTAATTGGGTAATTGAAATTAGGATATTTGAGTAGCTGGCGTATGGCCTATGTAAAGATGGTTACTAGATGGAACGGTGGAGTGGGTAGGTTTGAATCAAGACGATAGTATAAAAGTCTCAAAACTGGTTGGCATTATATATTTTCTGGCCTACAATAACAATATATATTATTCGTCGGTTTGACTTGTTTTTGAACAACGTAGACTATACGCCGTGGGACGACAGAAAAGACTCAAGACAAGCCATTGCATGTAGTATCGAAAAATATCTCATATGCTACCAATGGTTAATTACCTGCACGTTGGGACTCTGTTTGTGTACATCAAATCTAAATTTTCATCTTGCGGGTGCCTATTCTTGATAATCTCCTTCAGGTTAGCTATGGAGACTTGCTTGGCGTACGATGCTGGCTCTAATTAGCACTAGTCGGACGCAAACCATACCCTTGCAATCGCCATGACCCCTGCTCGGATAGTCTGATTGAACCTCGGCATAAACCAAATGTAAGACAAGGGAATAACGAGACAGACGCCGAAGACCCATCAAACACAATGGTATCGATAGATTAAATATATACCGAAATAGACGTCACCATGGCTCCTAATCCGCCAACCGACAGAGTACTCGCCTCGGCAAACTACTTCAAATCAATTCCTTGGTGCGCTGCCCGCCTGGATTCCACAACAGAACCCATAATCTACTACACCGTACCCAAGGAAGGGGAGGGCGCCGAACGAGGAGACAAGCTCTGGGTCGTGACCCTCAACACAGAATTCACCATCCCGCACCTCGTCTGGTTCTACGCCACACCGGCGCCGGGGTCGCCACCCGACGCCCTCATCCCCGAGCTCCAGGCGTTCCTCGAGCTGGGGCCGGGCGTCAACGGCTTCCCAGGCTACGCGCATGGCGGTTTTGTCTGCGCGCTACTCGATGAGATCACGGGGCTGCTGTGTTCGCTGAACAGAGCGCGGGGCGCGCTGGATCGGAAGCCCGCGATGACGGGGTTCCTGAACACGCGGTTCCTAAAGCCGGTGAAGGCTCCCGGCGTCATACTGGCCCGGGCCAGAATTACGCGGGCGGAAGGGCGCAAGACGTGGGTCGAGGGCTGGGTGGAGGATGAGGCGGGACAGGAGTTGTCGCGGGCGGATGTCATGTTTGTGAACTTGAAGGGCCGGTTGTGAGGATTAGTTGGGAGGGGGCTGATTGATAGACGGTCGCGAGATTAGAAGGGTGGATTAGAAGCGAGCTTTGATTCTTGCCACGGACGGGCACATATGAGATGATGAGTTGACGTTGACTATCTCGCAGAACAAATAGAATGTCACGAAACACAACCTAGAATTGTTAGGGGACGAGCAGTTTGGTTATAAGGAGTCAACTGGGAGACCTAGCATATAGCGTCTGATTTCACCCCAAGGTAGTCATGATGTTTCATGAATAGACAGACCGAAAGCCGTACCGTTGAAAGACGGCAGCATAAATACCAAGATTCAACGCTCCAAGGCTACGACTAGAATATCCCGGCATCTGACAGTGTCAAGTTCAAATCCGTATGAACTCCTTTCCCCTCGAGAGATAACCTCTCGGCGGACGATTAACAAAGTCCGCTTCTGTTGAGGCTAAGCGCATTCAAGAGTCTTCTGACCTTACTAGACTGCATCGTAGTGTGCCAGGTAACAGAGTTCCCATGCTCATGCCCTCTGGTAGGCACCTATACGAGCAGGCTCGTTTTAGGAATGGTATTATACCATTACTATCGAAACTCTGTAACTCTTTGACTGTATCGGTCGGAAGATTGACTTTCCACAAGTGCCACCATTCGATCCATTGGGCTACAGGTACGATGACGCGCCTTCGACATTTTGAGCACGGCAAATCACCTGCATTCGCATTTGCATCAGCTTGAGCCAGTATGCGATGGAGCAAATCAGGTAGATGTTTTGGAACATCTTCCGGAAGATACGATGGTAGGTGTGGCAGCTGACTTGTCCGAGAACAGGCCTTTAGTGCCAGCTCCAGCAGCGAAGGCACACGACTGGAATTTCTTGCCGTAGAAGATGCTCGTGTCAGCGGCGTGCGAGGCGGTTGTCCAAGGTCTTCAGTCTCGAGTGTCGTGCCGGGGTTGAGCTTCCCAGGGATGGAGAAGTTGGACGTGACGATCCCGCGGCTATCGTCAAATTGCATGGGGGTACGAGCACGAATTGCAGCCTGCCAGATCCATTTTCGTTTGGTGTTAAAAGCTGGATATTCAGTGTCGTCCTTCAACGCGTCCTGTCTGTCAAGCCATAGCTTCCTCACTGTTGTCCCGTGTCCGAGAGGCTCCTCGTTGAGCACCAAGGCATTTTCTAGGCCCTTCCACTCATTTTCTATTTCCGAGTCCAGTTCGCCCTCTTCATTGGGTAGATGGAAGGGGTTCGGATCAATCATTAACTCTTTGAGCTTCGAGGGGTATGTCAAAAGGTCAAGAAGCTCGCCCGGAAGCCACCGGAGTCTATTCATTGACACGTTCAATGTCTGAAGATTTTGAAGTCTCCCCACTGCCGGCGGGATTTCTGTGATTTTTGTGTTGCGAAGACTGAGGTAAGTCAGGAATTCAAGGTTAAAGACGGCGCCAGGCACCTTGATGAGAGGATTTTGGCTCAAATAGATTTTCAAAGAAGGGTCCTTTTGCTCAAACGGCACTCCTGCGGTGACCAGTGGAATGCACGTCAATTCCGACAATGGTGCTATAGTCGCATTTGATAATTGTTCTATATTCATGGATCTGGAGGCATTGTTAATCATAGACTTGAACATAGGTGGCTCGGTCAACTTACGTAAGGTCAATGTCCTCCTTTCCATTGTCAATGGCATCGAATATCTTGTCTCGAGCAAGCTCCTCAGCTGCTGGTCTACCGGCTGTCTGCCGAGACACGATAAGCTGCGGAAGTCGGGGCGTCGTAGGCAGGCCCAACGGTTCTTCTAGCTCCAAATCTGTAGAACCATCGCTGCCCATCCACACACCACTGTCGAATGTGCGTTCAAATGTGCGTTTGCCCTTCGGCCTGGGCTGTTTGTTCTCCTCGCTGAAGGCCGAGTCGCCAGACGCGGGTTGCTGCTGAAACCAAGAGCCAACATAACGCTTCTTACGATGTCTCCCACCCTGGGTGTAGTTCTCTAGATGTGGGTCATCGTCGCTAGAGAACATAGCGGGATCACTTGAGTTCGCGAAGAGTTGTGATTCTGCTGCGGACTCATGACCATCGCCGCGGACGCGCTTACGCGTATTGTTAAAGCTCTGTGTCCCTGAGTTCCACGACACAGAGGGGAAACGCGGCAGGCTCGGTTCCTCAGCCATGGCGACAAGATGTGTCTGGCTGTCAATTATCTCGGTTGGGAAATGAGACAAGAGGCCCAATTCATGCGATGGCCCCAGAGCTGATGGACTCGAACTGGTGAGAATGAAGTCACCGAATTTTAACCAATCGAAAAGGCGACGCGTGCCAGGAAGTAAACAGCAGTGGGTCTTGTCTACGAGTGGTCCCGGTGTTGCGGTCGCAGAAGTTTTAGCGTAACGCTCCACTATAGTGCATTGTAGCAGATAAGATGTCCCGGTCGGTCCATTCCAGATTGAGCCCGTTTTAGTGGGTACGACAATTCCCATGCATTTTACGGAGTATCTGACTTGAGCACCTTCCACTTCTCGTGACTCTTTGAGACTATGTCAAAGCTTACTATACATACAATTGCAAACTAGCACTTCGGTATTTGATGACCGCATTCGTACCCTCGCCATTGCGATAGACTGGTGACAGCGCTAATGAAAATGTTGCATCGTGGAAAATCTTAGATCTTGAATACTATGCATTCTCCTTGGTTCAACAGTCGAAAGCTGCAGTTTGTACCCTGAGCTGCTTGATGGAGGCGCAATATGTAGACCGATCAAAGCCACCAAGTATCTGTCTATTATCTTGACCCAGGAGTAGGAGAACGGACACGGGCCGTATTCGACGTAGACCATCATTCGCCTACGAGTGGGCAAGATACTTCACAATGCTGGCTCATTGCGAAGGCTCGAATCCGGTAGAGGGCCATCAACTGGCTTTGATTCCCTTGGATGGCCCAGAGCCTAGTAGAGGGGGCGAAAGGAGCCCATTGACGGCAGACTTTCTGCTTACGGCAAGCAACATGGTCAATGTTGATAATAACCTCAATCCCAATCGTCGTCGTCGTCGACTGTAGCATGTCGAAGGTTGCCGCTCCTTATGCCACTCTTTCCCAAGAGCTTTTCCTCCTTTTCATCCTCTGCGTCCCTCTTCCTCTTGACCACTCTCATATCCTTCTCCCCGACGGCACCGACATCGACTAGTAGATTATCAATCTCCAACATGCTAATACGCACGCCGCCGACGCTCATCAGCGTGACAATCTGCTTCACAATGTCGCCGTTCTTGTAGACCAGAATCGTGGGACAATTCCTGTCTGGGTAATTCTCGATGGCTTTCGAGGCCTGTATCTCGCAGAACTTGACATCGCCGTATTCCTTTGCTGCTTGTCGCCAAAGTTCCGACAGGACTCTTGATTCTACATTTGTTCCCATGGAAGATGTAAGATTCACAAACACGGGGCCGTTTTTCGAGGCTTCGGTGACTTCTCGCTGGTAATCTGGTTTCGATAGCGGATAGACGCTGCCGTGTATGGATTTCTTGGTCAAGTTATTGAGCTCCTGCATCCTTTTCTGCTTGTACGATTCGAGGAATGTTTCATCCTCAAGATCCTCCAGCTCGTCGAGCTCGTCAATGTCCTTGCCCTCCAGTCGGTTTTCATGCGCTATTCTCCGGCCTTCGAGTATAGCTTCTTCGATCATTGGAGTGGGGGACGGTGGCTTCTCGGGTATCACACCATGCTTGCGCAGGATGTCGTTCCTAGTTGGCAAGTCAGATCAGAACCAGTCCTTGGTTCGCCAGTGATTTTCTGTGCTCACCATTCTGTGTCTGCGTTGGGGTCGTCGATGGGTACAGCTATGCGCTGCTCTGCGGGCGCTGCCATCTTGTAGCTTTTCGCGTGTGCGAGGCAGCCTTGAATCAGAGCAAAAATGAGAAGCTGCTGTTGGGAAAGAGTGCTCGCAAGGAATAAAAGCTCTGTAATAAGGCTCAAGGCTTTTTCTCTACTGCTGGCTGGGCTGATGAGTGTGTGTGCCTGATGGCTTGCGTTACATGGACCGCAATGGATTTCTAGGCATCGGGAATCCGAATCTGCCCCGCGACGGTCCCTGCATTGAGACCATATTTGGAGGAGCTTATGACGCTAAGTGGGCGACCCTTTGATCGAGCCCATGAGACATGCCTGAATAGAGCTTTTTGTTCCGATTCTATGATAATTAGATTTGCAAAAGCTGTCCCAAGTTATCATTCAAGACTGTCGATATATTGAGCTCCGGCTCAAGGGACTGCAAGCCAATACGTCCCTATAGGACCACTGGGGAGACGTGATGCCCCAGCCATATGGCCAAGTCCCTCTGGATACAATACCCCTCGTCAACTGGCATCAGCTGCTCCAGCCAGAGTCTAAAGCCTTTGCAATCAGCAAGCACGGACAACAAGGTCCCCAGAGTAAGAGCGAGCCCTAAGCCCTCTTCTCCACTAACACGGATGCGTGCTAGCTCGGTCAATCTCGCCTTGGAGTGGTGGAGCTCGCTTTGCAACAAAAGTGCCTGCGCCAAAAATTCGAACTTTTGACTTCACACGACTTCCCCTCACATCTGTCGACAGCGAGCGCAAATCTGCCGCCAACCAGCCCATCCAGATTTCCATCAGTCAATCCGCATCTCGCATCGATTTCGATCAAAATCACGACACTCTGTCAAAATGGTAAGTCGCAATCGCCAGCAGGAACGCCAGGGGTCTCGGACTCCAGTCCCGTCCGTCAAGCAGCATTTTGCCACGATAGCCTCCAGTTAGTCTACGACGTCAACGGAATTGGTCACGCGATGGAAATACAACAACACCAAAGGGTCGGGAATGGGATACGAAGGCCCTTGCTCGATGCTGCTTGATGGACTGGGCCACGGATCACGCGGTTGCACGCATACAATACCAGGCTGTGGTGCTGACGGATTTTCTCTTCAGGTTCTCGCCGTCGACCTCCTCAACCCCAGCCCGGCTGCCGAGGCTAAGAAGCACAAGCTCAAGGTACGACAGCTCCCATCTCGATGGCCGCGGCCTGGTTGCTAATCCTCCTGACCTCTAGACCCTCGTCCCCGCCCCGCGCTCGTTCTTCATGGACGTCAAGTGCCCGGGTTGCTTTACCATCACCACTGTCTTCTCCCACGCCCAGACTGTCGTCATCTGCCAGGGTTGCACAACTGTTCTGTGCCAGCCCACCGGTGGTAAGGCCAGACTTACTGAGGGCTGCTCTTTCCGAAGAAAGTAGAGGATTCGCTCCCACATTTCTTCTGTTTTGGGCATAGGTCACGACTTCATGGTACAGCTCGGAAATCTGCAGAGCTCTCTCACGATGGTATGGGCGCATAGAAAAATGGGCATCATTCTTGTCTCCTGAACATAATCGACGACATCATCCGCATGCAGATAGACGATGGAGTACCAAAAGAGATCCTCAATATAAAAAGGGGCGTTTTGGGGTCCTGATATCTTGCATCACCGCATCAACTCGCTTTTTTTCCCCCGCGACTTTGTTTTTTCTCCCTTTTTTCGGTCATGTCACAGGGAAGGTCATCACTGCGGTGGTTTTCTGCATGATTGGGTGGATAGCTGAGACAGCTCTTCCATATGAGCGTCTGGGGACACTACGTCTTCAGTCGTGAGGACGTGGAACGCCGATTGAGGATCGCTATACCCTAGTGCAGTGGTTAGGTTTCACTGTGCTTTGCGAATTCACTGAGTTCCACGAAATATTTCCTTTCATTCCATGTGACCTACACAACGTAACTGTGCCACCTAATCAGCCGAATAATATCTCCTATTGGATTTAGCGAGTCTCCCGTCAATCTTGATATCCGCTTTGCTATAACTACTCATGCTAATGCCGTTGGAGTTGAATGATGCCGGTAATTGAAGGAAGCTGACTCGGCGCTGGCTAGATCTCTTGCTGTATACAGAGTCGTTATTACTTATTGAAACCTTGGTCGTAGAGACAGCTAAGACTGAACAATTGCAATCAGGAGCACTCTCGGCATATAGTCATACTCGAGAATAAAGAGCTGATAGAGATCTAACCGAGGTTTTGCTAGTTTGTTTGCAACACGCCTTAGTTAGATGATAGGGCTTATAGCTGAGGGACCCAACTTACTCTGATTGGATCACCACTTCACTACAACCATGTACTAAAGGCGGGATTTCTCTAACATTCCTTCCCTGGCTTTGGAAGGGCACGAGGGAGCATTTACGATGCACGACCCTGGGAGTAGAGACAACATAATTATAAGCGCATTTACTGAGCAACTCCCCAAGGATCTGATGGTTACTAGTGCTGGGATGTCTTACATAGGCGATGCATGATTGGCCATATTCATATAGGGAGGACCTACGCCATCAGTCAAAATCACCTAGATGGTTCTTGACTCTGTTTCCTTGTCGAATCGACCGCGTTTCTGATTTGACGACTTATCAATCTGGCCACGCGATGCGAAGGCAGACACGAAAATACGGATGGGCATTCATCGCCAATGAAATGCCTTGCCCCGCGACAGTAAATATTAATCACAAAGCCGTGGCTCGAGTAGTAACAAAGACTCCAAGACTTCCTATTGTTCTACTGTCGCGTCGTAATGGTGAGATAGGAGATGAAAAACAGTTATAGCATGAATCTTCTGTAGCATGGATGTTCTGTAGCCTGTTTTATCAAGCCCAAAAATAATCCTTTGTCTACCTGAAGCCTATGACGATGTCTCTGTCTATTCAAGGGATTTTCCCGAACAAGGCCGTGGATATAGATAATCGTGGTATCGCCATCAGTTCTAGCTTCATATCTCGGAACCCACAATAACACATTCGGCATGGCTTCTAACACAACTGAGATGAATGACACACCAATGGTAAATGCTTGTAAGCCTCCAAGGCCGAAAATCAGCAGCGCCGAAGCAGGCGCATGTATAAGATGCCCCAATCAAGCTCGGCCTGGTCGTCTCAAAATGTGTGGATTCAAGTTTAAATCTTGTCAGAATTGTCTGAGTCGTTACAATACAGTGCGGAGCCAGAAAAAAACTGCAAATCAGGAAAGCAAGTTGTGTGAAAATTCTCAGAGCGAGCAAGAGGAGCGCCCACAGCCTGTGAGACCTTCATTCCTAGAACTCGTCCTCAATCAGAGTGATTGGACTGGCCCTTCGAATTTGAACAGCCATATCGCAATGTGTGTAGGACTCTACGGCGAAATTGTGTATGTTAGCCCAAGTTCATGAAATCAAAGCACATATTTTTGGGAGTATTGAAAAATGTATTGATTGGCCCGGCGCCATCCAAGGTCTAGATCATGCTCACCTCCTCGTGTATCCTTCTTAGAGGTCGGGAACTGCCTCTCTACCAAATATCCGACTAGAAGTACTTCTGTGTTTGGGCGAAATGCATGCCATGAGCGAAATGAAAAAGTTTGGCTGCGACAATCATGCGCTCCTGCTTAGAGTACTCGACCAGCCGATCATAGAACTCGGAAAGGGGAATGACTACTCGCTGGATATGCTCTCCGTCCTCGAGCCGCTGCTCGGGCTCCTCATCTCCTTCTTTCAGCTGAACCTCCACCATGGCCATCTGCATGTTGGCATTGCTCATGCCTGGGTCGGCAGCTTGGACGGGGCTGATGCTCAGAACCCGGCACTCATACCCAGTTTCCTCCTTGAATTCGCGCACTGCTGCCTGCTCGGCCGTCTCATCCGCGTCAATGAGTCCAGCCGGCCACTCCACCGTGTAAGCATCCAAGGGTGGGCGGTACTGGATGACAATCAAAGTCGACGGCGGCTTGGACGGATGCAGCAGGATGTTTCCCATGGCGACAGCATCTACGCCAGCCTTACCTCTGGTTTTCCGCGTCGCAACTTCCCACTACAACATCTGGAGTCAGTCTTTGCTTCTTTTAACATGCTTGATGAGTTGTCGGGAGTTGAAAACCATGTTTCAAGAGCAGAAACACTGAATTAGGAACCAGTAAACTCCCAAAACAGGCTATACGGGACATGAAATAACTCCGAGAGTTGCTTACTGTGCGGTCCTTGCCCATCTGGTCCGTAAACTCGATTTTTTTAAGGGTGATCCATTTCGCCTGGTCAATTGGCAGCTCTGAGAGCTTGTTGATGACGGGTTCCTGGAGCTTTTGCGACATGCTAAACGTGCGTTGCAGCCGGGTCGATGGAGTGAGTGATGATGTCACAGCTTGCAAGCGCCTGGTTGCTGTAATGCGCGCTGGAAACATGTATAATGAGCCCAGTGTGAAGTGCGACACCAACAACTGATCTTCAAAAATAAATCTGCAAGACAGAGTGGTGAAGATGGTACGTACTGCGGTAGGATAATGTTGGTGATGAAAATGGGTTGCTATTATAACTGACAGCTAATATAGTGCTAAGTGACTCAAGATTACAGGTTTTGAGCTGTTTAAAGCAACCTAACAGAAACGAAAAAGTAATAATAAGGCGTGGTGTATTTAGAGCTATTTGTTATTATTAATCTAATTTAATCCGTAATCGCCTTTTAATTTACGTAATTATTTTATATACGGTTAATTATTTAAATATTAAATTTATTTAAATATAAATTTATTTAAATTTAAATAACTCGATTTATATTTATAATTAAATTATATTAATTATAATAATTTTTTAGTTTAATTTATTTTAAATTTAATATAAAAAATATTTTTAATTAAATTTTTATATTAAAAGTTTATTTATTTAATAATTTATTTAAATTACGTTATTATTTTTATTAATTTACTTTTTATAATTATTTATAAAATATTTAAATTAATTAAAGTTTAAATAACGTTTATTTAATTTAAAAAACGATTTATATATATATAAAATAATTTAATAACGATTAAAATTAATTTAATTATTTTTTTAATATTTTTAATATATAATTATCGTTTTTTAATTTTTTTATTTTTAATTTAATAAATATTTATAATTTTATTTATAAATTTAAAAGTTTTATTACGTAAATTATAATATTTAATTATAAATTTTTTTTTTTTTTATAATTACGTTTTTTTTAAAATTATATTTATAAAGTTAATTTAAAAATTTATTATTTTTTTTTTAATTTATAAAAATAATTTATAAATATTAATTATTTTTTAAATTTAAATTAAATATTTATTTATAAAATTTTAAATTTAAATTTTATAATTAATTTTAACGAATTTTATTTAAATAAAATATTTTTTATTAATTATATTTAATTTTTTAATAAAATTTAAATTTAATTAAATATTTTAATTTTATTTAATATTTTTATTTAAACTTTATTTTTTTTAATTTATAATTCGATTTTATTTTAAATTAATTTATATTTATTTAATTTTAATATAATAATAATTTAAAATTTTTTAATATTTTATTTTTTAAATTAATTTATAATTTTTTATAATTTTTCGGTTATATAAATTTTTTTATCGCGTTTTTTTTTATAATTATATAAATAAACTTTAATTTTACGATTTTTTTATAATTTATAATAAAAAATATTTTAATTTTATTTAATTTAATTTTTATTTAAATTAATTTAATTTTAATCTTTTTTAAAATAATTTAAATTATTATTATTATATTTATTAAATAAATTATTTTAAAATTATTTATTTTATTTTTAATTTTTTATAATTTTATTTATAATTTAATTTTAACGTTTTTAAAATAAATAATAATATTTTTAAAAATTATAAAATTTAATATTATAATTTTAATTTAATTTTTAAAAGTTTTTTAAATAATTTTATTTATTTTTTTTTTTTTATTTTTATTATTTTTAAACGATTTTAGTTTTTTTTTTTCTTTTTATTTTTACGTTTTTTTTTAAATATTTTATTAATTATTAAATATTTTCGAAAATTCTTTTTAAAATCGTTTTCTTTTATTAAATAAAATATATTAATTATTTATTTTTATATAATTAAAATTTTAATTATATTAATTTTTATATTTTTTTAATTAATTTAAAACTTTTTAATAAAAAAAAAACATTTAACGTTTAATAATTTATTTTATATTATTTAAAATATTTATTTTAATTTTAAATAATAAAATATAATAATAATAATTTATATTTATTATTTAAAATCGTTATAATATTTAATTATAAATTTTTTTATTATTTATAAATTTATTTATAATTAATATTAATTTAAAAATTTATATTTTTAAATTTATTTTTAATAATAAATTTAATTTAATTTAATAAAAATAATAAAATAAATTTATTTATTAATTTTATTTAAATATTTTTTTTATATAAATTCTGCTTTTTTTTATATTTTTTATTATTATTATTAATTTATATTTATTTAAATTTAATATAATATTTAAAATTACGTTTTTAATTTAATATATATAAATATTTAAATTTATATTAAATTATAATTTATTATATTTTTATTTAATTAATT
>JARVKF010000058.1:0-39719 GCA_039778275.1 Seiridium unicorne | reverse complement strand
CCCCCCCCTCTCTCTGGGTGGTCAGCACTCTCGTTTAGGGTTGTGGTGTGGTCTTTGCCTACGCCCCGCGTGTGTGTGTGGCCCCCCCCACCCCCCCCCCCCCCCGCCGACATCCCCATCGGCGTGACTCTGGTTATCCTATTCCAGAACCTTAGTGCTTCCATATTTTTGGCCGTCGCGCAGAGCATCTTTCAGAGCGAGTTGAGATTGAAACTCGCATCGGCATCGGGTGGTGCGGATCTCACTTCATTGTCGACCTCGGGAGCCGTGGACTTCATCTCTTCGCTCCCCGCTGATGAGCAACAGCAGGCCAGAGAGGCCTACAGCGCTTCCCTGGTGCAGATCATGTACATATCCCTCGCGCTCAGCGCTAGTATTACTAGGATAGTAACATTAATACCAACATAGTCGTATGTCACTTACCAAACGACTCTCTCCTAATGCACTTGGGGTGGTAGTCGTCTTTGGTTCTGCTGAACCATGTTGTCTGCGCTATTGGGGTGGATAGTCTCGGACTGAATTGTGCCCAGTATCCCCATTCATATCCCAACTATTAAGTAGGGTAGTGCGGATGGTAGTAGCTAGAGGAGCTGAAGTCGAAATTGCAGGCAATAGGCAACACCTTTCCCTACGTGCGTACGCTCTGCTGCTTGCTGAGGCCTACCAGGGCATGGCGGGTACTGGGTGGTACGACTTCTTGCTGGATATGAACAGCAGCAACTTGCTTCACTGCCGCCGACCGAAACGTGCCCCAGGGGCAGGCACCCGCCTAATCTGTCTATAACCCCCTTCTTCTTTCACCTGAGCTACTCTAAATGCTCAACCATCACTTCTGATGTCTGCGCCCTGCAATGTTCGATAACCCTCCAAGGCCGAACTTGGATTCCCATACGTAACATGGCCACGACGACGAAACCCCGTCTTTGAACTAGAAGGGCGAGCTTTTCGCGATCGGCTTAGCATCCTACGTTGAGCGCTTACCTAATGATACCTTTATTAAGATAGCCTGGCCCGGCGACGACCGCGCCCCCTAGCGCCGGAGCGAAATCGCTATAGAAGCTAAAATATACGATTGTTTCAGTGAACATCCTTGTTTAGTGAAAAAGAAGACCTGGGACCCAGATGAATACACCTTGACCTTCGAAGATATGCCTAACGGAACGCTTAAAGACTATCTCGAGTCCTACGCGGACGTGCCTCTGGAATAGCGAAAGAAGTGGGCGGCCGAAGCTTTCAAGTGTATCCAGTTTCTATATAGTTCGGTTGTTATTTATTGCGATATCGGGCCGTATAATTCCTCTTGGATGACCGCTTTCGTCTTACAATTATCGACTTTCCTGGATCCTCCATCGACGGTTCTCACACTGAAATCAGCCCTAGCACTAGATACGCAGCCCTTTTACTGAATTGCTCTTGATAACAGATTCTAATAGTCAAACCCGACCTCTTCAGTTTAGGTTTAACGCAATACTATATAATAATGGGCACAACTCCACTTAAGGAGTTCCAGGGTAAAGATGTTCAAGAGATGTACCGCGACCAAGAAATCCCCGACTTAGCTGGCATACCTTATTCAGGTTTTGTCGGTTGAACCAATCCGGGAAGCTAGTCGTCGCGGCATAGATCTCACCTCAACGTTTCGCACGAATTCAGCTATCAGCGTCTCCGACCCAGTGGTTTCGTATGAAGATGAGATTCTGGGTGGCGTCCTTTCGAGCTTGACCCGTGGCCAGTTGAATTGTTTTCTGAATTAGAGCGGCTACCTTCTTGCATCGTGAAGTCTCAGCTAATGGGCCATGGGTCATCATAACAGGTCTACCTGACACATTGCCATGTGTCGTTCACTTGCTGATCGTTCGGCGAGGCATTCAGATTTTGTTGTCCGCACCACTCACTGTTGAGCACTTGACTTATGTCTCAAATAGGGCTGACGCTCTGAATCGCCCAGGTAGAGATTCCTAGACATTTCAGGAACATGTGGTTCAAGGCAAAAGCTCACCACACAGACGTCCATCGCACAAACTAGGCTTGTCGTTGGTACACGCACAACGATCCTTCGGACACGCTGACTGTACCTATTGAGTTTTGCATGTATTGTACTAGGTAGCCACTGAGTGGCACAGCTATCTGCCTGAACAGCTATATACATGGTGATGAAGTATAACTGACGTTAAGGGATGCGGAGACATAGTGAAAGCCCGCACGCTATTAATAAATATCATCTAATTGGCTATTCTCGTTTATAATAGATATATTTTCAATTAAGGTTTAATACGTTTTATTTATATCTATTAATATTTTGTTATAATTAAAAGATAATAAATAATCAACCCGTTTACTGTAAATAATTTTAATAATTTATATAATTGATATAGTTACATAGGGGGGGTGTGAAGTGTGGTGAAATAAGATGGATTCCTAGCTCTTCCGGAGGAGGAGCTGGGTGTCACGGACTGGCGCTAGCGCCAGCTGTCAGCATAGAGTATTTAGAAGAGAGCTTGGAATTTAATTCCAGCTCTCCAGCTTTTGTAATTTACACACTTTGTGGGGGATCTTGAAGCAAAGCCTTTGTGACCCTCTTAAACCGTGACACTGGGAAATCTATCTAGTGGGGGCTGACTGCCGTCGCAGCTGGCAGCAGCTACAGCGGGCCCAAGCTCTATCTATCTCATGTAGCTAGGACCCGTAAAGTCCCCCTTACTTATCGTATTAATAATATAAATAAAATATTACTTTTATTATATATTTATACTTTATTCTTAATAATTTTATTCCCTTTTTAATATAATTTTCTACGTTAACTACGTATTCTAATATAAATAATTAAGTAACCATTTAATTATTACCGAAAGTAAACTATAAAGGTGATTCATGCAGACATACCTTACCGGTAAGTTCTCCGTTAACATTGATGGGTTGCGCTGGCACTTGCGTATGGTCGCTTTTAGTGCTCCAGCTGGCATGAGGTCTGCCATTCCTTGATGCCAAAACCTCTACTCGCTATGCCGAAAACCGTGATATATGTGCACTATCAGACTCTATTCTCCACCACATACTCGTGTAGGGTAGCCAGAAGACGTATATGAATTCAATAAGAACCGATACAAGGATTCCTCAGCTCGGTGTAAGATACCCTTATGTCCAGTATAGTACAGTACTCAGGTCTTACAAATCAAATCAAGGTACATACGCTCAACGCAGCCTCCCTCTGACTCACGCTTACTCCCAAGATATCATTCCCACTTTTCCAACATCACTGATTGGCCCAGCTTTGGCATAATGGTCCGAGCGTCGTGGTGATAAAACCAAAGCTTACGCTGTCATGTTTATATTAGTTTTGCACCATCATTACAATTCCCCACTCAACAGCCTACAGCCGCACATACTTAACCTAGCTGGAGGCCCTTCTTGCTGCAGGGACGATGATTTGCTCCAAGTGCAGCGCAATACCCTTCTCAGACGGGAGTTCCCATTGGTCTCGCAAGCATTACTCTACCTTTGCAGCCCTGGCCGATTCGGCGCAGAATGGATGTCATATATGCGAGTTGTTCAAGAAAGTGCTTCTTGAATATTATGCACGTGATTTGTCGTGGTCGGTGGAAAAAGCAGAGTCGTACCACCGATACTTGGATCAAAAGTCAAAGGGTGAGCATCTCGGCTTGCGCAATCAAGACTTCGACGATTAATATGATGCAGACACAGCCTTCTATGTCAGTCCTATCATTTTGGATATTGCTAGTCCTTCGGTGCCTAGCCCTCAGGGTCTATTTGGCCTTTTTTATTCACGAAGGAGCTCATCAAGTTCCATCCCTATAGATGAGTCATACCCTTCTGTAAATGTGTCATCGCGGTCAAGTAGGTACTCATAATAATGCTATGCTGGCCGCTATGCTAACTTACAAAGACAGCTTTGCCTTGCGACAGTGGCAGATAATTGGCAGGTCGGTAACGACTACGCCTGATATACCTTTAGCCAGGCAATGGCTTAGCGATTGTCTCGAAAGCCATTGCCTTTGTCCCAAAACATCAAATTCTCGACTTCCTCCTCGGATTCTTGACCTGGAACCTACAGGTGGTGCTGCTGGTGGCTTACGTCTTCTGACTGACGTTACGATTTCCGGCCAATATGCAGCTCTGAGCCATTGTTGGGGAAACTCGCAGCCGCTGAAACTTACTCAAGGATCTTATGAGAAGTTTCAGAGGACCATTCCCTTCGACTATCTACCGAAAACTTTTCAAGACGCCGTTACTACCACGCGAAATTTGCGTCTGAGGTATCTCTGGATCGACTCCTTGTGCATTTTACAAGACTCTGTACGGGATTGGGAAGAGCAATGCGCAGAAATGAAAAGGATCTATACAGATGCATTCATCACGATAGCCGGTGCAGCAGCGCCTAATTGCGAATCTGGATTCCTTCATGACAGGTCTGTTGGATCTAGAGCAACCTTACAGGTGTCACATCGCGGAGTCTCTGATGGGATCGTCTTAACACACCGTGACATGGACTGGTTTCCTTACATAGATTTGCCGGAGCAAGACTCACCCTTACACAAGAGAGCATGGGTCTTTCAGGAAAGGTTACTTTCCAGCCGAATCCTTTATTTCGGCACGAAGAGGATGTATTTCGAATGTTTTACGAATGCCAGGATTGAAAACTGCCACCATCCTATCCGCTGGGCCGACGAGGAGATCCCCATAGTTGTCAAAACACCTTTGAGCCAGTTGAGCACTCATTCGGATCGTCGCCGTTATTGGTCAACTCTTGTCAAAGCTTATTCTGAAATGAAATTGACCAAGATATCGGATAGGCTCCCAGCGCTTTCAGGCCTAGCATCAGACTTTCAGCAACTGACTAAATCTCGATACCTTGCCGGCATTTGGCGGGAAGATATGCCTAATGCTTTGGCTTGGCATGTTCCGTTCTATGACGACACTCCCCCTTCACCGTTAGCTTCAGTATCCGATTGCATAGCTTCATCATCCGATTACATAGCGCCATCATGGTCCTGGGCTTCTGCGAGATTTAAGGTATATTACTCCTATACGGACCTGTGTCATGGTGACTTGGAAATCATTGATGCTGAAGTGATATCAGCAAGCCATGATCCATTTGGCACGGTCGAGAGCGGCTGGGTTAAGCTATCTGGTAAAATCCGAACATTCTCAGTGAGGCGATTTCCGCACGTATTGTCTTCCCGACGCCGCATGCTCTATGTGCAATTAGGAAGCCCCCAAAGCCCATTTCTAGCAACTTACTCTCCAGATGACCCTTACGAAAACACGGCCTCCGAATTCGAAGTTTCTGCTCTTTATCTAGGAACAACAAAGTCATGGAAATGTGATGTGGCTATAGGGGTTCAGTGTGTTGATGAGAAAGCTCATATTTATAAGCGGATTGGGCTCATATACAATTACAGTCCCGGATTGGACTATAATCGTAATTTCCAGGATACTTTCCGGGATACGTCACCCACCGAACTACGTTTGATATAGAATCTACGTAGTAAAAACAAAAAAGTAGTTTACCTACAAATGGGACTTCTGACCTCGTTCGCAGCAGCCACATTCAATTGGGTTAAGTACAGCTATATAAGAAATTAGCATACCACACCTTAATTTCAGATGCAATCCAGTTCAAATACCCACAGCATTTCTGGGCCAATTACGCTCACAGAAGACAATGCAAGGCAACCAGGGCCGAATAAACAATCGCTTATGACTTTAGGGACATCACTCTTGAAACGCTGCATCAACCTCCCAATACTTGTCGGGAAGAAAAACTTCGGGGCGTACCCGAGGCAGCCTCATTCTTGTGGCCGACTAGCAAGATCCTGGAGCGGAGCATTCGGCCAACCTTGGGTAGACGCAAGAGTCGACAACCATTCTTGAACAAATCGAGATTTTTACAATGATTAAGCTTGCATACAGTAGTGCGATTGTTGATTATAAGACTGCCTACTGGTAAGCTGCGATGTCATCCACCTTGGCGTCTGCCTGGCCGGAGAGGGGCCACCAACTGCGCATACATTCAATGTTTGACTCTAATGAGATACACTAGCTAGGTAGTAAAGTAATCAGTGAACGCCCTTAGTATTATGGCTCCGGCAGAATTAGGACATACCACCGTGGCTTTGAGTTCTGAATCGTGACTGTTTCAACAGGTTCAGAAGCTCCCATTTTCAGCCGCCAAACATTCCAGGTTCAGGCTCTCGAGCACCAACGCGCCTACACTTATGCAAGAGCTTATTGTTACCGAAACTGTGGAGTTTTTCTCTTCAAGTCGTAATCTTCTTGTCGATAAGCAATCACTTAAGCAAGCGATCCACAAGGTGACAGGCGTGCCGATCAAATCCTCAAGCGCGGCCTTCTCTCCGATTTCTCCGTGAACGAGCCAATATCGTGGTCTGATAATCGAAAGACTACTCACGCAGAGGATAAAGCTTATTCTCTGACAGGCATTCTCAGCGTGCACAGGGCTCTGATATAGCGCGAAGGAGAGATAGAGGCATCTGAACGACTGCGAATGGTCATCTCACTGCGCTCGGCCAAGATTCGAATGTTAGAGAAGCTTCCCATGGCCGAAGGAGCCGCATTTGATTCTCACACTGAAGAGCATAACGCTCACTGCCGCCCCGAGACCTGCTCGCAGTTTCCTTGCATAATGAGGGCGAGAAGTAACCATGAAAGGTTTGCCCCGGCCAGATGGCATACGAATCTTTTCGTCGAGCCTTAAGCGGCCGCACGAGCCTAGATATATTTTGCTAGTGACCAGCTGAATTCTCAGCCAAGATGGATAACTTATGCAATAATGTCACGATCTGTTCAGATCTGGATTTCGTGAGACCTAGTCCGAGCCTGGCTGAAGGGAGAGCCGGAAGCTGTCGAAGCGAGTCATCCTCATCCTAGACATCTGATATTTCCAGGAGACTGCTTTTTGGTGTGGTTTTCTTCGGAAGAGGCACCTCATCCTCCATAACTACATGGACAGCCAACCCAGCGAACGACTGCTGGAGCAGCTCGGCCAAGAAGCGAATGCCCCATTCCTCAGCAGGGCGGTGCCCAACGCAAAGGACCGGCATATGTGCTTCTCGTGCGGCCTGGAGGCCTGGTTCGCGAGGCTGTCCTGTGAGATATAGCAGGCCGGAGGCGTTGCCTGCCTGTACTAGTCCGGCTTCCTCCGCAGCTGCTATGGCTCGGGCAACCTCGTCAGGACCGAATGCATTCATGATAGCCACGGCTTGAATCGGCTGTGAGGATCCGCCCGCAGATTCGTAGACATCCGCGATGCCCATTTCGGCCACAATCGCAATTTGCAGAGAACTGACTGTCTGGTCTGTTGATAGTGGACAGACAATACCGATGCGGCGCTCCGGATCGCCTTTATAGCCTTGAATGCAGACAGCCTTATCAAGCACCATTCCTAACCGCGATGCGAGAGCTGTATTATAGCCTGTCGTGAGCAGTTCGTCGAACCGCTTGTGGTTCGCCAGGACCAGAGATCCCCTAGGCAGCATCCTCCGGTCCAACTGGAAGGGTCTATGCAGGAAACAAACGGCCTTCCGGCGTCCTTTTGCTAGTTGGTCCAGCTTCTCATATACACCGGGAGTTGGCGTGATGCTGAGCACGACATCACGCACGGGGGCGCCGTTGGGATCATAGCCCGGCCAGCGTGGTACATGGTATTGGAGTGGGATATCCTGTGGATGGGGCGGAAGGACTTTGCTGAAGAACTCGATCAGCTGAACATGGGTTGGTAGTCTTTCGGGGACTTTCAGAGGATGCATCATAGCATATGATTGTAGAGGATTATCGACATGCATTTTCGACATAAGAATGCCTGTCAAAGTGAATTATATACTACTACGTCATGAATCTAGACGGTCTGGAGCTAGCATAGCTCCACTACCAAAGCCTACGCATTGGCGTACGATCACATGTGCCATTCGAATCTGATCTCGGCTTCTTGCTGCGGCTTTGCATTCCTCTAGATATGTGTTGAGTACGAAAATGTGTCGGAGTGGTGAAATATCAAGTACTAAGCCCGGCCTCAATTGTAGCATGGTAGGTGCTACATGACAGAAATCCCATTCTCACTCGTAGATTCCTTGCTCTTGCGCAGCACTCAATTGACCTATGAATCCGATTGAATTTGTGCTCAGATCTTTTTTCAGTGAGCCAGCTTCATGGTCAATCGTGTCTACTATGATGTATCTCGCGAGCTCAGGCCATCGCAGGTCAACTCGAAGGGCGCAGGCGCACAGTACCCAGTTCCTCCAAAACCAGCACATTGATCCTAGATTGTACCTCAATTAAGCACCACCCTCACGCTTGGCATACTCGTCCTCAATAGCCTCGGCGTACTTCGCCTCAGGCGACCTGGGATCGTCATGCAGGACGCCCTCCTTCAAGAGCTGCTCGGGCGGCGGTCGGTGCAAGATCTTGTCGTTCAGCGAATCGGCGCGCATGTGCTTCTCCAGCTGTTCCCAAAGTCAATTTTCTGTCCCTTTAATGGCCCAAATGCGAAGATTGCTAGCTAACCTCTTTCTGCTTCTCCTGCAGGCCCGGTGCGGCTGTTGAGTCGGGGAGGATGTTCTCTGCAATGACGTCACATTAGTAGTTTGGTTCTAGCATATGACAGGAAGCTTCAAGAAGTGCAATGAAACACGTACTGGCAACGAGCTCGGAGCGCTCTGGACGGTGCTGCAGGTGTTGCTCGAGCGAGTCCCTGCGCTTGACTGGGGAGATGGGCGTCTCGTCGACAGCCGGGGTCTTGTTGTCGTCAGCCATTGTGTATACCGGTATAGTATTCAGTGTTTGCGATCACCCCGCAGGTATTGGTGGATAATATCAGTGTGGATGGGTTGGAGTGTTGTTCAGCTTCGCAATAGTATGGTATCCAGAGACAGAGTGAATGTGGAACGAGTCGAGGTCGGGTCTCGAAAGCAAGATGCACTGTAAATCAATGCAGGAAATGCGGGGAAAGCTTTGGCTCCAAGGCTGGTGTCATTGGAACCGCTCGCCAACCTTGTTTTCGCATATCAACACGCGGTTGTCCAGTGTTACGACTCACCACCGAGCTGAGACGGTTCACCCCGTTGGATCCTTGTACCCCGCAGCCAAAATCACAATGCATGTCCTGCCAGTCCGGAACTGGTTACTCAGCAATAAAACGTGGCTGCGAACGACGAAGGAATGCCTTGGAACAATAGGCCACACTGGTCAGGATCCATGCTCCAGTGATGCAATCCGCCAGGGGTAAGCTGGGGGTCTCGATCTGCGCACCCGTGTTGAGGCTCTCAGGCACGAGATCTAAATGTGGATCGGTGATCGATCCTTAGTCAGGCTGCGCAAGGGTGTGTGTGAGCATCTTATCTGCCCTTTTTCGTCATGATGAGATGTGCATGAGCGGCATCGTCTGTTTGCTTTTTATCATCGTGAGCGGCAAGCTTGCTATCGCCCATATCTACAGACGAGCTATCGCCGTGAACAATTCAAGTGCAGATTGGCCTTGCTGTTCTTCATCCTCTAAACAGTTCATTGAGAAACGCTATACCTCCCAGTGCATCAGCCTACCTGGAAAGTTGAAGTCGCAATGCCTGAACTAAGCTCGTCCGCTTGGCGCTATTTAGGCCTAGGAGTCGCGGCATCCTATGCAGGCTTGGGAATATACCAAGCCGTACAACCAGTGCAGGCCGCACTGGGATTCTATGACATCCCCAAGCATGTCATCAGCCCGCAAGTCGATTCGAAGGAGCAGGTCGGCTACTTGATGAACCTCATCGCCGCACGGGATCTGAGCGTCGCCGCCATCTTGTTTAGCCTCGCGTATAGAGGGAAGACGCAGGAGATGGGCACCGTCATCTTGGGCGGGTTGATCATATGCGCGGCAGACACAATCGCTGCATGGAAGAGGAAAGGTCCTGCTGCGTGAGTAGCATACCAATCAATCCGACCCGAACTGTCATTGATCTTCTAATGTTCGCGCAGTGGATTGACTCTGGCTGCCGGGTCCAGTATCTGGGGTTTGATTGGCTTGGGCCTTGCATTCAATTGATTCCGGCCTTGCTCCAACGGCCCGTAGCTGAGCGTCGGTCGCGGTGGAGTCACGAAAGCACGGCGGTAACGTCGCTCTTCTTTGATACTCTGGATGCCAGGAAATTGGCCCATTGAGCCACATAATGCACGAACGGGCAGTGCAAGGCTAATGCCACATTGAAAACTCTCGAGGCACGTGTTTCCGAGATTTTGCGAATGTAAAGACAGACGGGAGTAACGCTGTTCCAACCTCGCTGTGCGGTTCAACGGCCATATCCGGGAAATGGTGGCCAAAAGTCTTCTATGCACCTTCAATCTGAAGCCCCAGGAGAAGTTTTCCTAATGTAATTCTTCTCCCGCTCCCCGACCGTACCAGCCTACTTTTTAATCCAATCAGGTTGTTCAATGCAGTTATTCCACCGGTGCTGTCCACTTCTTGGTTTCAATAGCCCGCGACAAGCCCAACGGTGCGTTCTTGGTCGTGCAGTGAGCTTCAAGAGTAACGCCGACGCCGATAAATTCGACTAGCCAAGATGTTTTGCCATCCCATGCCCGCCACTTTTGCAGCAACTGTGAAGCTCTTTGCCACACGCATACAGTCTGGGAGCTGTACAGAGGCAACGATGTCAGCCAAGTATACTGCCGAGACCCTAAATCTGGCACCTCTTAGCTAGTGATGCCGAATTGCCGGTTCCAGCAGTCCGTGACGAGCCGCCCGCTATATACCCTATTTCAGCGGCCTGAGGGGCTTTTTTTCGTATCAACGCTTTAGTTTACTGCATTCGTGGGGGTTTGTTATCGGCAAGAATCAATGTAATAACAGGTACGCACGTTGGTAGCATGTCTCGATTAAGCTTGAGATCAGTCTTGGACGCCAATTCTCCACGCTCGGGGATGCCGTTGCCAACCAGAGGCGTTCAGCTTTAAGAAACCTTATTGGCACATCCATGCTCAGCCTTCCGCCATACCGCATAAGCTTGTTAAGGCTCAGACCATTCCCCGTGCGATAAGGCGGGCAAGGTTTCTGGGCCCCAAGGCTCCCAAGAATCTAATGCTTGGCAATAACCTCTAGTTTGCCCTATCACGATTTCGTCAATCTTGGCCAGGGTCGTACCAAGACTTTAATACAGAAATATGCGCCGAAGAACCATAATGTTTCCAGAAAACCCCGCCTTCACCATTTCTTATGACGAGCTAGTTGATAATCTATCACTGACGAGCCCGTGCCAAGTGATAGCACGGCGACACGTGTTGAATGATGCGAAACCCGTCGACCTGGAGCCGAATACTTAAGTTCACATGTATCCCACTCTAGTCCTCTAGTTGTCTGGTGTTTCTTATACTCAAGCTTTTGGTATCTTGCTCGGATACTAGTATCAATGCAAGAAAGATGGGCAAGCCAAACCTTCCTGCTAACCATGTCTCTGGGCAATCTAACAAGCCGATTTCCCAGCCCGCACACAGCCTTACTTACGAAGAGGTGACGCGCGAGCTCGGTGTAAATAGCGACGATGGGCTCAACGATGCCGAGGCCCAGAAGCGGCTTGAGGAGTTCGGGAACAATGAACTCGACAATGGCCCCGGTGTCAACCCCACCAAGATCATCATGAAACAGATAGCGAACGCCATGATGCTAGTTCTCATCCTGGCCATGGCCGTGTCTTTCGGGATCAGGTCATGGATCGAGGGAGGCGTTGTCGCTGCGATCATTATTCTGAACATAGTTATTGGGTCCGTCCATTTCTAAACGGCGGTTTCCTATGTATTTGCCGACCATAGCTAACAGACTCGTTGCAGATTTATACAAGAGTACGGTGCTGAGAAAACAATGGACTCGCTCCGTTCACTCTCATCACCCACGTCACACGTCGTTAGAAGCGGTCAAAACGTGACTGTTGCCACTATCCAGGTGGTACCGGGCGACATGGTCGAGCTCAAGACTGGCGACACCATTCCGGCCGACATCCGACTTACCGAGGTTATGAACTTCGAGACTGACGAAGCACTGCTGACTGGAGAATCGCTTCCGGTACAGAAGACTGCCGACGAGACATTTGACTCGGAGCTTGGCCCTGGTGATCGCTTGAACATTGCGTTCTCGTCGAGCACCGTGACCAAAGGTAGAGCCAAAGGCGTTGTGTTTGCTACCGGTATGTTCACGGAGATTGGTACTATTGCCGCAGCTCTCCGAAGCCAGAACTCGAAGATTAGAGAACCCAAGAGGACTCCAGATGGCAAGGTGAAGCCGCATCGCCAGGCGCAGGCCTGGGCTTTGACTGGCAAGGACCTGGTTGGCAACTTTCTCGGCGTCAACGTAGGGACACCGCTCCAGCGCGTCCTGTCTCGGCTTGCTTGTGGACTGTTCATCGTTGCGGTCATCTTTGCCATCATCGTTCTCGCGGCCAACGGATTCTCTGACCAGCAGGAGGTCATCATCTATGCCGTCGCGACGGGTCTGTCCATGTTGCCGGCTTCGCTGATTGTGGTGCTGACAATTACCATGGCGGCTGGTACCAAGCGTATGGTTGAGAGGCACGTTATTGTGCGAAAGCTGAATGCCCTTGAGGCACTAGGTGCTGTTACAGATATTTGTTCCGACAAGACCGGTACACTGACACAAGGGAAAATGGTTGCCAAGAAGGCTTGGATCCCAGCAAAGGGCACCTATTCAGTAGGCGAGTCCAACGAACCAGTCAATCCGACCGTTGGTGCGCTTTATCACAATTCTGGCGATCCAAATGAGGCAGACTCTTCAGATGATGACGTCCCGCCCGACCAAGACGACCGAAAGCCCAGTGAAGAGCTACTTCGGGACAACCGCCCCCTAGAAGAGTTTCTCAAGATTGCATCGCTCGCCAATCTCGCATCTGTCTACAAGTCCCACGAGGGCGAAGGCTGGACTGCACGAGGAGATCCGACCGAAATCGCCATTCAGGTGT
Organism: Seiridium unicorne; assembly: GCA_039778275.1. NCBI lineage: Eukaryota > Fungi > Ascomycota > Sordariomycetes > Amphisphaeriales > Sporocadaceae > Seiridium > Seiridium unicorne. The sequence continues at coordinate 26,742 of JARVKF010000058.1, read as the reverse complement.
TCGCATCTCGCTTTGGTTGGAACCGTCGCGACTTGGCTGAAGGCGAAAATCCGAAATGGCAACTCATCACCGAATACCCCTTCTCGAGCGATGTCAAGAAGATGTCAGTCATCTTTCAGCAAAAGGGCGACGACACCAAATACGCCTTCAGCAAGGGTGCCGTCGAACGTGTTCTGGAGGCATGTGTTGCAGTGGACATGGATGGTCGGGGTCAGACCACCAGCTTGACGAATGAGATCAAGCAAGAAGTGCTGGCCAACATGGAATCTCTGGCATCACTGGGTCTCCGTGTCCTGGCTTTAGCCTCAAAGGCCTACGACGGACCTACTGGTACGAGCGATGAAGACCGTGAACAGGTCGAGAGCAACCTAACTTTCCGTGGACTAATTGGTCTGTTTGACCCGCCGCGTCCAGAGTCCAAGGGTGCCGTCAAAGCATGTCACCAAGCTGGTATCAATGTGCACATGCTGACTGGAGACCATCCCGGAACTGCCTTAGCTATTGCTAAGCAAATCGGTATCGTTCCGGATCGGCTAGAACAGGTCAGTAGGGAGATGGAAGAAGCCATGGTGACAACCGCTGCGAAGTTCGACAAGTTATCCGACGAACAGATTGATGCTCTTCCTGTCTTGCCACTGGTCATTGCGCGTTGTGCGCCGCAGACCAAAGTCAGAATGATCCAGGCGCTGCACCGACGTAAGGCGTTCGCAGCCATGACAGGCGACGGTGTCAACGATTCGCCCTCACTGAAGCACGCCGACGTGGGTATCGCCATGGGACAGGCCGGTTCGGACGTCGCCAAGGATGCCTCCGATATCATATTGACAGACGACAACTTTGCCTCGATCTTGAATGCAGTCGAAGAGGGTCGCCGCATCTTCGACAATATCCAGAAGTTTGTACTGCACTTGCTTAGTCAGAATATTGCACAGGCTTGCACGCTATTAATCGGTCTTGCTTTCAAAGATTCCAATGGCATTTCCGTATTCCCACTCTCACCTGTAAGTCGCATCCCCTTTCCATTTTCGAAAGCGATTACCCTGCAGAAAACGAGCTGACATTTCGGGGGAAAGGTTGAAATCATGTGGGTCATCATGGTCACTTCCGGCTTTCCTGATATGGGCCTCGGCCTGGAGCAGGCGGCAGCCGACATTCTGGAACGAGCACCCCAAAACCTCAAGCGCGGTATCTTCACGACCGAACTTTTGGTTGACATGGCAGCCTATGGTCTCTGGATGGCCGCCCTCTGCTTGTCGTCCTTCGCGCTCGTGTGCTATAACTGGGGAAATGGCATCGAGGGCACAGACTGCAATGCCACTTATTCTGCCGAATGCGACACCGTGTTCCGGGCTCGCGCGACCTGCTTCGTGTCCATGACCTGGTTCTCGCTGTTCCTGGCCTGGGAGCTGATCAACTTCCGGCGTTCATTCTTTCGCATGCAGCCCAGGAGCAAGCTGTATTTCACGCAGTGGATGCGCGATGTCTGGCGAAATCAGTTCCTGTTCTGGTCTGTCATGTTCGGGTTCGGGTCTGTTTTCGTAATCCTGTACGTCCCCGTTATCAACCACGATGTTTTCAAGCATACGGGCATCACATGGGAATGGGGCATTGTGATCGTGGAAGCAGTTTTGTTCTTTGGAGGAATTGAAAGCTGGAAGTGGGGCAAGCGCGTGATTTACAGGCGGAGGGCCAAGAAGGAAGGTGGCGGGCAGAGGCGAAGGTTGAGCAGCGTCGTGTTTGATGATTATTTGTCTAAATCAGGGAGTGGCAATTCCGATCCAAGATCCTACGAAGAGGAGCGTAGGGCGGCTGTCGAGGAAAAGGTCTAAGTTGTATGAGATTGCTTGGGAAATATCAATATGCATTAACAAACCCGGTGAAACAGCTGGTATGATGAGACTTTAGGTTCTTTAAATCGTTGTACGTCTTGGTTGATGTTCATGTGGCACGCAACTCACCAATTCCTGGAACAAAAGCAGAAAATGGGTTTGCACAGCAGTCGTGCATTGTGCTCGTTCTCGGTTGTGCCTTCTCGTGCAGATCGAAGAGGTGGAAAGCTGCAAAGTGGTGACTGGAAACCCGAGAAAAATATTGAGTATTTTATCTTGGACGAAATGCATCACGAGATGGATGACAGACACTACATTGATTGCATTTACCAATTGTGAGGATTGTGAAGATTGTGGTACCCAAAATTTCGGAGTACGGCACGGCGCAATACTCCACACTGAGGCGTTCCAGAAGCGGCAATGCGGCATCAAAGCTGCGGTTCTCATTGGGCCCTTTGAAGCGTCGCCTAGCAGGGGTACAGACGGGCCGCCCTTTGAAAAGGCAGAGGAAAACCATTGAGATGAGATAATGTGGTCTACTTCGCGCAATTTCAGCTCGAAGGAACAAAGTCCTCGTCGCTTGGTGAACTGGGTTGCGCTGCGCATGACTTCGGCGGCTTCTGCATGCTACCTATTCAGAGCGACGCCCACGCGATTCAGAGCTCATGCAACGTCAAACCTTTCATCCCGGCTTGGTCAAGATCATCGTGTGGTCGCATCATTAGGTGATCTGGCATGTGTCTGATCTTCAGCGGTTCGGCAGGATCCGAGCGGGAGCAGCGAAACCATGGCAAGAGTCTGGACACGTCACAATTTAGTCCAGAACTGGTAGAGATGCAACAGAGCCTCAGGAGAGCCCGGTCAATGGGCTGACTTGGGTTATCGTCCGATGAAAGAGAAGAAGAAAAACTAATTGCGGCGACGCTCGTGTATCGGCACGGCAATCATGCCGGCAATAACAAATCACTACGAGACAACTAATGGGAGAGCGCGGAAACAAGTTTCAAACGAACGGCCAGCGGGAGGCTTGCAGATGGTAACGTTATTTTCTCGGAACGGTAGGCCAACCCGAGTGGTAGCGCTTGGGCCCCGCAAAAAAGGATACAGGGCGGAATAGCTGGCGCCCTCGCGACGTCAAGGCCGGGATGCGCTTCATCCCACGATACTCCGCGTCCAATCTGCCCACATGAATGTGCACCCCCGAGCCCCCTGGGGAGATTTTTCTCTGTCACACGACCCCAAGGAATCTCCTCACGAAAATTGCGGATGGAGCGTGTTACTTTGCGGACATGATGAGGGCCCATGGAGCCCCAGAGAAGCCGAGCAGCACTCCGAGCGGTCGTATCCATCCTGCACGAACACTGGGGGGCGCAGAGTTATTGCTATTACGGGGCTAGGCTCCACCTCTTCTCGGGGGTTTTCGATTTGTCGCTGACGGCCAGCGGCCACGGCGTGGCGCTCGTGCTCGTGCCCGTGGCAAGGCAAGGCAAGGCAAGACAAGACAGAGAATTTCCCATGGGACCACTTATTCGGGCGACGGCGCTACCGGCAGCTACTTGCAAATAAGGCACGCGCTATCTTATCTTAATCAGGGTCCAAGATATTTGCCGAGCGGCCAAGCCTCGTGGTGCTGAATCGTGAACCGCGACTCTTGGGGGCAGATGCCAGAAATTTCTGCAGCGCTGCGATGCGAGAAAACTCGTCAGGCCATGACGTCAAGCCACCTGAGCCTGGCAAAGCACGCGAAACAGCGCGCAACCACCTGAGCTTATCTGATTAAGCAGCAGAGCCGCTTTTCTGGTCCGTGGCCCATAACAGGACCGACTCTCGGTTCATTGCTCGGTCGCCCTAATGAGCCCACCTGGGCATTGGCTGTTTTGTCTGACGAGAACGACCGAGATTGCCAATCGCCTGCGCTGGGGTGCTCAACTGCGCTGCGTGTCGTCGCGTTGCGTTGGGAGCGACGGTCGAGCGATGGCGGTGCCTTCTGTCGCCGACGTTGATATTGGCGATATGGGTCGGGCAAGAGCCGCAGACCGCTTGTCCGGATCAGGTGAGATGCGGTTAAGGCTTAGGTAAAAGATCCCAATCGGGAGGTCCAACAGGGGTCATGGGGTGACTCGGTGTGTGTCGGTGAGCCTCAGCTGCCTCCCGAAATTGCATTCTGAAAGCCTTGGGTCACTGGTAACGACTACTGAAACCGCGGCCACTACTGGATGCCAATGCCAATTGGCATTTCGAGCCGTCGAGTGACGACACCGGCAGAACCCGGAGGCACCGACGCCGCCATGGATCTCAACCGATCAGTCCCCAGTGGGAATTCACATCCACATTCATCTGGCCCATACGTCCATACGGCTCCTCGTTTCCACAATACATCTTCTGGAGCAGCAGAGAACATCCTGTCTTCCCGGGTCCTTCCCCTCGGTTTTCTGGTAGTGTGACGCCTAGACGATATCCACGATATCCACGTTATCCACGTTATCCCCGACTGCCCACATCTGCCCACGACTCGCGGTTCGCGGTTCATAGTGTGGGCACGCGGAGTCCCAAGAACATCGTCTAGTATTGTACTAGAAGCTTTTGCCTTTTCCATATATACCCTCTCCCCTCTTCTCTCCAACTCCCCCGACTTTTCACCCACAGTCAGTTCGTGTGTCTTGTCTTCCCATAATCATCAAGGTAGACCAGCCTACAAGATGCCCTTCCTCAAACGCAACGCCGACCAGGTCGAGGCACCCGCCCAGGGTGTCAAGACTGAGGCCGAGCCCGCTCACAAACAACAATCCGTCACCTTCAAAGCCGTATTCCTGGGCATTGTCGTCAGTATTGGTGGCTTCATGTTCGGATATGTCAGGTAAATCGCCACCCCAGTCTTGCTCTAGACATGCCGTCTCCTACAACGTTTGCTAACCCAGTATCTCAGTGGTCAAATCTCCGGTTTCTTCCTCATGAACGACTTCGCTGAGCGATTCGGACAACTCAACGCGTCTACCGGCGAGTACGAGTTCAGTGCCGCCCGCCAGGGTACCATTACCGGTCTCCTCCCCGTGGGATGCTTGTGCGGAGCTTTGATTGCCGGCAACATCGCCGACACCCTCGGACGCCGCATGACAATCTCTGTTTCTGCTCTGTGGGCTTGTGTTGGAACCATCATCGAGATCTCTTCGAACCACGCCTGGTACCAGTTCGCCATTGGTCGTCTCGTCACTGGTATCTCCATCGGATCCCTCAGTGTCGTCGTCCCCATGTACCAGTCAGAGTCTGCTCCCGCCATTATTCGTGGTATCCTGGTCTCGACTTACCAGCTCTTCATCACTCTCGGTATCTGGACTGCCAACATGGCGGATTGGGGTACGAAGCGCAACGAAGCCAACCTCAGCAGCGGTACTTGGCGTATTCCCAACGGTATGGGTTTTCTGTGGGCCATAATCCTGTGTGTTGGTGTCCTTTTCCTCCCCGAGAGTCCCCGATTTGCTTTCAACAAAGGCAGAGAAGAGGAGGCCCGCCAAACAATTGCCGGTCTTGCTGGCGTCGACCCCAACCACCGATCTGTCAACGACCAGATCGCCCAGATCCGCGCCAAGATGGAGGAAGAGAACGCACAGGGCAAGGCCAAGCTTACTGAGATCTTCACTGGTCCCCGCATGTTCTACAGAACCCTTCTCGGCATAATTCTCCAGATGGGTCAGCAGCTTACCGGTGCCAACTTCTTCTTCTACTACGGTACCACTGTCTTCGCCGCCACTGGTCTCTCCAACAGTTTCGTCACCCAGATCATTCTCGGCACCGTCAACGTCGTCTGCACCTTTGCAGGCCTCTATGTTGTTCAGAAAGTTGGCCGCCGAAAGGCACTGATCGCCGGTGCTGCCTGGATGATGATGTGCTTCTTGATCTACGCGTTCGTCGGCCAGTTCAAGCTCGACCATAACAACCCTTCCAATACCCCCACTGCCGGCTCTGTCCTGATCGTCTTCTCGTGTCTTGCCATTGCTGCTTTCGCCACAACCTGGGGTCCCATTGTCTGGGCTGCCGTCGCCGAGATGTACCCTCCCAGATACCGTGCCCCCTGCATGGCTCTCGCCACTGCCTCTAACTGGCTCTGGAACTTTATGATTTCATTCTTGTAAGCAGCCCCGCCAGCCTAGCCCTCTCTAGTCAAGATGCTAACTACAAATCCAGCACCCGTTTCATCACCGATGCCATCGACTACTGGTACGGTCTCGTCTTCGCTGGCTGCTGTGCGGCTCTCGTTCTGATCGTGTTCTTCTTCATGATCGAGACCAAGGACCGCAGCTTGGAGGAGATTGACACCATGTACCTGCTCCACGTCAACCCCATTACATCCGCTAGCTGGGATGGTAGCCAGGTTCCCAATGGTGTCAAGGGCGATGTCCCATCGTCATCCGGTGGTGAGGGTGGTGTTGTGGAGTCGGAGTAGAAACCTACTCGTGTTGTGCTGAATAAGAATGTGTGGAAACATTGCGAATAATACCCCGCTTAGCAAGCATTAGCTCGATATTGCTTCGTAGCTATAATAATGAAAAGAAACTACATACTTTGGAACACCAATTCCGTTATGCGAAATGATCTTCTAGGCTTTACTCGCAGATGTATTGAGCGAGTAAACGTGTATACAACATGCCTCATCGTGTTTCAATAGCTTCGGAATTCGGCATCATGAGCATGCCCAACAGAGTTGTTCAATAGTATCACCTGTGACGGCTGTTTTGTTGCAATGAATCTATGAGGCAGTCTTGTGGAACCCCTTGTTATGTAAAGGCTTCAGCTTGATGACAACCTGTTATCAAGTAGCTTAGTCAGGCATTGGTCTCTAGTCCATCCATATAGTAACCCATGTATCAAGAAGGTAAAACGGTGTGATGCCAGCCGGCTTCTCTTTCATGGTCGCGAGGCAGGCGATCCATGATTTCTCCCAGGATTGGAACAAAGCACATAATATTTCAGCCAAGCGGTGTTGTGATTGAATTCTGGCGTCAACATACGAAGCCAGGACCCGGGAGAAGCCACAACGAAACCTCCAGTCAGTTCTATCCGATTCAAATAGCCTATCATTACATCCAGAATCGATTCATACGTGACTCTCAACTAAGGGCTTGATTTCGTACTCCTATATATTTCGATATGGACGGTTCCTGCTCGCAAGCATGCTTTTGAGAAGCGGTTCAAGGGTATCGCGCGGACGGCAACGTTGAGATCGAACCCCCATGGCTCGAGCTGCGAAGCAGGATCGCGTTTGTCACTCAGGACGGTGAGCTGGAAATATCTGTTCTCCCTCTGCATCGATTTCCTAATGGCTTACATCTCAAAGTCTGGTTTGCTTTCAAGGTATCTATCGGCTTTGGATTTGGCGCCGATGGTGTTAAGGATCTGTGTGTACGATAATATCCAAGATCAACGGGAAATTCTCAGCCCTGGGGACGTGATGAGTGACGTGGTGTCGGTTTTGAAAAGATTGACGAAATCTCCGGATCGCATCGCGCCTTTGTCCCTCGTCGGTGCGACGCCCGAATGACGCCGTGGTCGCCTCCTTGCTCGCCCTTTGGCTCAGCTTTCTGCGAGCCCACTCGCTCTTCCAGCAAGGAGAGACGCTGACGCTGACTGCCGGGATCCATAAATCTCGGGAGGTGTTTTCAATTCTGGGCTCGAGTTGTCACTCTTGTTGTATGGTAGTTCCATGGCCATGATGTTTTCAGGTAGATTCTGGGGATTGGTGGTGACGCAAAGAAAGTTTCTGTTCGAGAAAGCAAAGAATCGATGTTTAGAATGGAGGAAAAGTGGCAGAGGCCGTATATAGAGCCATGCAATAAACATGATGCAATCTTGGTAATGTGCACTCTCAGAGCTTTAGAGTGACTTTGTCCAGTTGCATCTGCTGCTTCATTATTCTTAATCGATAACCTTCGAGGCCCGGGTGTCGGCAAGATCTAGAGTTTGGGGATTCTCCCAAATCGACATCTAGGCCATCATCACGGCTCCTGTCGCGGTTTATCGGGGTCAAAAGGCTGAGCTGCAAGGTTCCCCATAAGTTTTGTGAATTACAAAAGCTGGAGAGCTAAAGGTCTTACCTAAATACTCAACTTTGCCAGCTGGCAAGCTAGTTGTGCCTGCTACCACCAGCTAGCGCTAGCTACACCAGTCCGTGACAGCTCTTTCCATCCTCGTAACTTCGCGAGAGATTTGCTGAAGCTCAGTGTCGAATATAGGAGACCTAAGTGATAAACTACTACGTAAACTCCTCGTAAGAGTTGAAGTGTACGCCATATACAGTAGGGGCCAAGCAGCATATCGAATGTGACCTAGTAAAGAAGAATGGGAACGTCCTCCACCTCAAGCTTTTTGAGACTAACAAAGTATTTGTTGGGAGATATGTCTTAGTCGATGGAGCTCATTTTAGTATCAGAGCTTTAATATATGGGTGGCTTCTTTATCCAACAAGCACAAAGAAAAGTGAAAAGTCCACCTGAGTGTTGGCAGACACAATACATGGTGAGCTCTGGCACGGAGCACGAGCCCCACCGTTCACTTGAGGACTTGAGGAAGGACATGGCGCCTGGACGGCGTAGTCATCCGCCAAGAGGTAGCCTTGGGGTTATGATCTCTATCGACAACCTTTGCTGGGAAGCTGATCTGTGCCGCTTGTGAATGGCCCAAGGGTCTGGTGGGCCTTAAGTATGTCGTCGGGTCTGTCCATGAGTGTTTCTTTGTTAAGAGCAGTTGGCATGATTATGGTGGTATGATTCAATGATGGCTTCTGCTGAGCGTAGGTGTAAGGGTAGTAATCCATAACGTTGTTGCGCTGGGGAAGAGAAGCTTCCCCAGCGCCCTTTATCCTAGTATATATACAAAAGGCACAGACCATATGGTCTGTGTGTGGGAAACCCAATCACATCACCGTGACATAGGTGTGTCTTCGTGTCTTCATTGACTTGATGGATATGTTGGATACTGGTAAAGAAGAATGAGACGAACAGAGCTGATTCGTTAAGATGATACGTGTGTCACCATAAAGCGGTCCCCAGACATTCATATCTACCTACCTCTGAGCGTTCCTGAGGCGGTGATAATGTCATCATCTGCGCCTGTGGGAATACACTCGAGAAGGTCCTTGCTTAATGAGTTGAAAACCCACCAGTAGTGTAGCTCATGCTGGCTATGTGTGAGATGAGAGGTCGAAGCTAGGAACGCTTTTAAAAACTGTTTGGCTATTGGCTGTCTGGTGTTCTGGCTGGCCGAACTCCAGATCGACGGGGTCACAGAAGCACAAATATAAGCAATGAAACCTTTGAATAGCCAGATCATTCTAGTATGCTTGTTGCACACTTTCTTTGCTCGCAAGACAATCCAAGAGCTCATATGAGATACTACCATGCGCTCGTCAAACGGATACACCATGCATTGTGCGCAAGCAATTCATGGTCTTGTTAAGGTAGAGGAGAAACTGTTCCATCTTGTGATGTCGCATCTCATGACGAGGTCTGCCTTTTTATTTTTGTTGTATATAGGTAGAAACGCGTTGGTATCTTATTAATATTTAATACGAGACCGAACCATTTCTTCCAGCCTTGTGGATTCTTGCTTTTCTTGACTAGGTCTTTGTCGTTTGCCATCAAGTTCTCGTTATGCGTCGGCAACCCAGTGGCATTCATGGAGGGACGTGCAGGCCGTACTATGCTGGCTACGGAGGGCCTGTATCGGTCGCTCGTAATCTTCAGCTCATTATTGCGTCGAATAAGGTGCTCGGGTCCTGAGTATTGGGATTCTGGTAGCTGAGACCTCCAGTCAGATCATTCTATTCAAGGCAGTTGTGTATGGGTCTTACAAAACAGCATATGCGCCTATGTCTGAAACCTTCACAGTGCCCTGCTCACGGCTCTCCAACTGTTTTAACCCGACTTGGATTAAACCAGCGCCAGGTTTGAATGGGGCCATCATGTAGTCTTTCGATTTCCACGATGACGAGATGCTAGTTCTGTATTTGTCCGACCCAATGGGTGCGTGAGGATATTTTTCAAGCATGATGTTCGACTTTGTTCTTGTCTCGCTAGGACTTAGTCTTGGTGTAAGCTTAGCTATCGGCATAGGGATAACCTTGTCTTGGGGGATTCTGTCCTTGTCGATTTGGTCTCTAATGTCCAAAGCAGATTCCGCCTGCTACCAGAGGTTTCGACCACAGGGAAAGGCTGGAAGAGAGAAATTTAGAACCTGCAGGTGCTGTTTTATTGACCTCTCTTCTCTAACTTTGAGCACTGTAGACGGCTGTTGGTGCAGAGCAGATGCGATTCTATGTCTAGGTCAGTTAAATGGGATGCGACGAAGCGTCGAGATCGACTTACGTTGCGAGCAATGGTAATCCAATGACGAAATCGGTGGCTGCAATAAGATCCTCCATGACACTGGTGGGAGGATAATGTAGTGGTAAATGCGTCTGAACGATTACATCATTCCCAGCTGATAAGAGTGCGTATTCGCGTAACGACCGCGACATTTTAATATGGTGATGAGGGTGTGATATGATTAAGCCACAAGGTCGGGATTCGAACCTACAGTCGCCGAAACAAGAACAGCAGTACGAGGACCATATCGTACGACGAAAATCACTATCTGGGACTATACGGGTTAAGCTGGAGGAATAGTGGGGGGCAGGACAGTGGGGACAGGCTAATGTGGGATATTTGGGGGGTTACAAATGGAGTAGTTAAGTTTTACATCATTACCACCTAATAAGAGTACACATTAGCGTAACAGCCACGACACTTTAGCTAACACGCTCCTAGCGAATATCACGGATTGTCTCATTGACTTGACCATATCTGATGCCCTCTTCAAAATGTATCGTTGAGGCTGCGCTTGTTATATCGCGCAATTGGTGTATGGAGAACTTCATTTCTGTCCATGGTGCTAATGATAAGTACATATAATTATTGGTTATAGGATTAGATGGTGCAAGACGGCAGTTAGCCTTGGAGCCACGTTGAGCTGTGAGGTTATCTTGGGAGCGAGGTAACGCGGCAAACTCAGAGGTCTCAGTCTGTCGAATGGACGAAATGCCTTGATCCATACGGTTGGTGTCTTTTGTGGTAAGAAGTTGTTGTATGGTCGGTAATCAATGATAATGAGCTGTTTAAATGAATATGGGTGGTAGCCGTGGGGCTGGTATTTGTAGGGTCAACAATGAATGATAAGTAATGATGGGAAAGTTCAATTTCGGTGGTGTGACGAAGTGACGCGACTGTGAATCAAGAGCTGGACGAGAAACCTCAGCCTGTGGGCGAAGAAGTTTCTGTTTCTACTCCAGTTAGTCACAGCCTGGTTGCCGTGGGCCTTTTTAGACAATGAGGCGACAGAATTGTGGACAATATGCAGTAAAGAGAGTGTGAGCTCGCTCACTCCATCAACCATGATAATCGAAGAATCTACTTGGGATTTCTGCTGATGATGGTCAATGGGATTTTGCTTTGTCGTCCAATATTCCTAAGAGTTCTGTTAACCATCAAAGCCAAAACGGCCAAATAAGTCTGCAGTCAAGTAATTCTCTGGATACAAACAATTCACCAAGCCATATAACAGTGGCAGCTGACTCGTCTCATTAGGAGTGGGTGGATGTTGACCTTGCCCCCATGGGCTGGTTCGCGGTGTTTGAATGAAAACAAGGGCTGGTTTCAACCAACAAACAACGAACAAGTTGGCTCAGTGGGCTTTAGACTTACTCATCTTTCATCTGATTGTTACAGCTAGCAACGATGGCACCCCCGGAGTGCAGCGAGATAGAGACTAGCCTGGCCCACCCTTTTTGCCCCCTGTTCGAAGTCGTGGGTTCAAGTCTTGCTTTTGACCTTTTTTTTTTTTTTTTTTTTTTTTTTTTTTTTTTGTTTTTTTTTTTTTTTTTTTTTGCTCTTCTCGTTATATTCATTCCTTTAAATAATTGAAGAACAATCTTCTTGAAAGAGAGCATTGACCGTTGGCCATCGATGACCTTCCTTAACTTATGACTCAACAACCAAGGCGATTAGTTGAAACTGAACCATTTTAGATCGTTCTCTGCTCCGACATAATAACACACTAGCCTTGAGAAATACTTGTCATAGGAATGATGCCTAGCCGAACACGTCTCCAGAGTAAGATGTTGAATGGAAGAGAATACTTCTGAATGTCGGAAGTACTAGAACTGTGAGCAGAGATTGGAGGCCTGTGTGGTCTCGGCAATGCTCGTTCACTGGCTTATAGTATCCCGCTGGCTCACCCACTCGACCAAGAAAGGCAGGCTGGTCTGATTTCAGACAGAGCAATCCAGCAGTGAGGCGAGTTCTGTATGACAAATTACGTGGCCAATAGGCACTCTCATCACTAGTAAAGTTACGGTCAAGCGAGAGAGGAGAAGAAAATGCAAGAGACCGCCGATATTATATGAGTTGCCGCCCGTGACAGTGACTGCTTCCCTCTACATTATGTTATGCACTTGCAACAGAAATGACTCACTAATGTTTAAGATTGCTTCTGATAAAGAATATATGACTAGCGGTGATTAACTCACAGATCTGAAGCAATCCAACCGCTCCAAGGTTCAACTTCGTCCCAGCGCTTTCAGTGCGAATCCGCCCAGAGTGAAGAGACTATGGAATACCCAATACCAAACCCCAGTGCTATGACCCATAGCAATCCTGTGATGACTGCTGCTCAGTGTTGCTGATGCCCTCGGACCACTCAGTTTGTCGTACTCCTTGACTCCCTGCTCCAATCCGTTTCCTTGGCACAAGCAATTTGCCAGATCCCAGCCATCCCTCAATGCCAGATTTGCCCCGTTTCCACCAAAGGGACTGACAGCATGATTTGCGTCGCCAATGAACACTACTGGGCCCCATTCATGTACGTATGCGTGGTTTTCGAAAGGCTTCTTATCACGAGCCGGAATCATTAGTGTCGTCTCTGGCACAGTGCGTTTTACGACTTCTGGCCAGGGTTCACCAATGTTCTTGCTCAGCTCCTTCGCTTCAACCAGCATTGCAGCAACTTGCGCTGGGTCATGATTATCGAACTTGGGGCGAGGCGCATCCTCACAGATGCTGAGAGCCCAGACAACTTCCTTCTTGGACACAGGACTCAAGAATACGAAGACCCCGCGGCCTGTGAGAACACCACCCCAGTTAACATCAATGGGTGATGGGAGACCTTCGTCACACCTTGCGACCCCGCCCATCTATACAGCGCCGGCGTAGTTGAGCCCATTCTGTGGTCGTAGTTGTGCTCGAAGCTTGCTGGAGGACCCATCAGCAGCGACAAGCAGATCGCACTCCTCGTCGGATTCCTCTTCGGTACCATGATTCAGAATTCTGACTCTGGCTCTCCCTCGGTTCAGCTTAGTTACACTGGTACAGGACAGCCCCCACCGTATTTCCACCCCCTTCTCTGAGGCGGCGTCAAGCAGAGTGCTTCTCAGATCCTTCCTAGCAATCCTGATTGCACCTGTTGGGAGATGGCCAAAAGGCTTCAGTCTCACACTGATCAGTTCTTGCCATCTCTCTGTCCATATCTTGAATGGGCCCGAACCATCGCCACCGATTAGTGCGTGTTTCAATGTCTCGTCCAGAAGTCCCAGCTGGGAGAGAGTGTGCAGGCCGCCATCAGCCTTGTCGCCAACGATGGAGAGCGAGTAGCCCTCGCGGCCGATACTAGCAGCACGGGTGTCGCGATCATAGATGGTAACTATGGGCGGAGGAAGAGTCGGGTACTTCGTGGTGAAGTGCCTATGGAGGGCAAGGGAAAAGGACAGGCCCGCCATGCCCGCGCCCGCGATTATGATTCGTTTTCCCGAGAGGAGATATTCTTCCGTACTAGCTGGTGCCATGTCTGTTAGTCTTGCCAGAACGCATGGATCTCGAGCAGACCATCTTCATAATACAGTTGTCAAATGCAAGGTCTGCGAATGCTTCGTCAACAATTAGGCTCCAAATGAGGAACATTAAGCCGATCTTACATGGCAGCTTCGTTAGTCGCTTAGTCTAGTGTGTCTAAAACCCATTGTCAACGTCTACGGGATTTGGTTCTCTGCTAGTGAGCGCCACGTCCCGGGCCGGACGCCGCTTGTTCAGGGCCGGTTCCCTACATGTAGTACAGTCTAACACCAGAGACATTCTGTAGATATATCCTATCAACGGATTCATTCGAAAACTGAAATGTGTAGGTATTTCAATGGAGTAGTGTTTCTACAAAAGCGATTGACGCCCTGAAGAAAGTATGGCAATGAGACTTCGTTCTATGTCTGCCGGTGGACCTTCCACTGTGCCTAAGAAGTTTAAAATGCTGGGAGAAGACTGAAGTAGCTAACCTAGGTGGATATGCCGACCCTGTAATACAGATGCTTGCACGAAACACAATTACAGAAAAAGCAATTCCAATTGTACGTTTGAGCGAAAGACATTGTCCGGCTTGGCCGGGTTCAAGGCCTAGTGCCCCACAACCCCACTAAGACCCCGGGGTTTTAGTGGGCTGAGGTCACTTAGCGTGGCTGCTCCCTTATCAACTGCAGGGAAACGCGAATCGCCAACGCGGGCGCGCTGAAGCTCTTTCCCAAAGTCGCGTTCCACTTTAGAATTTCCCACTTTCGACAGTAAAGCATCTTCACCATTTCCCTTCGACCACGCTCCTTGTACAATTGTCACATAAGATCTACTGCATGTCTGATTGTCCCTACTTTCACTGGTTTTAGAGTTTTTTCTATACCTCCCGGAGCTCTTTTGATTGGGTTCTTGCAATATGGGGGAGAAATCAAACCCCAAGACGCCGTCGCTGGTGAAGAGGTCCAGCTCGTCCATGTCCACCTCGGGAAAACAGCAGAGCATCTTGGGCTTCTTTTCCAAATCCTCGCAGAATGGAACACCCACTGCATCCGCCAAAGGCACCAACAAAGCCACAACCGCAGCCAAATCCTCCCCTTGCCTCAAGGAGAACACCAACCTCAACTCCCTCCAGCTCAACAAGAAGCCCAAACCTTTAAACACCACTCCCATCCCTAGTAGCGACGCCATTGAGCCCTCGAGCTCACAGGAGAACCATTCCGACGCTACCGTCAAGGTATACAAGGACTCGCTTCCCTCGCCCGTGACGCCTGCTGAGATCCCAATGAAGCAGGCTGCACCCACAAAGATGGTCGTTGAAAGCAGCCCTTCACGCAAGGTATGCCGTGCCTCCTCCCTCTCCTGTAATCACAATACCCAGTGGTGTACTAATCAACTCAAATTTCAGGCCAAGAAGACGGTCAGCTATGCCGAATCTTCGGACGATGATGAGGACGTGATTGTTTCGAGAAAAAGACCTACACGCCGCTCTCGACCGACAGTCAAGGACGATGAGGATGACTACGAGGAAAACATCAAGGACGCAGTTGTGGAAGAAGAAGAAGAAGATGGTATGTTTATGATCCTCTAGTGCTAATAGGGAACAAATGCTAATATGGAACAGTGGACATGGACGACTTTGTTGTCTCAGATGATTCAGATGCACCCTCTAAGAAGCGAAAGCGGCCCGCCTCTAAATCACAGACTGCCCGAAAGCGTTCACAGGCTTCGCCTCCCACTATTCAGGAGGATTACGAGGAAGATGGGATCGATGAGCTTCTGGAAGGAATGCCCGCCACTTCAACCGCCCAGCAGTGGAAGTACGATCCGGAGAGCATCAACCCCGTCAAACTGCGAAGCCCCACGCCAACAGCGAAGGCGGCAGCAGCAAGGGGCAAGGCGCATACAAGAGAACCAGAGGATCGCTACCCGTGGCTTGCTAAGATCACCGACCTCAACCGCAACCCTCCGGGGCATCCTGACTATGACCCTTCGACTGTCTACGTTCCTCCTATGGCCTGGAACAAGTTCTCTGCATTCGAGAAACAATACTGGGAAATCAAACACAAGCTCTGGGATACAGTTGTCTTCTTCAAGAAGGGCAAGTTTTATGAGCTGTATGAGAACGACGCGACCATTGGTCACCAACTCTTTGACCTGAAACTCACCGATCGTGTCAATATGCGCATGGTCGGCGTCCCTGAGAGCTCATTGGATATCTGGGTCAATCAATTCATCGCTAAAGGCTACAAAGTCGCTCGAGTTGATCAGATGGAAAGTGCTCTTGGCAAGGAGATGCGAGAGCGTGACGACAAGGCCAAGAAACAGGACAAGATCATTCGTCGAGAGCTTGCCTGCATTCTCACAGGCGGAACGCTTGTGGACGGCGCTATGCTGCAGGATGACAATGCGACGTATTGTGTGGCCATCAAGGAGTCGACCGTGGACGACCACCCAGCCTTTGGCATTGCCTTTGTTGATGCCGCGACGGGCCAGTTCTTCATTTCCGAGTTCGAGGATGATGTCGACTTGACCAAGTTTGAAACATTGGTTGCCCAGACCAACCCCCGTGAGCTGCTACTAGAGAAATCTCGGATCTCTACGAAAGCCTTGCGCATCTTGAAGAACAACACTGCCCCAACAACTATCTGGAACTATTTCAAGCCTACCACAGAGTTTTGGGATGCCGACCTTACACGTCGGGAACTCGGCTGTAATGACTACTTCAAAGTCGACGAGGACTCGGAAGACACCTGGCCCGAGGTGTTGGCTGATGCTAAGGGTAAAGATTTGCTGATGTCGGCTGTGGGAGCGCTTGTGCAATACCTACGTGTGCTGAAGATCGAACGCAGTCTTCTCTCTCAAGGCAACTTCACTTGGTACAACCCGATCCACAAGAATGGCACGCTCATTCTAGATGGTCAGACCCTGATCAATCTCGAGATCTTTGCTAATACTGCCAATGGTGGCACGGAGGGCACGCTCTTCAGTCTGCTGAACCGCTGTGTCACTCCTTTTGGCAAGAGAATGTTCCGTCAGTGGATCTGCCACCCCTTGTGCAACATTCAAAAGATCAACGAGCGATTGGACGCCGTCGACCTCTTGAATAATAACATGGAGATGCGAGAACAATTCAGCTCAAACATGACCAGAATGCCAGATCTGGAGCGTCTAATCTCTCGAGTCCATGCTGGTGCTTGCAGGCCCGAGGATTTCGTCAGGGTTCTAGAAGGCTTTGAGCAGATCGAGTACACCATGAGCCTACTGGGCGCATTCGGTGGCAATGGCTTGGTTGATCGTCTGATATCATCAATGCCTGACTTGAATGAGCCTCTCTCCTATTGGAAAACTGCATTTGACCGCAAGAAGGCCCGCGCGGACAAAATTCTAATTCCCGAGCGAGGCATTGAAGAAGACTTCGATAACAGCGACGACACGATCAAGGAGATCAAGGTCAAACTTGACCGTCTTCTGTCAAAGAAGAAAGCCGAGTTGGGTTCCAAGACCATCAAGTTCACAGACGTAGGCAAGGAGATTTACCAGATTGAAGTGCCCAAGGCTACCAAGGTACCAAAGGACTGGCGGCAAATGTCGGCAACAGCAAGCGTCAAACGATACTACTTCAAGGAGCTCACGGATCTTGTTCGCCAACTACAAGAAGCCGAGGAGACTCACGCTCAGCTAGTCAAGGATGTCGCATTCCGCCTGTTCAGACGCTTCGACGTGGATTATGCAACTTGGCTGCAGGCCATCCGCATCATTTCGCAGCTGGACTGCCTCATCAGTCTAGCAAAGTCATCTGCTGCACTTGGCGAACCGAGCTGCCGTCCAGTCTTCGTTGATGAAGAACGTACTGTAGTCGATTTCCAAGAGCTTCGTCACCCTTGCATGCTCAACTCCGTGGATGACTTCATCCCCAACGACGTCGTGCTTGGCGGAGATGCCGCCAAGATCAGCCTGCTTACGGGTGCCAACGCAGCAGGAAAGTCCACGATCCTTCGCATGTCCTGCGTCGCCGTCATCATGGCCCAGATTGGGCATTACATCCCAGCGACTAGCGCCCGTCTGTCACCTGTTGACCGCATCATGAGCCGACTTGGTGCCAATGACAATATTTTTGCCGCCCAATCAACGTTCTTTGTGGAGCTGTCAGAGACGAAGAAGATTCTGTCAGAAGCTACACCTAGGTCACTGGTTATCTTGGACGAGCTGGGTCGTGGTACTTCTTCCTACGACGGTGTAGCTGTGGCGCAAGCTGTTCTACACCACGTCGCTAGCCACATCGGCTGCGTGGGTTTCTTCGCTACTCACTACCACTCCTTGGCCACGGAGTTCGAATCACATCCCGAAATCCAGCCGAAGCGGATGAAGATTGATGTAGACAATGCTAATCGCAGAGTCACTTTCCTTTACAAGCTAGAAGAAGGCGTGGCCGAGGGCAGCTTCGGTATGCATTGTGCAGCCATGTGCGGGATCAAAGACAGCGTGATTGAAAGGGCTGAAGAAGCAGCCAAGGAATGGGAGCATACATCGAGGTTGAAGGAAAGCTTGGAGAAAGCACGGGAGGGATGTTGGATTCCGCTTGGTGTCCTCAGTGACGTCGCTGCAGTGCTTGATCCTGCGAAGGGCGAAGATGTCAATGCTAGAAGCTTGGATGTCCTGCTCAAGGCGATTGAGGCTCTGTGAGGTGGCAATTTCCATGTGGGTGCGCATGATAGCGGTGTACAAGACAGACAGTGTTTGTCTATTTGCTTGTGAGCGCTTGTTGTTGTATGGAGTCAAGGGGGGTATATGCTGTTTACTATAAATGCTGGAAAGCAATTTGCTGTACTAGTTCCAGGTGTGTCAGTGGGTTCTAACCGGCGGCGTTCCGGTGACATGTTTGATAGATTGTAGAAACGTGTTTCATTCAACAGCCAAATGTCTGACTATGTCCAACATGAATTTATCGCCCCAAACATTGTGCAGCAATTCCATTGAGACCAGCCGGAAGTAGACCCGCTCACCGATTAGCAAGTTGCTATCCATGAAACATGACTGTAATTGCTTGTAGTGTGCCGTCATACCGACGCAGCATCACCCTATTTGTAAGTTGGAAATCAGATTGGATAAATGGCACACCCCACAGCAAAGGTCCCAGTGGAGTTATGACCTCATTTGATATTTCCTACTAAGGAGGCGATATAAAGCATGAGCAATCTTCTCAGTGCTAATTCTTATTCTCCCAATTCTCCCGATCGCGGACACTCGATTGTATAAGCATCCAACCATAGAAGCGCTGGGAGACCATACCTAGTCAGTCTTAGAGTCCAAACCGCGTCCCATACGCCTGGCCCGCCAAAGAGCTTCGCTTGGACCGAGGCAAGAGGGTATTGAAAGTATCTAGCAGATGGTGTTGTCTTCTACCATGAAGGCAACTTGTTCGATTGCATTGAAGATATCGGTATTCAACATAACCTTTCACCCACGACACCCAGGACCGACCATGGTGGGACTAGGCTATAAGTCTAGATGAAAAGACCAAGAAGAGACATACCAGAGAAGTGGTGGGGCCCGCAGATCCTATTCTCTGAATATACATGGATAGGAGCAGCACCCAGTTAACCTAATCTAGGTGGATTTACCACGATGCCGTAAGCTTTGAGATAGCCTTACAACCACAGGTAGCACGGCATATACACTTGGTCGGATTATTGGACTGCGAGCTGAATCTTCAGTTTTGAGCCTTGGTGTGAGAGTGACCAGTGCTAACCAGAGCCGCATTCCACCCGCGATAGAGTGGCACTCACGACGTGCCACAATTCATATGATGACAATATAATCACCAGTCGGCCCAGAGAGGAAGATAAATTGTATCAGCCACCACATCCTTCCCCAGGAGATACTAGAGGATGCAAGTGCTCAAGACCCTCAGAGGTTTGGATACCTTTGGGGAGAGCCAGGTGGCTTTCGTCGACTTTTTTTTCTTTTCAATAATTATTCAAGTTATTTTCAGGTAGATTTACTCAAGATTTCGTAGAAACGCTCGATTCATGGCAGCACCAACCAATCGCTCGGTACACGTTTCGTTTATTTGTGATAACAGAGACGACATTGTACGCTATTTCTACAGCGGAGTAAAAAACCTGCTTCAAATGTCAAAGTAAAAAAAAAGGTCTTGTACAGCTTCACACAGTGGTAATTAAGAAAATGGATTGGAAAACAACGTGATAATCATCATAAGAAAAGCTTCATAAATATCATAAATTCCCGGGCGGAAAAGAATTTCGTTCTGCCTGGGCTGTTGCTCCCTGGCCTCAAAGTCAGCCCAGGCCCCGCCCGGGGTGGAGAAGACGCATATCGGCATCGCAACCGGTTGGACGCGTTGGTTCCTTCAATTAACCAACATCTCAGCGCCGCTGCATGTGCGCTTCTCTATAGTCCCAACGACGAGACACGGCTTCTGGCCACCATCATTCATCAATCAGCCTTCAATCGACTAGACACTCCCGGAAAACTCCATAGCGACGGGCAAAGGCTCTCTTCACATTCGACCCAGCCCCTCCAAGCACTCACAACCGTCACAGTCAACGGCACTGATGATGGACCGCCTACCTCAAGAGATTGTAGACTTAATCGTCTCGTTCCTCTTTCCGGACATCAGGCTCCCTAGTTCTGACGGAGACGAAGAGGGATGGACCCCATATGCTAAGTCCGTGAAGCCGGAACCCTCTCTAGCGCCGTTCGCAACCATCTCACGAGCTTGGCAAGCCGCAGTCGAGCGCCGGACTTTTCAAAGCATCAAATTTGACAGCGAAGATCTGCCCGTACTTAAGAAGGCACTTACGCTGTATCGGTACCTGCGCCTCAAACGCATGATATTCACCGTCATCTTGCCGCCCTACGATACTGTAGCGGCGTCAAAGGTCGAGACCCAACAAGACAGGAGCGCCAACAGTCAGGCCTACAGTGATGCCCTCCAGTCCTTGTTCGAGATCCTAAAATCTTCCGAGCTGGAGCAGCCCAGGGCCCACAGCCTTGAATTGTTTATCAATCACCCAGAATCCCGCAGTGACATCCAGTGGTCTGCAAGCAGAGGTATCTCGGGCTCTGACGGGCAGATCTATGAAGGCCGCTACTTTCATTCTTACATTGATGTTTACAACCTGGATAAGCTGCCGCAGCTCCACCATGTTACGAGGTTCTTTGTGAAGATGCCCAAGGATCAACTCGGCCATCGAATGCTATATCCACGGGTACCAATTCAGATAGTATCGAAGCTGCCTAATGTGGAGGGCTTCTGCATCGACGTCAACGACAACGAGAGGCTGTATATCAGACAACGTCGCGAACATCGTCGGGAGCTAGCAGAGCAGATACAGAAGCTCTCTCTGCCAAAATTGAAGACAGCAGATCTTCATTTCCTCTACAGTTCGCCAGAAGACCATCGCTACCTACCGCCTATGCTCCATCCGACAACCGAGTTTGACTTGCTCAGCTCTGTTTGCCATTCTTTCTCCCAAGGTCTTGTAGAACTCAGTCTGAATGGTGTTCTTGACATCAGCGCACTTCGACCCATCAGCGGATGCGGGATTACTCTGTGGCCAAATTTGGAACAATTAGACATTCACTTCCATCAAGTGCGTCCATCTGGTGGTTGGTATTTTACTGGTACTCCTCCCACACATCTACCGGAGCGGGAACCGCAATCTGAGATCATCGAGGAAGACGTGAACGAGGGTTTCCATTTCCACCAAGAAATGGCTGCTATCGGCATGCAACCGACATGCTACTTCCGCTCCAAGCCAGACGATGGATACATCTCACCCATGGTCGACGCTTTCGCAGACGCGGTGGTGCACATGCCAAAGATTCGGAATGCAATGATACACAGCACTCTTGTGAAAGGGAACTTCGCACCGGAATGGTTTGTCGTTGCTTACGTTGCACCATGCAAGAACCCCGACACGTGCCAGGGAAAATGCAACCGCTTGAAAGAACGCAACTTGGTAATTGATTTACAAGGATGGCATCCATCCGAACAACTGATGAGGAAACTGCAAAGCATAGGTACTGAGTTCTATGATGGAGACTTGCTCGAGGAGAGCATGGACGAATTTCTTTCGAGAAATGGCAAAATGTGAGCACCCAAACTAATCCATATTTGTGTACCCCCTTGTAACTGACCTGTATACAATGAGTAGACCGGTGGACGGGAGGAACTAGATCAGCCCTTTACCTGACTCGCAAGCTCGCGGCCATTCAGAAGAGGTGTTTGAGTCCTTCGATCGTCCCGCGAAAGCCAACTACCTCACGGGGATTAATGCCGAGCTCCTCCGGGCTAATGTGCGCATTGGTCTCAGCCCATGGGTTACATTTCTCCCCAAACTTGAACTGTAGCCCAATCTCCTTACCAGCTGTTCCCCAGACCTTACTATAGTCCTCAATGCTACACTCGATGAAGCGCCCCTTCTTGCCAGTCACTTCGGACCAGGCGTCAATCATCTGCTGAAAGGACCATCTCTCGAGAGCGACGTTGGCGTACTTCTCAAAAGACTCCGGTGCGGTCGCTATCGCCTGGCGAACCCAGATCCCCGGATTGACGGTCAAATCACCGGCTAAGAGGACCTTGGCGTTGGGCTTAGTTGGCGCCAGCTGGATGTACTGTCCAGTCCCGGGCTGGCGACAAGTTAACTATCGAATTTTACATGACCGTATGGGAATGGCACTCACGTATTCGAATGGCTTCAGAAGGGGTAGGAAGGCCAAGTTCTGGGGATAGTATCCGATATAAAGATACGTCGTCTTTTTGGCCAGCCCCGGAAGCTCAGACTTGATGCGAGCATCTACATTGGCCTTGTAGTCCATCTGCGTCCAGGTTAGCTATCTCAACACGATGCACGCAGAGCCAGATTGCATGCTCGCCACTCACATGAGGCACCACGAGCTCGCCGTTGAACATCCTCTTAGCGCCGGGGCATGTCGACCAGAAGTAGTGCTCCAGTGTTGGGGTTTGAGCGGCCGCGCGCGCAATCTTCATTCCTTGCTCCTCTTCGATGATACCAGACTCATCCTGAGATTTCCCTGTGAACAGATGCTCCCACCAATTCGTTACTGCATAAACAGCGCTGACGCCCTGGCGGTGTGTCAGTATCTTGCATTCAACGTAGCGGTAATCCCTTGCCAAAAAGTCAGCTCACCTGAAAGGCTCGAACGAGAGAGTCTTCGTCGTCGAAGGTCGCCTCGACAACCTCAATACCATCAGCAGCAAGTTTCTGCGCCGACTCACTGTTGGAATTCCTCGTGATCGCTCGGACTTCCCAGCCTGGCGTCTTCCTCATGATGTTGACCACACCACCGCCTTGTGAGCCCGTGGCACCTGTGACGGCAATAATCTTCGACATTCTGTTGTATAGCGGGAGATTCGGATGTATCGAAAGAGACTTGGAGACGAGGCATTCGCCCTCCTCGTGAGAGGCCATACGAGGCTTAATATAGCCAGTTGGGCCCCCCCGACTGATCCGCAACCTGTTTGGGGCCAAACCAGGCGAATTCATTTCAACAGGCTCAAAGAGAAAAAAGGACGGTGGGGAACCCTTGCTCGATGTATAAAAATGATTGGCAACCAGTGGTAGTCGACAGCCAAATATGCAGGGTCCACAGAAGCGTAACCTAGAGCTGGCCTGCCATTGTGCAAGTGCCGGACCTTTGCTGGAGCCTCGCAGTTAACCATGCCACTTTTCCGTCATATTCGATGCACGATGCCAGCACCCCGCACGTTAATCCTAAAGAATATGACAACCTTATGGCAATGATTGGTAATGCTTATAAATTCTTTACATGAGATGTTGAGACATTCTTCGCTTACAAACGACATACAGAATGGAGACAGTTTTATAGACTGGGATGGCTTACCCAAGCGAGACTATACGGGGACCGTGTCAGTGCTTCTACCAAACTTGATAGATATAGCTCTGCTCCAGACACTGAGCATCACCACCCGACCCAGATTAGTCCGGATACTGCCGCATGCCTTGCTAAAACTGGACTGTTTTGGTGGAGTGAGTTTGAATCACAGATCGATGTTATGGAGACTTAACGAGATTTAGTACTCGGACGAGCAAATACCAACGAGCAGAACGATCCTTCTGTATGCTTATGTCGATGTCCGAGACAAGTTGATTGGTAAAACAAACGGGGCAGAGTCGCTACCTCACGATGAGGGTGAGCCCTATATTCTCGAGCTACTGTTTGCGCTGCGAGGTATGTTCGAGTCGCTTACCTGGCAGTTGATTAATGAGCTATCAGAACACTAACTTGAGACACGAGGCTGCGGATGTCAGAGATGCATACAAGACGAATGATCGCTCGTCGGGCTCACTGTTATAATGAAGATGCCTTGGTAGAACCAGGTAGGGAGAGAACTGCACTCAAAGCTTGTTTCACCACGAATGATGTGCGGGAAAGCTCCGATGCTGGAGCGCAAAGTGCTTCGGAAGCACACCAAATGATAGCACCTCACTTTCTATGTGTTAGAAAGACTAGATCCGAGAGAACCGAACCCGCTCACGCCGTTCACAGTCCATCCTTCTTAACCCCCCGTTTCCCGTATAGGGACCTCACCAAAGTGCATTTCATGTGGATCTGGTGCACCTATCGCTCCAACTAGGCTCTTCCCTTTGGTACCCAGGTTGACACAGGGGACCATGCCCCTGTGGATAATACAGCAGATGAACGACCCGTGGCGCACGCCCTTATTTCGATTTTCAATTTTCCTCTTCTCGCAAGCAGTCCAACATTCCGTTTGCGGCCGCTCTCGCTGAGAACCATGAGAACCATGAAAACAAGTACAAGTTTCACTTCAACGTTTTATTGAACATGCGCAAAGTCGAAGCGGAGTATCTTCGATTAAGATTACTCATACCGACCTGTATTCATGTGCATAGCCTTAAAAGAAACCTTAAGAAACAGCCCCGATCGCTCTTATCTAAGGCCGCCGAGGACACAGCAAGTACATTGTAGGTCTGGAGATCAGCCTCTGACTCTTCACTTGGTGTACCGCGACAACGCACACGAGACCAGTCTCTACCTTGGTCTTGGAATATCGGTTTGGATGCCTTGCTCGTGAACACGTGCGAGGTGTTGCGCCTCCCCAAACCATTCCGCTATGTTGCTCGGAGACGTCGCGGTTGGATATTCTACGATCGAGGCCTCCACTTATAGGTACTTCTAAAGTACAAATCTACAACCCGGTGCAACCCCGGCTATTTTTTAGATCCCGACAATCACGAGCTACGGATCTTGGTTTCCTTTGACGGCGATGGAGTCCTCCTGCGACAACATCATTCAGAAACAATCTACATACATTTATCCCAAGCATTATTAAATAAGATTTGACATTTTCAGTAATAGAGTTTCAATTAGACAATATTGCTATAGTTCAGGTTCAAAATGCCGATTTTGATCTTCGCATGGTGGGCTTCGAGTGAGGATGCCTGCCATGATCTTGAAACGACGACGTCGACTTCACTGGCTATAGTTGGTGTCACTACTTGGGGGTCAGAGCGGGGCGGTGGCGCATCGGAATACCATGCAAAAATGCTGTATTCCCGACCGATTCCAGACGATGTGTGTCGGGTTTAGCTCAGCAACAAGCTTGTAAGATCCCGGCCCGCTGCCTTTGATCTGCCTTGCTATTCCGGTGTATTTATTACGTGATCGCGGATTATAGCGGAAATAGCGGGGTTTGACCTAAAGACATGGCTTTCGACGTCAAGTATAGATATCGACTAACTAGGTGGGGGACTATAAAATCTAGGATGTGATAATCAGATAATTGAGAAAGGAATTTGATTACGCCTTCCTATATTGACGAGATCAAAATGGCAGCTTCAAATAAGGATATTGTTTTCATCACTGGCGAAAACACAGGTCTTGGCGTAGAAATCGCACGCAAGCTTCTACGTGAACATGCGGATAGATTTCACGTCATCATTGGGAGTCGTACACTTGCCAAAGGAAACGCGGCCGTAGATGGCTTGAAAGCCGAAGGGTTTGATGGCGTGAGACTGTCCAAGTCGACGTGACAAGCGAGGAGTCTCTAGCCACCGCGGCCAAGACGGTGACAGAGAGACACGGAAGGGTGAACGTCCTGCACGTCAATGTAAGTGGTGACCGAACATTGTCAACGCTCAGCGATTCGGTAGCTAACCCCCTGGATACTTGCAGGCTGGCATAGCTCTTGACTTGAATTATACGGACCGCAAGGAATGGCCTCTGAGCAGACTGCTGATGACGTCCATGGAAACAAATGTTGCCGGCGCGGCTGCGACGGTTGAGACCTTTGTCCCTCTTCTCGAGAAAGCCGAGAATCCCCGAGTTGTATTCATGACTTCAGGGGCCGGAAGTGTGCAGCTCGCCCACGATCATGTCGTCCTAAGCTTGAACTGGCCCTCCTACAGGGTGAGCAAAGCCGCGCTGAATATGCTCATGATGCATTAATTCCACAAGTTTCCTCAGTGGAAGGTGAATGCCTGTGCTCCAAGATTTAGGGTGAGCAGCCTCCACCCTGGAGATCTATCTCGTATCAAATAGCGGTCTACTGACTCGCCTTGCAGGCTACCAATCTCAGCAACTTCGGCAAAGGTTCTCCTGGAGGTGTTCCGCCAGGTCCCGTTGAGGACGGCGCTGTTGAACGCTGTCAGACTCTCATTGCTGGGAAAATATGGCGAGAGGGGGACATTTACGCAACTTGTTGGAAAAGACGGCCACGGGGAGATTCCTTGGTGATCACAAGGTGGTTTGGGGTAAGGCATACTAGACGATCTGCAGATGAACAAGCCGGCGTCATTATGTATAGTCACGATTCTTTTTCAAGGAGTGTGTGGTATTGGGATGTTCTGGCCTGGCGGGATAGACTCTTCACAGCTAGAAAACAGGCAGGCATATGACAGGAGGCCTGTTGCTGGCCATGGAAGGGAGGGGGGGGGGGGGGGGGGGGGGTTCAAAGTTAAGGGTCAAGTTGGCAACAAAATGGTGTTCCCAAACCAATGCGAAAAATTTTTGACATTGTTGAGAAT
>JARVKF010000057.1:537198-632880 GCA_039778275.1 Seiridium unicorne | reverse complement strand
CAACGGTCTCCCCAATTTGGTGCGGCTTTTTTTTTTTATGTTTTAGGTCGTCCCTTGTTAATAAATATTGTTTACGCGGTACCAATTAATCAAAAAACCCCCCCCCCCCCCCCCCCCCCATTGATTGGTCTCATACTATGAAGACCAGTAGTATAGCGCCGTGGAACCGGATCATCCTTGTGATTTTCCATGTGCGAAAGTGGTAAACAATCCAATGGACGTCACCAAACGCTCATGTCTAATGCCACCATGCGGCAGCTTTAAGGGGATGGTGGTGATGGTATATTGTACTTCAATCCGAATAAACAACTCAACTATCTAAAGCTGCCGACTTAGAGTATCCTTTTAGCTTCAAGTGATCGTTTTGATCCTTTTAGGGGTATCTAGAAGGACAAAGATTACTGAACTCGTCTGTTAGTTTCAATAACAGGCCTCAATTCCATTCCAATCAGGGAGTCGGCCATATCTTTCGGCCAAACGTAGCTATACAATATTCTGAGTTGAAATACTGAACGATGATTCAATCTGTGATTCACTTCTACTCAATTCTGCAATGATGAACATTGGACCGTTTGATTCAGGCCGCTTCTTGTTACTCAGGCTCGCTGGCAGAAGAGTTACTCAACGCGTGAGAGACGACCATCACGGTAGTGTAATCGCGAAGGACTTTTACCTTCTGGTGGCCGCTGGTACTGTCTTGGTCGTAGCCTCTGTTCATCAAGTGGGAAAGACTCGACTTCGAAAAACCTACGCCAGTCAAGTCTGAGGCAGCAGCCATTAAGCCAACGGATGAACATATATAGAAGAGATATGGGGAGAACTGCCGAACGGACACGAAATGGAGTGATCAGCATCCAGAGTTGGAACCAAGACGGAATAATCCGTACGCTTGACTTTATACAAATTTTTGCGGGTAGACACTCCGCTTCTTGGAACTGATGAGAACCACACAGGTGGTCTGTGCGGCTCTCTCTTTAGCTAGTCCTCATGGCAGGAGAGCAGGAGCCTCCCTCCTTCTCCTCCACCACAATACACTCACATTTCTCCTGTATTGCGCCCCCATCAGGAACAAAGAGTAAAGAACGAACGATGTGGAGAAGTTGTCCATTGTGATGGTGTACTACAACTGATAGCGACGTTGATAACTGCAGAGTTGCAAACCACAACAATGAGTGCAATTCGCACCTTTACATCTCGTAGTACATAGCTAACTCACATGAACTTTGAGCGCCGGAGATATGCACCATTCAGTGCTGCAAGGCACCTCACATCAAGCTAGCACACTACAATGTACATACCTCCATGTGGGCAAGCTCGAAGCGGGTCGCTGTGGCTCGGTAGGGGTCGTGCGCCACAACAGCCCCACCAAATTCTGAGCACACAAATCCTGTAAACCTAGAAATTCGCACCTGCCCATCGAAAACTTTCCCCGGCGAAGTTCGAGATCACGACTTGACAACCTTACCCATCACCCAACGCCCAACGTCCACCGACCACCGACCAATCCACCGTCAATCAACTCAATACCGAAATCATGGGTGGCATCTCTGTTCGTAAGTACAGTGCAAACGGAACCTCTGCTCTCCTCCCAACCTCGAACCCGACGAGCTTTGGCGTCTGGCTTCGGCCGGATCGAAGTGCAGGAAGATCGCGTGCATTTGCACCATACGCAAATCCTATTTTCGCCTATGCACAGATGATGCTAACATTTTTCTCTTGCTAGGCGACGTGGACGGTGAGTGTCCCACAATCTACAACGACCTCTGAGCCGACTTCCAATCGCGCACCTCGATACCAATACATGGGGCGACCTCGAAGGTCATCGTGTAGAAGACATATCAGGCGCGAGGGGTCGAAGGACTCTGGTGACGGAATATGCTGATATGTGCTTTGACAGCTCAACGCTTCATCACCGCCTATGCGGATTTCTTGAAGAGGCAGGGAAAGCTCCCAATTCCTGGTACGTCGAATTTTCCTTTACGTGATCATGCCACATGGACTGGATGGTTCTTACCTACCAGGAAAACACCTGCGTCTTGGGATCTCCGCGCTTGTGCTTGGAGGCATCTGGACGCAAGTATCTGATGGCAGACGGCGACTTGAGTT
Organism: Seiridium unicorne; assembly: GCA_039778275.1. NCBI lineage: Eukaryota > Fungi > Ascomycota > Sordariomycetes > Amphisphaeriales > Sporocadaceae > Seiridium > Seiridium unicorne. Next base: position 630,774 of record JARVKF010000057.1, on the reverse strand, counting down.
TGCAACCTTAACGCACAAACGGCCACAGCGCCGCTCTCCATGACACCCCGCCTCGTAGTTGCCCATTTACCTTGCAAATGCTGATGGAGAACAACAGGATGGGTCGACACTGTGAAGACAGGACCATCGCGCGAACTTCCCCCCCAGAACATTGACTGGTACTACGTCCGCGCCGCCTCTGTCGCTCGCCATGTCTACCGTAAGTCATTCAGGCCCGCATTTCCCCTACTCTTGGCCGAGGGTTAACATATTTTCTCAACCAGTCCGCAAGACTGTAGGTGTCGGTAGACTTCGCCGCGTCCACGGTACCGCCAAGAACCGAGGTGTCCGACCTTCTCATCGTAAGTACTCCCATCCAAGATCCACTACTCTCCCGGATATCGAATTTCTGCCAATTTTCCATTGGACATCTTGCAATAGAGACTAACTGTCCCAAAATAGACGTTGATGCTAGCGGCAGCGTCGACCGAAAGGTCTTCCAGTCCCTCGAGAAGATTGGCGTCTTGGAGCAGGACGAGGAGAAGGGTGGACGCCGCATCACTCAGTCTGGCCAGCGTGACTTGGACCGTATCGCCCAGACCGTTGCTGAGGAGGACGAGGAGGAGGAGGAAGATGACGAGTAAACGTACTTCTACCAAACAGTCATGATATCCGGCACGGCAAGGGGAATTCTGGTTTCAGGTACAGCATAGGGTTCGGCGTCTGAAAATGGCTTGACATTCTGATTGACCAATTCATGAGGCTTCCTGAACACCACGAAATTGATGATAACCGCTCGCACCACCTTGATTTGAGAAGACCCCAGATGGAGAACGCAGATTGGATTGATGACTCTTGATCGAGTTCATATCTAGCAAGTGTATTCACAATGAGTATGATAAACCGCGGTGCATAAGTTAGCTGTCACTCCGTACAGTCAGTCAGTCTTCCATTTACAGAATCCGTGTCACTGCTGGTGATATGGTCCACTGACATGTGACCACTTGGGTTACAAACTGATGATAGAGCAACGTCGGCGTCGTATCACCCAAACTGCAGGAACAGAAACTCGTGTGAATTGGTGGTGCAAAGACGGAGTGGTTGACGTTGTACTGATATAAGGTCATTGCACGAAAGCAAATGGCTCGAGGAACTCGGGTTCGTAGCACAGTAACGAGGCTTTTGCTTCGTGGTCAGGTAGGTACATATGCGCTCCGGCAGCCTGCTCAAGCGTCCTGTCTTTTGTTCCAATTAGTCTGTTTGAAGCATTTTCGTTATCCACATGGCGTCCCAAATTTAGCGTACTGGATGGATGGGAATGAGGATTCTTAGCACGCCTCCAAAAATTCGGTTGAGGATTCTCGTTACTTGATGATTGAGTACGAGGTCAAAGAAAGCAATGCTTCACAGAATTTGGCTCATATCAGAAATGCATTGTAGTCAGCAAGGCCCCGGCGGGCGGGTGCTCGATGGGCAGGATAGGCCCGGTCAAAAGCTGGTCAGAAGCTAGCGTCGTTGTAAGCACAACCCCTCATCTCAGCTCTAGCTCGACTAATTTCAAAAAGCTTCACATTGCATTTGACATACTTTCATAAATCGATTGAGGGTATCTCTATTAACCAGATCATGAATCTCGAAAAATATCGCAGATCCCACTGACGGCCCGCATCAAATCACGGTCCTGTTTACCGAGTGCCGGAAACGCCATATGCCTGATGCTTATACCACCCTGTTTGATCCTTACTCCATACAAAAAATGGACTTTTTACCGTTGATGCGTCGTCTATACAGGGTCATGAAACCTTCTATCTCTCTTCTTCACCAGCTTAGGCCCACTCTGCAAGCAGGGCCATGAGACCTCCGCCCAGGAATACACATCCTAGCGCCCCCATCTTCATCTTCAGTCCAGCAGACTGCATCTGCGGTGAGAACATGAACTCGTGGGCCATCAGCTCCACCAATCCTGTATACAAAAGGATGCCTGCAGATATAGCGTCGAAAATACCGTTCACGATCAAGGTCGTACTAGAACCTGGGGTAAGTGTCTCGCGGACTCCTAATCCGGCAGCGATGGCGATGGGTGTGCTGAGGGCGTAAAGGACTCCTAGGAGATACGGCATGTAGCTCTTTCCCTTGGGCCACGACGCCGTCGCAAGTCGAGATCCGAGACCGAGACCCTCAAACATTTGGTGAAAGACTAGAACGATGTAGAGAACGACGAACTCATCGCCGGCAACTGCGAGGGTGAGACCAATGAAGATGGAGTGAAAGATGACGCCAAATTCAAGGATGAACAATGCTGTCATTTGAGCTGCGAATGCGGCGTCGCTCTCGGTGTGCTCGCGGCTATGACCAAGATGGTCTTCACCTGGTAGGCCAGTATTCGAAGGCTGCTCCTTTGCGGCATTGCTGGTACCAGCTTCCAGATCTTGAACAGGAGAAGGTGGGTTAGAGGAGACGTCTGAGCCCTTCTTGAGGAGACTGAGGGACGGGTCGGCATTTTCACTACCATGGCTATGACCGCCGGGGCTGAAGAGATCGTAATGACTGATCAGAACCTCAATGAAGAACATGACCATGATTGTCATGAAGCAGATGCCGCCTGCCCAGGGATAGGCCGAAATCTCGTAGTCCTGCAGACAGGGCGAGCCGAGGGCTTCGAAAGCAGGTACCAGCAGGTGCATGATCGAGGTAGCGATAATGACACCGGTACCGAAGTACTTTGCGATGAAGAAAGTGATCGGAGGAACACGGACACGCCGACTTCTGGCGAGAACGACGGGCAAGATAGCGCCGAGTAGCGACGAGACCAGGATAACGAAGATTGCCGAGACACGGAGGCCGAGCCGACCGTCGAACTCGTTACCGGAGCCACAGTCGACCGTGACAGTGGCCGGCTCCTCCTCGGGCGTGGCGCCGCTTTCATCCTGCCGTCTCAGCAGTGCTGCTCGCAGAAAGGCGTCCATGGTTGTGCCGTGTGAGGTGTGATGGAGAAGTGATCGGGAGAGTTGTGCCGCCAGGGACGTGGAAGAATTCGAAGTTCCAACAGATGACGGTACGCTGCTCGATCTGAACTCTATCTCATCGATAGGTATGCTTGTGAAGCCGCGGGGATTGGGGTGCTTGGTCCAGCAAGGTCTGTAGCCCTTTTGTACCTGCAGCTTGCAAGAAGCGTGTTATGCAAGGTTTACGAAAATGATGCAGTGATAAAACGGAGGACCAACCCGTCAAGATTGACCAGGGTTTTTTCTTTCTCCGGTGATTTCCTGGCGGTGGTGAATTGGGAAGGGAAAAAAATGATACGGGCTGACCTCATGGGATTATGGATCGCCGTCCCACTCAAATCCGGTCGTGAGGACCTTGATGGCCGGGCGGGTGCAGAAGGGCAGCAGCCAGCAGCAGGGCGAGCAGGGTTTGTGGCCGGCGCGGTGGATGCGGCGCTCGAGGGGGGCCACTGGAGCCCACTGCGACTTGAGAACCCTGATGGACGGGAGGCGCCTCGGTGGTGCAGAGAGTCCAGCGCTGCCGCTTTGCCTAGTGCGGCTTTGTCAAGGGATTGTGACGTATCAGAGCGCTGAGAAATGCAACCCCGTCAGTCCTTGAGCGCTATGCTGGTGGGGGATCTGATTTTAGTAATTGGATTGTAGAGGGGCGGGCACTACGTACATACAATGCAAGGGATATCCACCTTAAAATAAACGGCATCACTTTGTTCTCCTCATCACAACATCGAAATAGAGTGGACAATGCCGTCGCACAAACGAAATGCTTCCACCCTTTATTCTTATTGTCCTACTGTCGGACAGAGCGTTTGTCATGCCGTCGCACGTGGGATTCACAGCAGGTCTTTCTGAGTGCCCTCGTGGGTCTGTCGTTGATTCCAGCCCCCCGGTAAGTCAACTGATGCTTTTCTAGGCAGGTGTCCATCAAGGTCCTCAATTGCCAAGTACATGTACGTGAGCAAATTCGACACCGAACCCAACCCAACCGAAGACAGGCCCAGTGTTAAAGCAGCCGCTTGTTCAGCCAAGACAAATCGTTCGTACCCGCACAATGTGACGCTTGGAACAACGCGTTTTTGCTTCTTGAAAGAGCTGAATGGATGCTTCCCGTTATCACGTGTTACATGCCGTACTCCAACGGCAGTAAACGTGCTCAATGTTGAACAAGCCCAACCCTCGTGTTAAGCATGTTTGAAACTCTGGGTAGGCACATGTTGGACAACAACGTAGAATGGCACTAGAATTTCTCGAGTGGCACAATTGACTTTCGAGCCTTGATCCGTCTGATACGGCTAATACGGCCTTTGTACCGTTCTCTGAGACTAGCTTATGCATCGAAATGGACCGTACAGCTGATGTGAGTCTGGTAATCCCTGGGTCTCTTCATCTCAAGCTCGATCCTTTCCAAAGAAGGCTTGCCTCGTTGTTCTCTTTTCGGGTATCTAGGTAATGCATTGCAACGCTGCTCAGACTAGTATAAGCGCGTTGAGGCCATTGGCAACCTTGGTCGTAATTAAACCACGACGGAGCCGCAATTAGACTGCAACTATCCAAAACGAGCTCTCGACGAGGGTTCGCTCCACCATACGCGATGTCTCGTCTACTCGGGACCGGCAGCCGTACCAGTCCAGCGGGTCGGAACTGATGTCGGTGTGTTGCATCCTTACCTCGAGGGTTCATTCTGGGATGGGTGCCCATCAAGGTTGGTGGAGTCTCGACTAAGCCGCTCCTGCTGTGGCCCAAATGCGACCTTGAATGCATGCAGGTCCTCACCAAAACGCATTCAACCGCTCGGCAATAGCAGTCTACGACAGCAAGATGTGATCCTATTCAGCGGTCGAGGGTGCTTAGTAAAGCTCGGGATGCTTGAATGAACTTGACTCGTGTCTATATGCACCGTTGAGTCCCGACACTGCGGTCCGGCTGTCGTCCTGATAAGATGATCTAAGGGACTGGGGCCGGTCCTGACACTAGATCGACGTCTACCTCGCATATCCCACCTCAGGATGCCAAGCCGACAATATCACATCATAAGCCAATCATGAGAGTAAACTGTGTGAACTCAAGAGGAGAACTGGACCTCGAGTCCTAGGCTTCGAAATGGAGAGTCTAGCCGACGCAGGTCGACGCCACTTCCCAGGCTGAAAAGCAAGGATTGAACCCTCCCTTCCCAGAGCAGGCCGATCTTCAAGTTCTGATCCAATCGGGCCTTCAGCACCGCGGAGTACTCCTCGTCGTCTTCATTTCCCGTCCTGGCAACGAGCTCGTCGTCTGCGCTGTCGGGTCTCCATTCCAACTTTGACCGAAAACTGCGTTCTTTCTTCGAGGTGATACCTGCTCCGAGTCTTTCAACTGGTTCGGCTGGCTCTGTCGGTTCGGTCACTATTGTTGGTGCAGGTATTACCTCGACTTCGGGCGCGGGCCCGTCCATGGATGGGAGCGGGTCATCCAATCTCCATTCCAACTTTGCTTGGAAGCTCCTGACCATCCGCGAAGGACTAGATTGAGTCGGCGTCAGAGCGTCCTCGTCTATGCCAGAGGCCCGGGCCCCCTTCTTCCGCCAGAGCTCCATGCCGATGACCCAGTCACTTTCGTAGCTATAGACATTGAAATCCATTCTGCTGGCCAAGGAGCAATGTTTCCCGGCCATGACGGCGTAGCTCCAGCTGATATTTCCCATTAATGGATTGATCGTCATCGTTGCTGTCAGCGGTGATCCTTTGTAGGTGGGCAAAGTTGCGAATCGCATCCCTACGCTCATGCCTCCCGACTTGTTCAATGTTCCGTAATACAACTCGGCGCCTGCACTGAAGCGACCGTAGATACCTTCGCGTTCTCCGTTGCCGTTACCGTTGCCATTCCCGCTACCGCTGACGCTCACGGGCCCCCCATCATCAGTTGACAGTGGTTTTGGCTGAAGCTTTGCGACATCTCCCCCAAAGTTGTACAGACCGCGCATGCCCATCAGACCTCCGTCTGAAGATGCCAGACCCTCAATGCCATAGTGGCCAACGTCATACTGCACCATGCCCAGCATGGTGCCGCCATTACGCAGTGTCTGACCCGACACGGCACTGACCTGCACCTGGAGATCGGGTGTAAACCTCTTCACCACCAGAGCCTCTAGCATAGATCGCGGCAAGTAGAGTCTGCCATAGGCCAAAGCGTCCTTCTCTACACGGTCCCATCCTCTTATCCAGTTCCCGCTGCCGGTGGACCCCCTGGACAACTCGGCCAATGGCTTATAGCTCCTGAGCAGATCAGGCAGTGGTATTCTGTTGCTTTGGGCGATCGCATTTGTGAGGGAGACGGACGAGTAGAGATATGAGACGGAGCCATCCACTACGCCAATGGTCCCAAGTTGGTAGGCGGTCGCGAACTGCGGTGTGGCCAAGGAGCCCAGCGTGAGCCGGAGCCCGCGCGGTGTCGGGAAGTTGAGAAGAGCGTCGGCCGTGGCATTGAGAGAGCTGTAAGAGTTGTCGCGGTTCCAGCCGGTCGCTGCGTAGAATGAGCTCTGGATGTAGTCCATGAACTCACGCATGGTGGGCTATCTGCTGCAATTCGTTGTAGAGCGCCTACCCGGAGGTAAGCCGCAATGTTACCTAGGACGCATCGGGTATCTGGCTACAAAATGGAGATATTTCGAGCTGTTTTCGCCGTGTTATTTAGAGCTGGATTTGCTGTCTGAATGTTTTTGGGAAGTTGAAGCGCCAAGAAAAGTGTGGCTTGTGCACTCCAGCCACAGGTGATCCCAGAACATCGCACTATTTCCTTACAAGGGGTATTTGCAAGCCGATTTAGCTTTTGCGTATCCTATTGAACACTGTTCCCCAAATCACACATTATGAGCATCTCCGGAGAGTCAATGTCAACTCAGTAGGTTATCTAATCTCGGTCTCTTTTCAACGACTTCACGAACGGGACTCTCACGATTAGGTTGAGTAGAACCTCTGTATCAATCATGGGCCGATACCAAGAGCACCTAACCGCTTCGAAACACAAATCTATTTCACCAATGCAATATGTCCTCCAGCCGCTTTTGGTCAATTGTTGATACTATTTCGTATCCATCATGTCGTCTCATTGTACCTTGACTGATTTGTACCAATACGCAAGCTCAATCGCACAGCCTTGCGCTCGAGCTAATTGAGTGGGCAGGATACGCTAATTCCAGCCACAAATAGCGTGATATCTCCTGGAAAGGACGCGGGGAGCTGTCATTGCAGATTCCCATTGGCAACTTTCCTGGGTTCTTAATGTGTATTCCTTAGGCTTATTTCGATGCTTGCATCAACGAGTATCTATGCTGACCCGAATGCCGCTTTTTTCTTTATTTCTTTTATTTCTTTTCCTCCTTCCTCCGCAATAGCCGGATATCGGCTACGGTAGCTTAGCCCGTCAGGAGCCCTGCTAATGCTGAGCCGGGATGACACTGACCGACCAACCGGATCTCAACCCAACAGTCGCACAACACATGCAGATGGAAAGTTTCCATCATCAATACCTGTGCAGGCGTCAGGTTGATTTGAAGCCATACTCTAGGCTTACCGGGTCTCCTTGCGCTCGTTCTTGGGCTTCATAACGACGGTACTCCCAGTGGCAATGCCTTCCCCTGAGGCAGCAGGCAGTCACACGACTCTGGCTGAGCTGTACATGCGTCTCCATAAGATCAATGGGCAACTCCAAGCAACATCACAGGTGCCACCATTGACTACCTCGAAATTTGGGAACGCTCTACCGAATAGGGAAAGAACAGCAAAGGCACGCCAGGACGCTGTTTTGAGAAAGCAACGGCTGGAGGCAGAGCAATTGTCGTTAAGGGCTGCCATCGGCGTCAAGTCAAAGGAAGGGGCGAGAAAACTGCATATCGACGATCTACCTGAAGAAATACTCTGCGAGATCTTTGGCCATCTACGGCGGGTGTCTTATGTGGAGGAGGCCAGCGGGCTTGAATGTCTGCACTATGCCACTAAAGATATCAAACACGCTCGCTTAACATGCCGACGCTTCTGCGGAGCTAGCTCTCATCTCCTCTTGAGCTTTCTCAAGCTCGACATAACCCCAGCGTCATTATCGCGTGTTCGAGAAATCTCACAACATCATGTCATCCGCAAGGGCGTGCGTGGAGTGAAAGTCCGAATGAATCTCTACAGTGAGGCAGTAGCCGGATCTCTGGACATTTTCGCCACATACAACATAGGTCAGTTACGCAAAGAAATACGACGCTTAGAGGGTCTTCGCGAGTGGAACAACATCGAAAAGGAGATCAAAAAGGCCAATGTGATCATTAACGCTTGGGAAGCTCTCAGCGCGGACCCTTCTCGTCCATCCCATAACAGAGACGAGAGATATCTGCAGTATCAAGTTCTCTTGAAAGAGGCACACGAGGAGTACAAGATTCGCAGGAGATCACAGAGAGACATATTGGAGAGTGGCAGCTTTGTTGGGGAACTCGGCGTAGCTATCGCCCTGATGCCTCGTATCAGAGGATTGCAGCTCTGTGGCGGTAGCTGGTTCGACAATGTCCGTATAAACTTTGGCATTTTGAAGAATGACGATATTCTCCGACAAGCGCTTCTCCTCCCGATAGCTTGTCAAGATCATGGGTTGTTTTGGGGTGATCAGCCGCCAGTGATGGCCCTTGCTCCCCTGGCACACATGATCAATGTGTCAGATTCTGGATCGACAAGGTCGACTGGCCCTTTGAGTGCCACATCAGGGCTCCACTCTCGTGAGCTGCGCAGACTCACCCTCAGTAACTTGACTCTCACAAGGCCGCAATTAGAGAAGGTCGTCAGAACGTTATCAGGCTCCGTGCCTCAGATTACACTCAAAGATATAAATCTGGCAACACACACATGGGCTGGAGTCCTAGACCTCCTACGCCAGTATCCGGTTTGTCAATGGTTTTTAGACAACCCAGCTGGGCAAGAGTGCGATTTCATGGACACCGAAGAGAAAAGAACAATATTCGGCAACCCAAGAACCAGGTTGGCAGATGGGCTCAGCCTAGCAGAGCGCTACATGGCCTGTAAACCAGGGTACAGCAATCCTCTTCGATTTAATGAAGAGGTCAACATCGATTAGAGCGAAACTTCTCGAGTATGGATTTCATACATGCGAATCAACGTCTTTCCGGAGAGCGGGGAGTTCTTTGACATCAATGGGTGTTTTTACTGTATGGCTTTGCTTCGTGGAATATCAGTTCATTAATGTGGTTTTGTACAAGGGCGTGAACGGGCCGGTGACGGGTATGCATTTGAAGAATCCCTCAACGAGATGAGACTTTGGCGCCGACCATAAGAGACCAGCCAAGGTACCACGTCTAAAGAGTAGTGTCCGGTGACTGCAGCACATTCAACTTCGTCGCTTCAATATAAACAATGACAAAGATCACTGGTTGGTTCGTCCCGCGACAAGCCACATTTGGCTCACACAACGTTAAAACAGTTGAGATAGTCTGAAACCGAGTTTCTATTCTTGGCCCTTGGCATTATAGCTTATTAATCATTTACTTCCCCACAACTCCAGGATCTCCAACTAAAGTCGCCACTTCTGTATGCATGTTGATCTATTGCAGTGAAGATAGACCCGAAATGCCCGCCACGCCTGTATGTCCATCCCATGGTTTTTGGCCAACTGTATTCCTTACTGACACCCCGAAAATCAAAGCACTTCTAGTGCTCAAAGTGGAAGCTAGTGACCATTGTCTGGGGTAAATGCCTTTTCGTGTATCAAAATGGGGTATCGTGCGATTTGTCTGGTCACGGGTTGTTAGTCAAGACTGTCCCATTTTGCGCACCTAGGATAACTTACCTTCTATTCTTCTGTTTGCATCCATTTATCTTAAATCATGCCTTAGCAATGGCTGCGCCCTCAGCGGCGGCCGCTGCAGCGCCTTCTGCAGCACCTTCGAACGTAAGAGCACCATCACCTACTACCCTGTTCTATTGTTAGTCTTTTCAGGTCCGTCGAGTTTACCGGCGCCGGGGTCTTACAAGGCAGGCGAGTAGGCGCCAAGGTTAATGTTCAAGGGGGCCGCCGCAGCGAAGGAGGCAAATGTCGCGAGGACAATGGCAATGGCGGCTCTGGCATACATCTTGGGGGCGGTGATCGGTGACGCTGGGGCGGTATCGAGTTGAGGTCGAAAGCGGGTATTACGTAGTCGTAAGAGATAGCGTTGACAAACAGATCACCAGACCTGGGTATAAGTAGTAGAACGACCTTGGTGCACCTGTGCACTATCAAGTAAGAATCGAAAGGATGGGACGAAGAATAGTCGGGAAAAGAAGGTGAGAGAGGAAAGCCAGGAAATCCCAGGATAGAGAGCGAAGTTCAGCACTTCTTATCCATCATGTCTCATTGTAAGAGATGCTTCGCCAAAAGTCTTGGGTGACTATCTTGAGCTGTTTCGGAGGTTCTGGTCTCGGGCCTGGCCAAGAGACTTGGCGACGCTTCAAGTGGGCCAAGATGTGGGATCGCCGGCGACCTTGTATGAGCGGCAACGACGCTGGCGTCATTTGAAGTGATGGCCACGAGTATGGGGTTATGTTACGCACCGGCACTTGCTCGCTGGGGGTGCATTCCTGTTGGACCGTCTGCGATAGGCGTATTCTAGGTTACGTGGTTACGATGTCGATGCATCTGCAACTGCAAGGCCTTGCGTCACTAGCGCCGGTATTGGGGCTGGAGGAAACAAGCTAGCCATGGCAGAAACATTCTTCTGAGGAACAGGAGGCTACTGCGTCAAGTCTCCCCTTTGGAGAAATGTCGACTGGGGTTAGACACCAATGAGGATCGCACGTCGCTGCAGATGAGCTCCCGTCGATTGCGAATCAGCCAGGGCCATGGATTCCGCCGCCGTTGCCAAGTGATTCCAACACAGCTTGGCCAGTATCACCATGAACGGGAGTGGCCAATGTGCGACTATCATCTAAGCATTGTCACCTTAAAGTGTCACCTTGGAGGACCAAGACGCTTCCCCATGGAGAAGAAGCTTAATGTGCTCCCATTAAAACGAACTTAAGTCTAGATCGTAACGAGATCTCATTGTAGTTGTTGATAACGTTTCGGCCAGAAAATATAACATATCTAGCCAGAGTATCTTCACAGCCCACTTATGGTGTATGTAATTTAGCCTCGCGCGTGTCGACTACGTCTTCCATGTTGGCGGTAAGTTTTTTGCAGCATTTGCATACCTTTTCAGGTGAGAAAGTCGTAGTTACTACTGTAATGACATCGAGAGCCTCTCAACCTCGGTCGCATTACCGAGGCTTTAGCTACTGAGGTATAGTTTGCCAGTAAATAGGATCGGCCCCCTAGAGATGCGGCCGCGGAGAGGACTAATCAGCGGTCCATATCGCGCGACTGACTACATGTGTGCATGATTCGACTCAAAATGCGACCACCTCTATCATCTTCATCACATAACATATCGTCATCTCATGTGTCGCTAAACGTGATCTCAAAATAAATTTCTATATATGATTCTCATGCGCTCATCAATTCTCGAGGTGGTGGATTTGTTATAGCACTTGTGTCAAGTACCGATCTCTCTATGAATCTACGGACTGGATCTTGGGGCTGGTGCAACGCTTCATTCGTTGCGATTCTTAACTTGGGACTATCGGCATCGTCTCACGTCACGGTCAGGGCCCAATCGTTGATCACCATGTGCACAAGGCTTACCTCGTCTCCACTCTCAAACACGACGGCTCAGTGAGAATCCTCGTTAGTCAGTTCGGTGATCCGCATCTATAGTCATCCAAATTGGGAAACATTGCTGAGAAAGGGCTGGGGTAGCCAAACATAGTTGCTCTGTAGCGGGCACTCAATACTGCACTATGGCATCGACGGATCTTTCGGTGTCTTAAGTAAGTGGCTCTTTATTTTAGTATTACCGTATAAATATGTCATCTGCCCGATAGTCTGCTCCCAAAGCGATCAACTTGTGTGGACAGGACTTCTCGTTTATCTTCTCACGAACCGACCTAAGCTGGCCTATCTCGATAAAATTAGAATGCCATTCGGCAATATCATCTTGGCTCCAAGCTAGCCCAGACATCATGGAGTATCAAGATTTCACTATTCAGGATGGAGCGATGATATCGAGTTAAATGGGCATGAAGACGTCAAGAGAGAAACATAATGGCACAGGGTTCGTTAATACTTTACCTGCAAAAAATGAGGGCCGAAAAGATACTGTAAAAAGAGCAACGCCCGGTCCATACAAATACGATGTCAAGTTCATGTCTGACAATTTACTACACGGTGGGAGACGTGTGGCGCGGGCAAAATTCTATGCCTCGGGGACAACTTCCTCTGCTACAAAATCAGCAATCGTCAGAGCCAAGATCGGTCTCAAGGACCGGGAAGTGGCAGTCAGGTCACCACTGACGGAGCATGGCTTTTCGAGCTGTTCTTGTCAAGTTGTACAGCAAGAATGTATGGCGAAATCGGAATACGAGGACTGGAAGCTTGGGCCCATGAAATTGTTGATCTCAAGAACCTCCCCACCTAGTCCACCATCAATTCTACCGGAAACCTCTCAGACAGAAACAAAAAGTTTCTGTGTGTTGTCTTCGTGGAGTCCCCATCCAAGAAGTTCCCGCTCGAAGACTACGGCGTTATTACTTACAACCCAATGAGAACAACGGAGAACTATCAGTGGGTGGTGAAAGACCCCCTCTCACTTGATGTCGTGATCGGTGTTGGTATCATCTACGATCGCATTAGAAACGGGCACGGCTATTCACCCGAAACGATTGGGCTGCTAGGTCGTCCGTCCAGTCCTACCAAAGAACGTGTCGGAAAGAATAGCAACGACTTTATATCCAATGTAAGCATCATCGAATGCGTCGTAGTAATGGGCTTGCTAGCAGTGAAACTCCTGTGATGTTTCATAATTCGACGTCCTATATTAAGTTGCTATCAGGGCTATCTAGGCCAAGTGATCCACTGGCACATTTACATGAAAACTCTGAAGTATCTGTTGCGCATGAACAGAGGCATTGGCCACTGCCTGGAGTTATCGCCGGTGCAGTGTACAAGGCAGGCGTCTCAGTGCGGCGCTGTAACTACAGCATCGTCTCCGTACAGCCCCGTTTCAAGGCGCTATGCCCGGCTGCCCATCATCTTGAGCGATGAACGATGCGAGTTCAAAAGGCAGACGATCTAGTCTCGCCTGTTGGCCTGCAAAGTATCCTGGCAGGTCATTGAAAACATCACATCTGTGGCAGTATTCAGCCATAACTGGGCTATAGCCCGGAAGAGCGGCAATATCAAATTAGATCCATGGTAAGTTCTAGAAGAATTCAATGTCATCCGCCACAGTTTGCTCTCAGTTTCCGAGCCACTCTGGGATGACGATGATGATTCCGCTTATGCATCCATGATAGTCCGCGGTCTGTTATTTAGGCGGTATCTCCCGATAGATGACAAGGGCTTTAATAGCCCTACATTGACTATAAATAAGCGATTTGAGCGCATCTTGCGTATTGTAACGCTCTTGTACCTTGGGGAGCAGGGGCGAGATCCTGCTACTGGTACTGCAAGGATGTGCTGTGCTCCTGGCGCTGCTGGGTCAACATCTAAAGCTTATGCATACTGAGATTCAGAGACAGCAGAGGCTCTGGTCGACAATTGATCCTAATTTACTCCCGGAGCTTGACCTGATTCGAAATATGAAGCCGGTCTTGATTTGGATCTGCTTGATTTCTCGGCTCGTCCAAGTCGCAAACGACGTGCACCACACCAGCTACTCTCAGCGATTCGTTGGGTCAGTCTATCGTAATATATTAGGACACATTATCGGCTCGCATATAGGATCTGTGACAGACGACGGTATGTCGCTATGCCGCTTACTAGGTTTGAAGATCATACAGGGTGATAAATGGGACGATCGGGGGGCTCTCAAAAAGATATTGGATAGCTGTTGAAAGTGGCCTTCCAATATAACTTATAGCAATGGCTTTTCCCCTGGAACCAACATGGTGTGCATATTACCTGAGAGTCACTAGAACATTGGGACCATCATGAATTGGCCATCCTCCACATATGCAAGTACTCAACCGCCAATCCGTCCTCGAAGTCACCCTTCGAATGCCCGATGATCTCAAAGCCAAATTGCCTGTACAGTCCTTCCCCGGCGGGAGAGGCTTCCAAGTACGCATCCAGCTTGAGCTTGTCAAGTTTCACACAAGCCCACATCATCAGCGCTTTGCCGATGCCCTGACGCTGGAACGACGGATCGACGCACATGTACCTCACATAGGCGCATTTCCTTCCACCAACATGTTTCTGGACTTCTTGATGAATGAACCTCAAGAAGCCCTCCGCCTTCCTCCGCCGTTCTGCTTCCTCAATCCAAGGCGCCTCAACACTGATCTGTGCCCAAGCCGGATCGGCGCTGAGGGGCCGTAACGGTGTTGGGGTCCTTTCCTGCTCAGGACCGGCGTCACCCTGGCCCGGAAAATAGAACATGCAGAACCCGGCGATCTTGCCGTCTACTAGCTGCGCTTTGGCGATTACCAGCTCAGGATTTGCGTCCATGTGTTGGGCATGACGTTTTGTCATGATTGACCGGTTCTCAGTGGTGTCATCGCCAGAAATGAGTGGCTCTGGGCCGAATTGCCCAAGCGCCGCGAACTGAATCTTGACCAAGGCATCGAGGTCATCTTTTGTGGCTGAGTGTACGGAAACGTTTGCGATTGTGGAAGTCATGGATGATCTACTTTGGTGAAACGAGACTATTGGAGTTTGCCGTCTCAGCAGATACCTCATAAGTTGGTTGTGGTTCCACACATGTGAAATAAGAAAACACGTCGATTGCTTATGATTCAGAATGACGGCGTGTCGTGTTACGGAGGTGGCCGATGAACACCATTGCAAATTGAGGTACTAGCACTCAATCTCCAGCACAATCTTCATCTTGCTATTGCGCTGTTGCACACGACTTCTCTCGAATTCAATCATGCACCTGGCACCTGCCTTCGGACGCAGTCGCAGTGGTACCCGCGAAATGGGGGTCGCATCGAATATGGCGAGCAAACTGATGAAGAAAGTTGATCACATCGAAGCATTCCGAGCTGGGTTTCCTACATTGTAGTCACAGTAACATTGAACGGTGGAAAAGGAATATGCTGCTGCTGCAACCAATTGCGATTCTATCCGATTGCCTGTGCGCATGGTGCACGTCAGAATCCTACGGCCCTATGTAAGTTAGATTATCGAGGCTCACCAAGCATCAGCATACATAACCGAGATGATTTCTTGGGTAGCATCGCGTATCACATGCTCTTTTCGCTGAGTGACCCGATTGCGCCTCTTTCTCGCTGCAACCAAGGATTATGTTTGTACTGCCAGACCCTTGACCGGTGCCGGTGAAACTCATCCGAGCAGTCACAGCCACAACTTGCGCACTTTGAGGGCATGGGCCCATACCTCAGTTGCGAAACTGTGATCTCTGCGTCGTCCCATCCAACGGGCCCCCTTCTTTCTGTTCTGCTGTCCACGTGCCAATGACCACATTTGTCCTCTTCATTTGGCCAAGGCTGCGTACTGCGGCGTTCTTGTCGCCATCGATAGTGCGCTGCCCCGCTATCGCAAGATTCCCCTTGCTGGATCTCCAATTTTCCGATATAGCTGTGACAGGCCCCAGCTGGTCTAACCAGGGCCCGGCGGCGTGGCACCACGAGCTCCTGGTGAGATTCCGCAATCGCCTCTTCGTGCTCTTGCGATCGTTTGCGCGGCGAGAGACAACTCCGGTCGTGTTCGACTTGCGGGGGAGGTGCGTGAGGAGAAGCTCGTTTACTGATCTCGTGAGTCTTCCCAGTCTTCTCTGGAGCCAGTCACAGCAGATCGGGTGCCCTCGAAAACGCGTCTCGGAACTAAAAGGCCTGGGCCGATTTCGTGCAGGGGCATATGAGGTCCGGCCTTGGTGTCCTGATTAGTGCTACCATTGGCTCACCAATGGGCGTGCCGTTCCCTCTCGCTTCCTACACGCGGAATAGTTCTCGTTTATATCCCCGTCCAGGCTGCCGGGTCTTAATTCCCCGCAATCCATGTGCACCATGTGCACCATGTGGGCTCTTCCTCGCCCGTCTCTCCTTGCCATTTCGATTCGAGAGGGTCGAGTGCTGCGGCCGACCGAATAGAAGTCGTCCCAACGTGAGGGGCCCTCTGTCTCGTTTCAGTAAAGTTCCGGGAATTTTACAGAGAAGGTTCTGCCACCCACGTTGTCCCACCATGTCGTGAATGTTCGGATGATGGACGTCGGGTTGCAGTTATTTCCAACCTGAGACCGCTCAGACTCTGCAACTCTTACTGAGCCGGGAAACGAGCGAGACACGGCTGGTTTGACGTGGTGGTAATTACGAGCCGCATGGAGGATTCCGCTTCCACGGCGTGGGATTCTAGAACGCTAGAACGTCAGGTACCCGAGGCACCTGCGCCCGTCACAGCCATGTAACGCACAGACAAATGTGTCTTTGTGTCTTTTCTTCTTGTGCACAGACGCCGCGCGTATAGGAGCCGTCTATCTGCAAGATCGAACCACTGGTCGGGACTCTGCGTCTGAACCTGCCCACTCAAATGGCATCACGTCCCTACTTGAGCTGTCTTCCCCTCACTAACAAGTCACTGGTCCGCCGCTCCGGCAGTTGCTTTTGACAGCAGTCTATATTCATTGAAATCCACCATCGGAACTGAGGTCCAAAGGTGTGATGTATTGTCCCATTGGCTAACGGTCCGCGAACTCTGTATGGTGGAGAAAGTTTCATATCCCTGGCGGGAATGTGATGCCTCCACCCCGGGTCCAGGGGGGTCACCAAGAACAGCAGATTCCCTGTAGCCTCCATTCTTGGCGAACCAAGATGACGCCTCCTACCAATATATTAACCAGGCAGGGATGCAGGCTCTGATGCCTCTTCAATCTCGGTTCTGCGTCTCTCAAGGTCGAGCCGCCTTGCTCATCTTTCTGTTTCAACCGTCTCCCGTGGCACCGTTCCTTCCGTGTAGTCACTTGAGGCGCGTTCGGCACCAGAGATGTGACCATGACTTCATTTCTTCGCCGGGACGACGACGACGACGATACCGTCTTCACCTATGTCAATCCTTGGAGCGAGCTCAATGCTGGACTATGGACTCTTTTCGCTGCCGCGACCATTTTTCTTGGGTTGCGGCTCTGGTGCAAAGTCACCCGTCGACACGGACTGTGGTACGACGATTACATTCTTTTAGTTTCATGGGTATGTTTTACCACTTATGGCATTGGCCCTGTTGCTGGCGATCCGCACACACTCCGACCAACACTGACACCTGCCAGTCTGTCCTCTTAGCGAATAACACATTGATTGTCTATGAATTTGCAACCGGCTATATCTTGACGGACTCGACGCAAAAATGGGACGATCGCATGCACATACTTATCAACATCTCATCCTGCGGCACCCTCGTTGGCCAGGCACTCACTAAAACTGCATTTGCCGTGACGCTGTTAAGGTTATGCAATCGCTGGCAGCAATGGATTCTCTGGTTCTGTATTGCCACTATGAACTCGTGGATGATTAGCAAAGTCATCCTACAGTGGGCCAAAATCTGCGGCAAATCCAGTTATGATGTCTGGTATCGGCTCGACTTTTGCATCGACTCGAACTTCCGCGATGGGTTCAAGGAAGGCGGTAACGGTGAGGATTGACTGGGGATTCGGTGGGAACTCGGGCTGACTCTGACCTCAGTCTACAATATCATTATGGACTTTATCTTTTCAACCTTCCCATGGTTCATCACCCGCGGCCTAGAAATGCGCAGGGTCGAGAAGATCGGTCTCTGCGTTACCCTCAGTCTAGGCATGATGTAAGTTCGCAACATCCGAACACGATATTACTACACTGGTTGCTGATTTTTTTTTTTTCTTTAATAGAGTCGCTATAGTTGCAGCCGTCCGTGTCAGCTGGAAGGACGACGGCAACGAGCGCGACCCATATTACATCTGTAAGCCAATTGAGCGTATAATATACAATTGGTAGCGGTCGCTAACAAGTATTTCCCGTCAGGGCGAAACGCATTATCGCAAGTCTGGTATTCATCCGAAATCACCGGCACCATTATCGTCCAGTGCATACCTATCCTGCGAACTATGATCAAAGAGATCCAAACATCATTGACCTCGAAGAAGTTGGGCTCTTCGTCGGAACGACAGAGCACCATATTAGGAAGCAGCAAACGACACTCGAGGCGCTCATCTGCAGGTGTGAAAATGGAACTAGTCAGGAAAGGGTCCGAAAGAATTGTGTTAAAGGAAATCCCGGAAGAACCACAAGGGACATGGGTGCCGCCCGACTCGTGGAAGAGACTAGGGACAGGCCAATCGCTATCATCGTTGGACGAAGAACGCGCAATACCATTATCGCCACGGTCGGAACGATGGCTTACAAGCGGCAATGGGGACTCAGCAGGTTACGGGCCTCGTACCGGGCAAAGCTTGGATTCCGACAATGATGGGGTACGACACTCGTTCTCAGGCATAGCGATTGAACAGGAGGAGGGCTTATCACCTCCACCCCGGAGACGACCGGATCAGTGGCCACTAAGGTAACAATCACTTTGCCGGAAGCAAGGTAGCTGAGAAAACGAAACTCGATGATCGAGCCTTCTGATACAATTAGCGCTTATTCCCATGTATATATTGACCAAATCCAATCATTAGCGATTCCATTACAGTCGGTTAGAGAAAAGGAGTTTAGGAACGCTCGTTCATGCAGAAGCGGATGACATAACAAGGATGACTGTAAGATATAATGCTATTGTTGATAATCCTTGTATGTTACTATACGATAAATGCCGACTAGCTGCGCCTCAGTGTATGATGTAAACGCAAGATTCACTCGATAGCTCATAAAATATTGGTATAGTTTTTCAGACGACTGAGTGCTACGACACGGTCTTGCCATATACGGAATATGCCAGAGTTTGCGATAGAACTATCTCATCAAGGATAGAATAGGCACCAGCTAGTTACTAGAACTTATAGTAAGCTACCACTTTTCTGTCGCAAGGATATATCTATATCGTCTTGGCTCCTTTCTCTCTCTCTCTCTCTCTCTCTCTCTCTCTCTCTCTCTCTCTCTCTCTCTCTCTCTCTCTCTCTGTGTGTGTGTATGTGTGTGACACTCGTAGTATTTTCGAGCTCACAACATCCATAAGTAAACCCTTCTCGCAACGAGAACACAAAGCCCCCTAAAAACCGCCTTTGGAAGTCATGACTCCGGTGATGGAACCCAACAAATACTACACGATCAAGTCGGACCTACCTCAACGCTGCAAAAGCTGTTGCTGGCCCTTCAGAATCTTATGCATGCTCAATGTGATCGATGCTATAAATCGGCATCAGGCAGATACTACGGCTTGACACGTTCAATAAGCCGCCTATCCAAGCTTGGTGGACAAACTATTATTAAATCGCAGCTTGGTCCATCCGCACAAATACTTGACATTTCCGAGTCTTGCATCTAATGTTTCCCTTGATCAAGTAGAATATCAATAGAGCCATGAAAATACATTCTAGCATCCTCCTGAGAACCACCATCTAAGAGCAAAGCCGGCGTCTACCCAAAACCATGCATGTCACCCGATTGGGATCAACATCATGGGCATCGTACGCAACGAGCGCCTCGACAACGAAACACAGCCCCACGACGCGCATCAGAATCGCCCTTCGCAGAAACGCTCGATCATCGCCGTCTAGACACCTGTGCAGTCGCCTGGCTAGTGGTCCGTCCGGACGTTTCGATATCGGCGGCGATCACTTGGTCGTCCGCGACGTATTCAGGCGGATACGTCTCGTTTCACGTATGTAACCGCGGGGTAATGCCGACAGGTAAAGAACGACCCGCTCGCCCATGGCGGGCAATATTGCGTAGAAATGCGTCGCAGGTAGGGAGGGCTCCGGCTGGGGGGAATGGGACGCGCGTTGTGCGAGTGGGTCCCGTTGGGAAGTAACGAAGACTACAAATGGTCGACACATTGGGGCCGACCGGTGGGATAGAGAGCTCGTATACGATACTTGGAGGGGGAAAACATCCTCGTTGGGCTTGATGTTGGGTACTCGTCAGGGTGGCGATCCTTCTTCTCGGTTCCGGGTGGGGGAAGGTCACCGAGGGGACTTCATCGCTGCGGTAGTAGTCAACCTCAACTCTAGTTCAAGGGCCGGTCGAATTTTCCATGTCTATAGGGGAAGACATGGTGTCGCAGGGTTTGACAACGACGTTGCCTTGATACCATGGATCTGAAGCCACCACATACATTGAGGCATGATCTTCAGGGGATTGTCGACCTGTGAGTAGAAGAACTAAATCTTTCCTTTTCCTAGAAAGAAAAGTCAGTGAAATTAGAGGGTGGCCATAAAGAATATTAATCATATTGCCAGCAGAGTTGGATGTGTAATAAAATCTTTGGACGAGACGATCTAGTCCATGATAAGAAGGTTGTTATTCTGTCCAAGAAAACACCTTGTCACATATTGACAAATTGGTTTCCCGGAAAAGGGTCCATGTGTGCAGCAAGTATGTCGCCTATAACATCGAAGTTATGCTGGCGTGTATATGCTCGATATTTGGCTGTATTTTATCATGTCGTTTTTCATCCTCTCCTCGAAGTACTATACCTGAAGCTTCAGAAACCTGGCAGGTCACAGTGCGCCACAAACAAACTTCGAGACGAGGAGGTCAAAGGCATTTATCAAGAGTTGGTTATTAATACAAGTGTGGTGAAAGAATGAAATAGTGATTGGCTCTCTACACAATCAGAAAGAAAGATGCTTAAGGATATCTATCCAACCAAGTATACATATATACTATATAACCATGTCGACATTAAAACGCTTTAGTCCGCCCGCTCAAATCTACAGTAACAGAACACCACCGACGATACCGCTTAGGACGGCAGCCATCATGGCAACCAGACCAGAGTCGGTACCAACCCGGTGCGCAGCGCTGCTGTCTGTGCTGTTTGTGCCGCCGGTTGAAGTGGCGTAGGAGCATTCCTCAGCAGTAGCGGTGTATGTGGCAATGAGGCCAGGGTAGTTGACATCAGCGCATCCAAGGGATACGAGGGCCAAGCCAGTGACTTCGGCACCAGTGTAGTTGTAGACGGTGGCGGGCATGGTGGTAGCGGTGACACTGACCAAGCTACCGACAGAGACGGTAGCGCTGGAGCCGAGACCGCTGGTGACGAGGTCATCACCTCCGCTGGGACGGTCGGGCAGGCTCCAGTCAGCCAGGAAGGTCGATTCAGAGATGAGCGAGGCGGCACAGCTGGTGGTGGCAGCAGACTCGGCGGTGGTGTTGAGTTCCATGCGGGCAGAAGAGTCGATCTTGAGGAATTCCTCCATCAAGTACTCGAAGTCTTGCAGCAGAGTGATCTCGGTGGTGCTGTTGATTGCGACGACACCATAGGCATCAGTCTCCTCGCTGTATTCGTAGACGAGACCACCGCTGAGCTCCGCCATCTCGTCACCGTAGAGAACAGGGACGTTGGTGAAGGTACGAGGGCGGATGTTGTTGCAGCCGTACTCGGAGAAGAAGACGGGGATGTCGGTATTGGCAAAGTCGACGACCAGATTGTCGTAGCCAGATTCCGTGTAGCTGCTATCGCCGCACCACTCGTAGTCGTTCAGACCGAAGAAGTCCATCTTGGAGTAGGTTGAGTTCTCGAGCTCGCAGCCCAGATATGCCCAGGTGTCAGTGAGCATGTCAGCGACATCTGCGGCCGAATAACCAACACCGATGCTGCGGGGCGCATGCAGGGCGATATACTCCTTTAGATCACGCACAATGGCACGGATGTACCCAGGGACAGACTCATCACTTGACTCGTTGATAATTTCGTTGCCGGCGAAGAAACCCAGAACATTAGGGTAGCCCCAGAAAGCCTCGACAATGCTGAAGATGTGCTCCATGTAGTCCAGAGTGTAAGTGCTCGACGGGTCGGTCCGGTCAATGTACTGCCCATAAAGACCGCTGTTGACATCTAAAAGCATATAGATACCGGCAGCGTTGAAAATAGAAGCGCACTCGTTGTGGTCGAGGTCCGGGTCCAGGTTGTAAATGCGCACGGTGTTGACACCGAGCTTCTGCATGATGATAGCATCTCGCAGACAGGTGTCGGCATCGCTCAGGGGGTCGGCGTCGGCGGTGAAGCCAGATGAGCCGCCGGGCTGGTAGGTGATACCAATAAGATCGAATCGCTTTTGAGTGGCGTCAATGACAAAGTTGGAGCCATTGATGGAAAGATACTCAACGGCGGAAGCGAAGCCAGAGAGGAGGGTTGTGGTGAGAAGGGCGGCGCCCTTGAGGGAGATGCGTGTCATGGTGGACTAGTCGCGATGGCAAGTCTTGGAAATTGCCTAATGTGGTATGCGGCTTCGATGACAGGTCTTGGCAAAGAGGGTCGAACCCAATCGGGGGATTTTGCGAAAAGGTATTCAACAAAAGCGGCTAAAATAAAAAAAGTCCAAACGAGCGACGGGAGAATTGATGAAGAAGAAAAGGTAGCAGAGCGAGTGTAGCAATGCAGCCGTCGACGCGAGAAATACCAGAAGAGATGGGACGCAGCAGAGGGCGGACCAAAAGGGGAGGAAAGATATTAGAGCCCATTGATGGGCGTACGTAGCCCACTACGGCGTGATCTCGCCTTGGTTCAAGATTTGTGACGGACACGGGGTGGGGCGGGCTGACGAAGGCATTATCCCTCTCTGGGTATAAGTGATGGGGGCGCCGGTGGGTTCGAGGCTATGCTCTTTCGCGTCTCATTATGCAGACCCAATCATGGCCTGAAAGTTGCTACAGGTGAGGCAACGAGGGGTGCCCCGAGAACGAAACCTCGATTCCATATAGAGATCGCTGGCCTAGGGCCCTCCCAAGAGATTACTTGGTGATGAAGACACAGACTGGCCAAGCTAGTCAGTCGGGGCTGAGCTCCAGGCACGTGCTTGTAGATACTCTGGGGCTGCCTGTTTCACCTTCATATATTTATCGGGCCGCGGGCGATCGTCGTAAATGTGCGGACCCCGTAGTCGGTGCCAGGGGAGCTGATCGGCACGGCACATGGCTGGTGTCAGCCGCAGAGAATCATGCCAAGCCGGGAGCGTGGACCAGGACGGCATGTTCATGAACGGCAGCCAAGAGATTTGAATCTGGGGTTTTCTATAATCTCCAGCTCATAAAAAGCCGGCGACTGCAACACTATAGCCCGGAGTCTGGCTGTTGCCATGTGTACAATAACAGTCGCGGTCGACTCCGGAATACCCGCCCAGTTTCAAGCTTTAGCATGAGAACGGACGCGCGGCCAGGACAGTCTCCTCACAAACTGTCCGAGACCAATGAAATACACTGTTCGTGTTGTCGATGTGCGTCATCCCTCCCTTTGATCAATACATGTATGTACATATAACCAGATCATAGTCGTTCACATACATCAGAAAGATTTAGTTTGCACGAGAGCAATTGGCCGGATTGTTAGAGCTTGATGACTAAAGTCGACGGATGTTAGCGTCATATTCGGGCTCACTTGCCATTGCTGCATATTTGGTTATAATCCCGAAATACAGGAGACTATGCAAATATGTGACTGTATCCAAAGAGTGGTAGTCGATTGGTTAAATTACATACCAATAGAACTTTTGGAAAATAAAAATTAAAAAAATAAAAATAAAAAAAAGGATGAAGTCGTATCTTGGAGGAGTCTTGGGCAGCTAAGACGTGTCGCAGCGAGACTCCATAAATCAAATCATTTAGTTAGATTGCGCGGCTCGATGACCCAGTCGGTAACTGATCCATCACGCAAATGACAGTACTCAAAGAGAGCGGCGCTACATGGCCAATAACTTATTTCTACACAGTACCTTATAGAATGTGTTTGGGAGTGTCAACATCTGCTGAAGAATTGATGGCAGGGCTAGGCAATTTGTTCCACAGAGCCTACATGTCGGCACAAAGCCAAGTGAGAGCAGCAGCATAACGATCAAGCAAATTTATCTGGCTCTTGATATGGTGACATGCCCAAACCGTTCGGTACTCTTCTTCGTTTTGAAACGTTTGTCTCTTCTCTTTTCTCCCAAGTGCGGCGAAATATGGGGGCGGTGGTACAGTAGAATACATATACACTTTTTCTTCTAAATTACAAGTGACCGGCGACCGATATTGGACGTGGCCTATCCCTTTGCTTGCCCATCACCTGTCAGCCATCATGTTCCTGACAGCACGGAAATATGGGAAGGGGAGCTTCCCCCTAAGCTCCTCTTTCGTCAACCAGTTGAAGTCTTTGTAGCCCAGCGGGTTGCCCGTGAGATTGGCCTGGCCGGCCATGATTCTCCCCTTGAGGAAGAATGTCTTCTCCCCTCTCGACTTGATCGAGGTGTCCTCGTTGAACTGGGGTTGTTGAACATAATGCGCCACGGGTACGCGGCCGACCAGCCAGGTGTTCATGTTGACACCCGCAGCTTGATCGAGCACTCGCCGTGCAGCCTGGGGAAACTCGTCAGTTCGCTATTGCCATTGAAGTCCAGTCCCTTGACATACCTGGTGCAAGTTTTCGTCGGTTGGGACATCATCGGTGGGGAATGTCCACTCTCCATTACCAGACTGAACCACCAAGTACAACGTCTGGTCGAGCTTCCGGTCCAGCCTCCTCACGTTATTCGTCGCGTCAGCCTCTGTTGTCCTGGCCAAGGGCTTCTCCACGGGCACGATCTCGTCGGGCTTTGCCTCCTCACCGTCCTCGGTCACGCGACTTTCGGCATCTTTGACCAAAATTTCTCGAATACGATTCTCATCGCTCAGTGTACTGCCGACCAGCAGCTCATCGTTCCATGCGTTTCGCCCCTGGGCAAAGTATCTTCCTAGCTCCTTGGCCGCGATTCCGCCACGCTCCTTGACCTTGATGTTCCAGTCTAGATCCGGGACGGTGTTCTCCTTGAAGAAAAGGGTATGACGGAACTCGGTGGTTAACCGCTCGTTCAAACGTTTCTGA
The DNA here is from genome assembly GCA_039778275.1 of Seiridium unicorne. NCBI lineage: Eukaryota > Fungi > Ascomycota > Sordariomycetes > Amphisphaeriales > Sporocadaceae > Seiridium > Seiridium unicorne. The sequence continues at coordinate 605,767 of JARVKF010000057.1, read as the reverse complement.
TAGAAGAAGAAGGCGTTCTCGAACGGCGTCAAAGCCCTCGTAAGTAGTGGTGCGCGGGTTAAGATGATGCCGGATTTTATGCGGTACTCTGCCTTTCGGGAGGCAGTGGAGGGCGGATGAGGGATGGTCTCTTGCGGCTTCAGGTGGTGCGCCTCGGCTGATTGCGTAGCTGCGGCAGCAGCAGCTGAGTAGGATCGGAGGGACTGGGTCGTCCTGCAGTCGGCGCATACGTTTCCTCGTCCTGCAGAATGGTTTAGATGAAGCTGAGGTGCGCTGGGCACGCGAGACTGACTCCGCAACAGCGCCGCCGCAGCTCTGCTGCCTCTACTCGATGCGGCCATGATGTGGCAATCTGACCAGCTCTTCCTTCTAAAACCTCGGGCAGAAGGGATTGTCGGACAATTGCGTAGAATTGGAACCGTCTGGGAATGGCCTATTCGACGGGTCAGGGTCGCGCCGACAGTGAACTTTTTTCGAAGCTCCAAAGCGAACCCCTGTCTCCATTATGTCAGCTGCTCCAGCCACAGCTACGGTCTTCAGAGGGCGGACTAGTTCCTGGTAGCGCCACATGGAGGACCGCCCTGTTTTGTCGGAGCTCCATGCTTCCTGCGCTTTTAGCCCTCTGCCCTGTCGTTCCTGGCTCTGAACCGTGCATTAGCTGCCGTCGTCATCCTCCGGGGGGTTGAACCACTGGAGACCCGCCGGAGTTTGACTTCTTGGGGAATGTCGAACCAGACCTCGTCGTCCTCGCCATACTGCATCAAACAACCAACAGGAGTCGCTTTTCCTACCCGCCCGAGAGAGACTCCCACGCCCTCCCACTTACTTGATCCTATGTAGAGCGCTGCCCCGGCCCGCCCGCAGATTGGCCACCAGCGACGACCTCTCCTTGACGGCAGACCCTCCTCGACGTTCGCTGCCACCAATGCGCGCCCCCGACTGTGATGACGATGCCTGTTCAGCGCCGGGCTTCGGATCGCCCTCCACCCTCTCGACCTTTGTCTCACTGACACCCTTCATCCTCACTTTCGGCGGCGTCTTCGTGCTCGTTCTGCGCAAGATCTTTCCTCAGCTGTCCCGCGTCCAGCACTCGAGGGATGGCGACGATCACTTCCTACCGTCCGATGCGCCCCTCTCATTGCAACAAGCACATGCCGAACATGGCGCCAAGTCGATACGGAGGCGAGTCGCGGCCGGCGCATTTTCAACGACAGTTGGCTTAGCCGCAGTGTTGGCGGAATTAATTCTGTGCGAGATCTCCGACCTCGTAAACCCACAGGCTCGAGCGACCGCCCTTAAGATCACCGTGCCGACGCTGCTCTTCTTGTTGATTGTGGTCATACCTTTCCTCGAATTCCAGTCCTTAATTTCTGGGTCGGGATGGAGTTTCCAGAAGACATCCAAGGGTCGTGTTCCTAGGACAGCCTGGATCCTACAGTTTGCTGTCTTTGGTCTTTGGCTATTCGTCTTCTGGTCGCTTGGAAACCTTGTGCCCGTGGGCAGCGAGCTCATGCATTCTGGCACCGCGATGAAGCAATCTGGGGAGACGGGAGGGCTGGCGCGGGCTTGTCTTGAGCGCATCGGTGTTATAGGCATCTCGCTCATGGCTCTGCTTTCCGGTTTTGCCTCCGTGTCCTCCCCGTGGCACACCTTTGTAAGCCGTACTTCAAGAAAACCCGTGACGGATGCCGACATTGCACGGAAACAAGCTGGACTCGATGCTACAAACGAGATGCTCCTAACTAAGCGCCACCGGTTGCAGACACTGCAGCGCAAGGTGGCTGCTGACACATCCTCTGCGCAGAACTCTGGATTCTTGACCAAGGTGGTTGGCTCGTTCCGCGGTTCGGGAGATGCATCAGAAATTCGTGGCTTGAAGCTAGAAATATCTGGCCTAGAAGCTATGGAGGCCAACTTGTCGAACACCCTCTCCCAGCTTCGCTCGAGGCAGGCCGACTCAGCACGTGCAGCAACTGCGCTGGGCAAAGTGTTCCTCGTCCCTACATACGCCTTCAGCGTCTACTGCATGTATCGTATTGCGGCAACCGTTCTGACTACCTTGCGGCGCTTCTACTCGCCCTCGGCCTCCTTCTCGTCCTCAGACCCCATTAACCGCTTTCTGGGCCTAATCGCCAAGCACTGGGACCCTAAGCTGGACCAAATTGCATGGGCGCGTCAAATTTCGTTCCTTCTTTCCGGTGTGATCCTGGCTGCCAGTGCCAATTCCGCGCTTCAGACTTTCCATCTCTTTGCGAAGTGGACACCCGGTCTCCTGTACCAAGCACAGGCGAATCTCGCTCTGCTCATTGGACAGATTGGGGCCATCTATGTCATCTCTGCCGCCTTGCTGCTGCGGAGCAATCTACCAAAGGAGGTCGGAAGTGCCGTGGGCGATGTGTTGGAGAGCGCGCTAGAGCCCGGGTTCGTCGACAGGTGGTTCGAAGGCTGGTTCCTGATAGCGAGTCTAGCCACAGCATGTGGTATTTGGATAGGCAGGAAAATAGGAGAGTTGGGCGAGGACTGGGACGACATTAGCATGGAGGAAATGGGTCAGAAGCGCTCATAAGATTGCGCAGCGAATTGAAGCATTGGGTCATTACTGGCATTGACGGCGTTCTGCTTGAAGCACATGAAACCGATGTTAACTATATGTATGTTCTGTTATCCTTTCTTCATATGCCATAAATTGAGAAAGGTTGCATCGCCGCTGTCCCAGGTCCTCTCTGCCTCTTTGGGAGATCGGCGAACGCTTTACTTTGATACCAAGAGCACGGAAACTGTAGCGAATTTCTGATGTCCCCTGCGAGGCTGACATCGTGGGTCAGTTGCTGAGCCTCGCCTTGTGCCAATTCTGAATCACATCACTGTGTGTCAAGAAGTGGTTGGCATTGTGTCGCATTGACAAGCCCGATTATGACTTGTGATATTTGAAAGTTTTATCAAGTCAAAAGTGAGTCGCGGCGCATTACTTGCGGATAGTGGGAAAGGAGTTGTAGAATTATCCAGCACCGGCTTTTAGTCATCGCCACAATGTTGATGCAACGTTTCCCATACAATAGTGGCAAATCAAAATTAATGGCAACCGTAATCAAGGCCTATACATCTCATCACCTCCCGCAGAGTTCAGTGACCCAGACACGTGGTGGACTTCTCCTCTCCACCCACAACCTCGATCTCGACATTCTCATTCACCAAGGTAGCCTTCGTACCGATGCGACTCCCCTGAGCCCATACAAGCTCCCCATTGACCACAATCCTACTACTGCTTAGCCCATCACTCGGAACGCCGATCACCCCATGCGTAGAGGGCGGTGCATCAACACAAAGATCGATCCCGGTGCCATCCAGCGTCCACTGGACACTGATGTCGCCCTTCGGTGTTGGCACCACGCCTCTGGCCCAACTCAAGTCTCCCGTATTCGGTCGCACGCTCCATTCCTCGAACCCCGGCTTCACTGGCTGTACGCCTAATACGTAGTTGCTCAGAAGCGGCACGATGCCCGTGCTCCACCCATGCGCCATGCTCGTGAAGCCAGCCTCGTAGGGGACACCGTCAGCGCCAATGCCTTCCCAGAACGTAATACCTGGGTCCTGTGACGCCATCCAGCCGTGCATACGTCGCAGTTGCTCCAATGCCGAGGACGCCTCGCCCGCTTCAAAGCGTGCCGCAATCTCAAAGTAGGAAATGAAAGGGTAAACACGCTGTGAGCAGCCCGCACAACCGGCGAGCGCGTCACCCCCCGCGTCGTAGAAAGAATTGCCATATGGGTATGAATTCGCCTTCGAAAGGTAAGCTAGTATGGAAGAAGCGGTGCTTGAGTTGCCGGTTATAATGCCGGAGAGGATTGCAAGACTGTTTCCATCTTGCGCGTGCGCAGTGCAGTCTGGGGTCGTACATCTGCGATCGAAGAATGCTGCGACTGACGGATCCCAAAGCACGCTCACGAATGCTTGAGCCACATCCTCGGCCCTCTGACGCCAACGCGCCGAGTCCGTAGCTTGAGATAGGTTATCTGCTAGGTTGGCCGCTCGGGTGAGGGCGAGAACATACAGGGCGCTGTAATAGGCTGCCGACCCGGGCCGTTGGAGAAAGGCATAGTCGCCATAGCCATCTGGCCGTACTAGTAGTGACGTGTTGCTGTCCGTATAAGTCGGATAGTAATCGTCGAGAAGTAGTTTCATGTTTGCATAATACGATTCTATGTAAGACAAATTGCCAGTATAATGAACGTACTCCCAGCTACAAGATACCCACCAAAGGGGGTAATCGAAGAGAGGGAGCTCATAATTACGTCTAGTTCACTTAGTCATGTCATGTATAAAGCAGGATGGCAGCCACTGCAGCTGAGAACGAATGACACTTACATGCTGGCCGGCGGGATCCATCCGTCACTTCGTTGATGCTGGATCAGATCTTCCAACACATTCCGGGCAGATGTCTGTACATCATGCGTCAGATAGCTGGTCAGCGCAGACACGGCTAAATCCCCCATGTAGGGGTCTCGATCTCTCTTCGGGCCGTCGTGAATAACTAACTTGCCCAAGAGCGAGGGGCTGGTCGCGTCTCGGGGTTCCGTATCGTTGGCTCTGAAGATATCGATGTTCATTTCAGTTGTGTATGCGCCGTCGAACCACCATTGGGTCAGCCTCTCATCTGAGCACTCGAACCAGCCAGTGAAAGTTTCGGGTGTGCCGAGATAGCCTGACCACTGGAGCTGGATGGATGCCATAGCGATGGATCCTGCAGATGCTGTGTGAGGCGCGTCGCTATCCAAGGCGTCTAATTCAATCTTTACATATCGAAAGCCATGAAGGCCATCAGAGCAGACCTGGTTGCCAAACTCGCAGCCCCATTGATCGAGCCACGTATAACCCCCAGGTTGAACTGCGATCTACTCAGGGAGTCAGTACATTTTGGAACTCCGAAAAAGCAACCGTGCCATTTCCCCTTGGAGCCGCAATTCAGACAACTTACCTGATCAGTCCCGTTGGTGATTTTCGAAGCCTAGACGGATCAGTCTTATGTCTCTACCTGCATGTACACTCAACGTACCCCTTCTCCATTATCAGATCTCGTGAAGTCGCTTCTATTCGTCAGGTACTCCAACGTCTCCGAGAAGCTCAGCTTCAACCCCGGATATCCCTGCGGCGTGTAGCTAACCGAGCCAGCAAACCCAATCTCCAGAAGGCCGACGACATTCTGACCAAAATCAATCACAAGGGTCGGAACTTCGCTGGTGTTGTTTGCGCGTGTCAGATGTGCCAATTCGCCAGAGCCGTCTACAAGAGCCTCGGCATTTGTCACGTTACCCGTTGTGTACTGGGTCAGAATGGCTCTTGGAGAGACGGTCCGACTTGGCGGCGCGCGAACGTATTGATGCCAGGATGAAGCATTAGTTCCGTCAGCATCCGAAAGCAGCGACGTGGGAAGCAGACCATGGAGGAACGTCCAGTACACTAGCAATTGCGCGAGGGTGAGCATATTTCTTCGTTGACATTTGTATTTCTAATCAAAAGAAGGGCTGAGAATCTCACAAGAAAGACACAGACAGGCTGTCCAAAAGAGGGTACGGCTAGTCCACGAAATGAAGAGCCGTGATGGTGTCGGCTTGGAGGAAGACAACAAGAGTCCAGACCATGCCTTTGGATCGGCATCCGCCCATTCCATCTGCAAGATGACGGCTTCCTCATGGCACAGAGCATCGCGTTTCCCGGGACGCGGGGAAGGCACAGCCTCATGGCCCAAGAGCGGGGTGTTGCTCATGACGGATCGTCACTGCACGTTGTTGGGGGGATGGGCCATGCACCAGGCATCGGCAACTGACTGATTGTGACCTCCGCTTGCCCCGCAATGTCGTGCATCAATCGCGCCCACGAGCGATGAGCGATAATCGAACAAGGGGGCTGTTTTCTGTGAATGATGGTGATTGGTGGACAGCGTGTGTTCGTTGCTGGATTCGGAAATTTACGTGTCGACTATATCTACACAAAGAGGATCCATATCCAAGGTACTCGGACAGGGTGGAGAAACAGGTCGCTAGTGTCCATCGGGCGTATTTAAAGTGTGTGGAACAACGTTTTGTACCATGGTGCCGACGTTATTGGTCGCTTGCATTGCAGCGCCATCTGTGCGCCTGGCAAGATGAGTTCAGTGGCGGGAACAGTGCAAAAGCATTAACTGTATCGGCGCCAGAGGGACAAGTCACAGTCAATAATTGATTATAACAGTCGCCTCACTGCTCAGCTATGGTGCTGGTGTTTTGATATACCTTCTAATAATTAATTGCCAACGCCATTTCCCAAATGAAAAACCCAGCAACCATTGGAAGGAATGTAGCCATTGGTCACTACTCCCATCATGCCATTTTTGACTCCGGTGTTTCGCTTACAGACGCAAACAGATGCAAGCCAAACGAGAATCTGGCAACGTCCATATCGCATACTCTCAGCAATACGTGATACGAAACCAGCTCAATAGATCCCAGCCGGAGGCGTTTTTAGTGCTGAGCATTTGCCATCCTCTTGGACATGCTGTTCGACCATTAGTATTGAAACTGCTTATCAGGGATTGGCGGGATGGACTTACAAGTCATAGAAGGCAAACTGGCTTGGCGAGCTGCCGAACTCGTACACAAAACGAGAGGCAAGGTAACTGCCAAATATTGCCCGCAGGTATGCATCGGGCACACGAGAAATAATGGTATCGAGGCCGATCTTCTGGATCAATAGGTTGGGCAGCGCGTCTGCGAGCACACTCCGTCGAATTCTCTCGTCTTTCCACAAGTCTGATCTCTGCAGTTCTTCGTCCAGCTTAGTGATCGCCTCAGAGAGCTTGTCGGACAGAACCGAACGGGAGGCGCCCGTCTGCTCGTGCTCACGCCAGATAGCCTCAAATTCTAGCCTGGCGTTGTCGCAGATCTTGGCCTGGACGGACTTGACGTAAGCCTGATAAAATTCAGGAGCGCGACCGTTCCTGTCGTGGCACATGTTGTTGACAAAGCCCTCATCATCAAAACTTAAAGAGGCGAGAACCTCGAGCGAGGACGACGTCACACCACCCTTGTTGGCAGATGCGTCCTTGAACAAGATACAACCTGCTGCTTCAAGCCGGAGCTTGGCATCTTGTGTGATGAACAAATTGGCGCCCTCCACGATGTACGGAATCTTGGATTTGCCATCCTGGATGAGACTGCCCACGGAAACCAGATCAATAGACTCTGGGCGGCCACCACAGGGTACGAACGTGTCAGTCAAGCCAGTATCGCGAAGATGGAAGGTGTTTCGGAACGATGTTCCATTGGCCACAATCTCCCCGTTAGGAAGCTTGACGTTGGAATCGTCGCAAAGCACGCGGTAGCCGTCTTTAGATAGCTTGGAAACATCAAACTGGGATATCATGACACGATTCCTGGCAAGGCGCAGGAGTTCTTCTTTGTCAAGACCGTGCGGATCCACAAGAACACCAGCTCCATCGATGATGGTAGTGTATTTCTCATTGCTGAGCAAGATCTCGTTGCTTCCCAAGTCACCATCTGGGCCACCAGTCTGCATCTTCCTGACTGTCGCGGGGTCCAAATTCTTCTTGCGGTAAATACCCTTGACGTATTCACGAACGGAGAGCGTTGTCATTCCATATGTGTCGTGAGGGATACCACCAAGCTTTGGTGACTTTCCCGTGAAAAAGGACTTCCACCAAGGTGCATTGCGAGCTCGCGCATGCTCCGTGGCCCAGTTGACGAGGTCGGCCGTGTTCTCATCTGGACCCATGAAGAGAATTTCTTGCTTTCCGTACAAGTCGACGATGGGGTTCTTGATGCCGGGGGTCTCGGCCGGCAGGAGTAGATCCATGATACTGTCGATATACTTCTCAAATGCCTCTGTTCCTTTGTCCTGCTGCTTGGGGTCGAGCAGAATGACACCTTTTGATCCACCTTCGGGGATATCCTTGTTCTTGCGCTGTTGGGTGCTAGCAAGGCCGTAATTCTCATCGAAGAGGTTTCTAGCGTTGATGGAGTAGGCCTCCTTGGACCGAGACTTCACAATACGGATGCCACCACGAGCTACATCTCTGAAGCGTAAATGAAACCCACGAGCTTCAGAGCTGATCACCAGGAACATTCCATACAGCCGCTTGGGGTACTCGATCTCAGGGAGGAAGGAGGGATCAAGACGGAAGCTGAGGGCAACCTTGGTGGGGGTGAAGTAGTTTGTCTTCAAGATAGCCGTGTTGAAGACTCTGAAGGCTGTCAAGACCATCTCCTCGTGCTCATTAGACACGTCTCGCGAGATTTTCTGCTTGAGCTTAGCATCGGAAAGGACCTCAACAGCTGGTGTCGGAGCAATAGAAGGTCGGTCATAGTCGGAGCCCACACTGAGGTGCACACTGGCGAACGACGCGTACAACGCGCGCACAAGATCCGGATAGTTAAGAATGATCTCTAGGATATAATCCGGCGTGAAGGTCTCGGTACGCAGACGACGCTTCAGCTTCGAAAGGATTTCGACGTGAAGGCTGTTCCTTGGATCCAGAGCTTGTTGAAGCGAGGCGTATTCAGTACCGAGACGGTTCAAGAAGTGCTGAACAAAAACCCAAACCGAGTGCCCGTAAATGGCTTCTTGGAGACTCAGTTCTCCTGATGCGAATAGGGAGTGCAGCTTGTTCTGCGGGATGCAGTAAAGCAGCGAAATCTCCTTGGTGATCTGGTGAATAGATTGCTCGATCGGAGGGAACTTGCCGTCGTCATTGGGCGAAGGCTTCAAGTAGATACAGATGACACAAATGCCATTTGAGAACTGCTCGACGTACTTTCGGGTGCTGGTGACACCGTAATAGTGATATAGGTCGCTAAGTGCACTGAACATGCCCCTGGCAGTTCGCGAACGGAAAGCTACAACTAATCGCTTCTCTTGGGAGTCTTCAATATCGAACACCTCAATGACTGGACCAGTCCTGCTGACGGCGAGAGATATGATGTCGCCGTAGATTTGCTTCGTGTTCCTAGTCGCCTTTGTCAGGAACATACGGTCGCTGATCACCTCTAGGCGAGTCTCGTCTGGCGGAGGGTTCGCGTCCACAAATTGACACTGGTACACGAAATAACATCTGAGAGACGCTTTCGAGCTGCCATCGCCAGAGATGGTGCCGGGAGACCGGAAAGTCTCAACACGGAAGCGTCTGCTGCCAACATGGTCCAGGTACTTGGCTTCAAGTCGTGTCTCGTACCTGGGACCCCCCAAAGCTGGCTTGCCGGGCTCACTAGTGTCAATATAGATAGCATGATCTGCTGCTTCCATATCAAGACGGATTGCTTCTTGCTGATTGGCACGACTACGAGCTGCTACCTTGGCGGCATACAGAGATGTGACGTGCGTCGCAATGACGTCGACAGTCTCTAGTTGGAAATAGACATCGTCAATGCCGAGGGAATTGTAGAACCACTCGATCTGCTCATCGACATGCGTATCTGGAATCCAGCCACCTTTGGACAAAATCTCCTTCACTAGGATATGTTAGAAGCACGCCGAAGGGACCACGAAAACTGTAGCCTACCCTGTTTCATCTGCTCGACTTTGCCTGCGAATTCCGGTGCAATATAGCCAACGGTGGCAGAGCGCAGAACTCGATGGCCATTGCCATTGAGCTTCTGCGGCACCGAGAAATGTGTCGGCTGAGGCGATGGTTGGCGACTCGGTTCATCTGAAACCCGAGTCACGAGCTTATTGACCATGCCATTGGTAGACATGATAGCGACGACTGGCCCAGATGAGTCTGGAATTTGAGAAATCTAACAGAGGATGGTCAGCTGACTGAAGTGTCAAGTTCAAATATTCCCTGGAGGTTTCCTTCGGCACGGAATAGATTAAGAATTCGCGTATAATCCCTGCGAAGAGTGCATGACGAATGGAAGAAAGAGCACTGTTGTGGTGCGTCCTTCGAGATACTCTCGTTCCATCACGACACACTTTCAAGGTAGAAATTCAACATAGAACGAAGTTCAATGGTGTATGCCCCCATTGATGTCGATTTGCTGCATTCTGTCATGTACTCGGTATCAAGCATCCGAAGCTTGGAGGTGATACGTCATTGGACAACGGCAAACGACAGACTTTGCTGTGGGCCGAGTGATGTAAAGAAGATTCCGCAGCAGACCAAGACCGACAAGGACAACGTGAAACATGAAATTATCCCGAATTGATGTTCATCGCGAGAGGGATATTCACTGATGATATGCATATGCTCGTGTGTTTGACAAGGGGGACCAAGAACGAGGGGCCATAGAGCAAGCTAAACATACCTGAAGAACACCGGACTTGGCTCAGTTAGCGTGGTTATTCACCGATGATCCAGTGCTGGCCGGACAGAGATTTCGGACTGCTGAAGACGCACGAAACGAGAGAAAAGCGCTATAGAAGGCGGGAATCTTTATTGACCTCACTCAGCTTTGTCGTGGGTAAGACTTGGATGTCGCAGGACGGAGGAGGGATCCGCGGGGCAGCCAAGGTTTGACGGTAACGTAATTATGGTTGATGGTTAAAGGGGGAAAGAGCAGTATGCGAGTCAAACAGTTGACCTGCTAACTTGGACAAAGAACAGGTGTAACTGATCTTATATGGGATGGGTAAGAGCTGTCTCGTCCAGGAGCTAATTAAAGTCTGGATGGTAAGACAGAGAATACGGTGATGATAGGGTTCTTGCAGGCAGGTTGGTCGCAGTTGATGCCGTCAGCTTTTGAGTTGGACGATAAGCACAGCCCTGGAAGCTCGGACGGAAGCCAGGATGGTTCGTCCAGCGATGATGACAGATGAGGCGGTCGAAACGATAAGGGAGGTTCTAGCTGAGAGTAGACCTTGACCCAAGGATGTGATTGATTGGAAGAGACTGACAACGCTGTCTGCTAGGTAGGTTAGGCACGGCAACATGGCAGCGATGCAGTGGAAACAGCGGCCCTTTATACAAGTCCCACGATCCACGGGACACACGGGCTGCGCTTCCCTAGTTGGGAGCACCTCATTGCGGTGGAAAATTCTGTCAAGAGCATGATAGCATTCATCACGATGGGCTACCAGTATCCTTGCGGGCCGTGAACAATCAATGTACTTGGCCGGGTACTCGAATGGAAACAGTTGCACCGCAACGAGTAACTTCTGGGTATTGCAGGTATTGCGGGCGCTAAGGCGATTGGCTGCGTACCTGAAAGCCCATGGACCAGTACCCGTGGGCTTGCCTGGTGGGTGTGCGCGTTGCCATCAATTGGGTGCTGCTTGGTCGCAACGGGGCCAAAGCTGGAGCTGGTGCGCTGCCAGATCGCCGGTTATGCTCGGCGCAGGGGCGAGGGCTGGGGCCGGTTTTGCCTGATCCACACAGTGAACCTCCAGGGGCGCTGCTCTACTGCGTACAGTACATTGGGATGTAGCCCCGCCGCCTTGACCCACTAATGTACCTTGATGTACTGCAACGCAGCCCTACCTTGCTCCCTGACTGCTCTGGAAGCCCAGTGGAAATGGAAACCCGGGGGTGTCAATCATGCAAGCTTGCAACCATGCGTGATCTGCCATTCTAGAAGACCTGACTCGTCTCCAGCTCGGCATGTCAGTCAAGCTCGTGGAACCGCGCAGTTGTATTTTGTCTCTCCTCTCCCCGCGTCCATCCTTGTCGCGACCGCCAAGCTACTCGGAACGCAGCATCAGCAAGGCCAGCACTCACTGGGTCTTTCCTGCCCGCTAGACACGAGCGGCGGCGTGTTCCCGGTCGCGTGCATCGCTAAACCTTGACGATAGGTACCTACTGAGCGACCGGACCTGGACCCTTTACCGCCTCTTCTTCTCATTCTAGATGGAGATAGGGATGGGCGAGCCGTGTCCAACGCTGTTATCTAATGGAAAGTCGCCTGACTGGTCGGCGCTAGAGGGGATACAACAGCAATTCCTCCAGGGTGACTTGTGGCAACCGGTGCAACAGCAACTCGTGATGTGCGAGCTTGACGCCGTGGGCTGCCCATGGGCCATGGCTGGCTGGCACCTCGTTCCGGCCTGCAACTCGGAAGGCTTTAGCGACCCACCTGCCCCGCGATCTTCACCTCCCATCGGGCCCGGGACCTAGTAGACATCACAAACTCTTACCCCCATTTTACTTAATCGTGCAGTGCTGCTACAGTGCACGAGGTGTCTTGGTTTGACGCCAGACGGGCTCGACGACCTCAAACGGCAACTTTGAGAAGATTGCTGACAGCCTCAATGTCGGCTTTCTTGCTTTGGCTTTCTGTTACGAAACTATTGCCAGCACATTGCCCGGACAGAGGTTCCCAGTGGTCAAGCCGGATCGCCATGAGGTCCATGTACACGTCACGAGTCTTGTCGAATATCGCGTTGAGATTGCGCAAGCGGTAGAGGAAGCAACACTTCAGCGCCCGTGACTCCGATAGTCGTCGAGCTAGTCTTACCCCAGATTTCGGGAACCGTCTCCGTGATACAAGCATGGAATTCTACACGTGTTAGTATGCTATGGACCTGGTCTCGAGCTGCTCCCAACACTTTCGCTCCCGCGGGCCTTGGCTTTTAGGGTTGTCGTTTTTCTGGGACCAAAGGTGCAATTTCCTTCATGTCCTCCTGAGAATCAACATGTGGAATCACTACTCATGCATCTCACGATACGCAAACTTAGAGCACAAGTTGACAGTCTAGGTGGCAGCAAGTCGGCTGTGATCATCGGGGCCAGCGAATCAAGGTTAGCTTGATGGTGTGGGTTCTATTTTTGCAACCCGGCTGGGCTGCTGGTAGAGCCTCGTTCCCCTGAATTCCCCCTGAGCACGATAAGCACTGCCACCATAAAGACCCGCTCGCAACCTCAAGCTGGTGGCGCCTGGTAGAACACGAAGCATTGGTAAGTCATTCAGCTTCGTGTACAATCAAGGAAGCCGGGTAAAATACAAGTCGAAAGCGTGGCTTCGATTAGCAGTATGCAATACGGACGGACAGGCCGAGTCGAGCTTCCGGCTGCCTCTGAAACCGCTCGGCCTCGAGTCGAAGAGCTTTATCATGCAAACACATTGTACTGGCCCAGGTACTTGGTCGGCCCCATTATGTATGTACCTGGCGCGTCCAGGCTTTGCATTGCAATCTTTGAGGTACCCGGTGCAAGACCGAGCCGTTCGTTTAAGAATGATTCTACCTCGACTCTTTTCAACTTCACTTAGTCCATACTCTTACTCATACTGTTTCGGCTCAAATCACTTGTCGTATGTGTTGCTTGATAAGTTAGACTGTCGGATTGTAGATACATACTGGAGAAGTTATTACTCTTATGCAACTATAATAGGCAATGTCCATGTGCCTGGCCCATGACATCCAGCAAATGTCCCGAAAGAAAAGACCGATCAAAACCGGCTTCCTGCCAATTGTGGGCTCTGGTAATCACTTTGATGCCACCTTCGAGTCTCATCGTCAACAGTACGCATCAAACTGCCAGATACGGTCCACTAATGGATCAAGCTGGCATACTACTTGACTCAGCTTGCCGATAAGCCCGCTTATCAGCGGCTATTCCTCGAAAGCGGCGATCAGGGTTTCCCAGTGACACGATGATTTCCCCGTAATTATTTGACACTCACTGCATCAATGGTAGATCTAGGAGACGTCAAGTATATCTGATAATCGGGAAGTGTGTTTCATCCTACTGCTACTCCTTGCTTTGAACATTCCGAATGGCTGTAACCATGGATTTGATGCTCTTTTAGCCACAACATCCGCCCATCGGTTCGGCGAGGCATACAGAAAAATGTACTCGTGTCAATAACACGCTTTCAAGCTGGCAATTTTAAGTCCAGGTTGATAAGGGCAGACCCTTCTCTTATTAAAACTGTCATAGAGCGCTTCTTTTTGGGGTCAATATCGGGTATGATATTCCAACTGTATACTCGCAAGGCGTGCGCCACAGAAAAACGCCATAGAAAAACGCCACAGCACATGCTTTGACATGATGCGTCGATCCCCCACTATGAACCCCTCCAAAAACGCTGCGAGCGTGTCAGCGGCATATCGCGGGGTTAGTTCAAGGTGCGCATATTCCAACTGCGAAAGTTAGGACTACCTTGACAAATATACAAGCCCACCAAATTTCCCGCCAGGGCTCTCCTTAGTTAAACTTTCCTTGCGATTACGACCACTTCAAGCTGAACACATTTTCAATGACTATCCAACAAGAACAGACGCCGCCATTGGATCTCCTAGCGCAAGCCCAGGCGTTAGATCAGGGTGATGGCTTGAAGCACCTTAGAAGCGAGTTCGTGATACCGTCACTGGCTGATATCAAGCGCAAGACCATACAACAAGGTCAGATTTTCATTCTTCCTTTTAGCAGCCTGTAACATAGTGTGTTAACATCTATCCCAGATGCCAACGTATCGGAACAAACGGAAGAAACTGCGTCATGCACATACTTATGCGGTAATTCCTTAGGCCTTCAGCCAAAGAGGACCAAGACTCGCGTTCAGCAGTACCTCGATACTTGGGGCACGCAGGGAGTTCAGGGGCACTTCAAGCCTTTGGATGATTCCCCGTTGCCGACCTGGTTAGACGCAGATGCTCATGTCGCCCAGCAGATAGCCCCAATTGTTGGGGCGGATGAATCGGAGGTTGCGGTCATGCAAACGTTGACGGCAAATCTGCACCTCCTGATGACGGCCTTTTATCATCCGGATCCTAAAGGGAAGCACAAAATCATATTGGAAAGTAAGGCTTTCCCGAGTGATCATGTAGGCCTTCTTCCCTATGTTGCACCACATAGCGGTGGCTAATCATGAGGGTATAGTTCGCTGTCCTGAGCCAGATCCACCACCATGGCCTTTCTCCCGAGACTTCAATGGTCAAAGTAGAAGCGCCGTTGTCAGAGGATAACGTATTCAGCACGTATGATGTTCAAGCTCTCATCTCGAAGCACGCGGCGGACACGGCTCTCATCTTGCTCCCAGGAATCCAGTACTACACTGGCCAGCTGTTGGATATTCCGACCATCACTGCATTCGCACACAAACACGGTGTTTTCATCATCTGGGATCTCGCCCATGCCGTAGGGAATGTACCCCTTCACCTGAAGGACTGGGATGTGGATGCTGCCGCATGGTGTACCTACAAGTACTTGAACGGTGGACCAGGCTGCATCGGCGGTATGTTCATCAACTCCAGGAATAGTCTCGTCACCACGCAGATCACGGATCCGAACCCGGAGCGAGGCTACGGGAAGAGGTTGTCAGGCTGGTGGGGCAACGACAAGGGCACACGGTTCGTGATGGACACGAAGTTTCACCCAGTCAAGGGGGCTGCAGGTTTCCAGCTCAGCAACCCTAGCATCCTCGACATCACCAGTCTGAGCGCGTCGCTCGAGGTCTTTGGACTAGCTGGTGGTGTTTCGGTGCTTCGGGAAAAGTCCAAGAAGCTCACGGCCTTCCTGGAATCCTGTCTGGCATCTCTGCCTGATAATGTGAAGAAGCTGTTCCGTGTCATTACACCTACTGACCCCGAGGAGCGCGGAGCCCAGCTGAGTCTCCTACTATTGACGAGTGGTACGCTTCACACGGTGATGAGCGAGCTCACTAGTCGCGGCGTAATAGTGGATGAGCGCCAGCCCAACGTTATCCGCGTGGCTCCCACTCCGCTGTACAACACGTTCAAGGACTGTGTCGATTTTGTGAGGGCGTTTGAGCCTGCATTGTTGGCTGCCGAGAAACACTCTGGCAATTGAGTGTTGGCATTGGTTGAAGGAGGCACCATCACAATTTCGGCAGTGGTAGGACAATGCAATGTAGTAACCAGCCCCCGTCCGACAATAGCAATCTTGACAGATAGGTATGGCCACGGCGAGGAAATATGCCTCAATGCAGTCGATGGCTTGAGTTTTGCCGGTTGCAACTCTGTACAATTCTAGGTCCGTGGATGAACCTTGTGGACAGCACTGAGCTGCGGTAATGGAATAATGAATATCTAGAAACCCGAGAATCAAAAACTTGAGAATGTGATATGCTTGTATGAAGTTGGAAGACCAGAGTCATAGGCAGCTAGCTCACTTATCGGGACGTCAAATGACATTGCGAATCGCGTGCGAGCGTCATTCAATTAATTAGGTACATTGTAACCCATGAGCTGGCAGTTGTGGCTCAGCGTCCTTATTATGCCGGCTGATGTGACTATCAGTTGGGTCGCTGTGGCGTTAGCTTCTGCCATGCCTAGGCGCACGTCATAGCCGCTCTTTGCTTCACCAAGGTTCGGGGTGCTGCATTTCCTGTTGTTGACGAAATCACCTGGAAACAAGACATTCGTCCTAAGTACAAAAGCTCTCAAAAGAAACCCGCCCACTCCTCCGTCTTCACAATCCTCATTCCCATAAACAGTATCTCTCAGCTGCGAAAACAAATCCTATTCGCGTTCCATCTCGACATCAGTAACCAGCACTAGAAACAGACGAGTAAGGAACCAGAACTCCACCATCCCCTAAGAAGAGGCGCAGTGGCAGAGTGCTGACAGGATCGTCCAGCTTGTTCCTCACATCACATCCGGCAACAATGCCTTTCTTCTACTCCAAGGGTGTCGGCGGCCGCCACTTCGGCACCAACATCACCGCAGGACGCAATGGTGTGCACCGAGGTCCTTGGCGATTCAGCTTGGGCCGGTTCAACTGCTTCAAGTCCCACTAGTTCTGCCTCGTGTAGCTGGCTTGGAGCGAAGGGGCGGACGGTAACACGGAGTCGCAGGAAATAATAATGGATTCGTGGCACATGAATGGTATGGAAATGGAAACAGGTGCATCGGTGCTTGGAGTTTAGGATGATTGCCCATTGATGGAGGGATGCATGCATGCATGAACGAATGAACACATGGCGAACCTGTGTCTTCTGGTACTTTGGTATTTTTGTTGCCTGCCAAAGAACAACATCGTCCTCAATGCGTAGAGATACCCGAATGTCCATGAGCTGTCGGGGCTCTGGAGGCCGTTCCTATGAATTGATGGCAGTACCAACCAGACCTCGCAACATCAATGACATTGTCATGCTCTCATGTGCAAACACTTTGAGTATAGCTTTCCAATATATATATTACTGACTTTGGAATTTATTTGTCTGACTTGTAATTCGAACTACGTAGCTTCACGGCGTTTCCATCTTGGCTGTCGCCCAGTATTTTGCAGTGGTCCGCGCTTTCCTTACGGCGCAATGTTCCGATGAACGCTTTTCCACGCTCCTGGCCCGAAGGATTCTAGCCGCCTCCAGGATCGTATCATCTCACCTTCCGTCGAAAGGTCAACGTTAGACCTGATCTTTATTCGTCATTGAGGTATTTGCATTACTTGACCTCAAAATAAGGTAATTTTGGGCGACAACATCTTTCGCATTGGTGGGATTCGCTCGTGGCCCATTCGTCTTTGATTGTTTTTTCAGGATTGGCTAATACGCAGTCCAGCCGGGTTCTATGATAGCCAAGGACGCCCTCTGCGACAACGTTTCTCTGTTCAGACATGAGGATTCCAACGATATTGCTCCTCACAGCGGCTCTCGCGGCTGCTCGAGAACCCACATGCCCAGCAAACAACAAAATTGAAACCATAGTTCCTGGCAGTGGCTACGATGCCCTTGGAACTATGAAAGACGTCCACGAACAGCTTATGGCTTGTCATAACGTCAGATCTCTTGATCTTCGTGTCACTCTGATGGGCTGCAGTGACTGGCCGGATCGTTGGAACTTCACGTTCCGTCTAGCAGGCGGTGACATATATCCTAACCTTACGACACTCAAGCTGGAAGGATATGAATTCAGTCAAAGCGATTGGAAAGATGCTCTGCCAAAAGGGTATAGCTTCGACCAGCTTCAGATGTGGATCAACTTCTATGATCTTCAGAAATGATACCCGCTTTGGCGAGACACAGCTGCAGAGAGGCGGCACATGACAAACATGCAGCTATGGTTGGAGGCAATGGACTGGACAAAGCTGGAATCTTTGACTCTGATTGAAAATGTCGATCAGTGTTTTTTCGACCTATCTACGCCTCATCTGACCGGGCTCAAGAGCCTTCAGATCCATTCTGCCACAAGCGAAGCTCGCAGTGCCGCATTACAAGTTATTACGGCACTGCCTGCTGAGACCATTCTGCCGAACTTGACCTGGGCGGACAGCTGGAGTCCTGAGGGGTTTTCGAGAATAATCGAGCGTCATGGCGAAACGCTACAACATTTAGAGTTATACTCCAAAGAACCCTGGTCCCGTGAAGAAGATCTCGCCTTAACTACATCTCAACTGGGAATCATTGCCAGCAAGATGCCCAAACTGCAGCACCTCTCTTTGAGCATGAACCGCAATGGCTCTTGGCCTTGGGATAATCTAGCTGCTTTGGCTCATGTTAAATCACTGGTCTCTACGGATATATGGCTTGAACTGCAAGAAGATCGCATGCACGACCAGCCAGCTCATAGCGGGACGCCAAGTAATCACAATCAAGGCAAGGATGGTGACAGATTCCGTCGTCCAGCATTGAACGTCACATCTGCGACAGATTTGTTCACATATCTAATCAAAGAGAACAAAGGAGGCAACCTCCAAAGCGTCAATCTCTACATTGGCGATTGGGACAGGCCATGGGATGGCCCAATATACGATCCCAGCTGGTTAGAAGGTAGGAGAGGCAAAGTGCAATGCAGCATTATGAACAGTCAAGGGTTGAAGAAAACTAATGGTGATGGCTTCTGCATCCACACGGTTGACGAAGTTGCTCCAGGACGCTTGGGAGATATTTATTTGGACGATTTCACGGATGATTGGTACGGAGACCAGGAGCTTGAACATTTACAGCTGCAGGTGGAACTCTGATACATTGGCTTCAACACAGGTTTTTTATTATGTCCACCTTGCGATGAGAATGTTCGGGCTTTGTTGTACGCTCACTTTCACCAAGAACACACTGGTCCGCATCAATAAGATGACGGAACCGAGACATCTG
The DNA here is from genome assembly GCA_039778275.1 of Seiridium unicorne. NCBI lineage: Eukaryota > Fungi > Ascomycota > Sordariomycetes > Amphisphaeriales > Sporocadaceae > Seiridium > Seiridium unicorne. The sequence continues at coordinate 586,787 of JARVKF010000057.1, read as the reverse complement.
GAAGAAAGGGAGTGGCCCATGCAAGTTTGGATACCTGGGGGTTGCTTGAGAGATAAATGCTAACCTAAGAACCGCATTCCTCCAGCGGCAACAGATGCCTCGTTTGCATCGTTGTGCTGCTGGGGTACAAATTCACGTAGACTGGACCTTCATGGCAACCACTTCTACACGCCTGTCTACCAACCTTTCCCTCATCTTCATCCCACAGAACATCATCACCCGTGTCGATTCCCGACACAGAGCCGCAGCTATCAGCCATAATGGCTGAAGTAGTTGCCCTTGTAACTCAGATTTCTGGGATTATCAATAATGCTCACGGTCTTGTGGGCTGGTGTTGTGATGTGACGGGTGCAATCGCTAACGTCCCCGAAGAGATTCTAGCCGTGCGCAGCGAAGTCACGACTTTCGAGTACAATATTAGGCAACTGCAATCCTTCGTCAATACTCATCCCAACGACGCTCAACGTCTCGCATACCTCAATGAACCCAACGGTACCCTCGAGACGGCTATGGCAGTTGTCAAGCAGTTGATGATCCTCCTTGAAATCAAGGAATTCTCTCCTATGAATTCAGACCGTCAAATCAGGCTTACGACTCTGAAGCAGCTCCAATGGGCTCTCAAGAAAACCGAGGTTCGCGAACTGCTTGAGAAGCTTGGCCGCTGCCGCAGCTCCATTGATTCCCATTTGATCATAATGCTGACCCAGCAAGTTTATGACCTCAGAGAAGGACTCGATGAAACCAATCAGGGAATTTCCGACATCATCAAAGAACAAACAGAGTCGCTCACGCTCGAAGTCATGAAGTGATTCGCTACAAATGATGCAGAGATGCGCCGTATGCACCGAGAAAAGCAGCGACAACATGAGGAAAGTACCTGCAAGTAGATAACTCGAGAAGAATTCTGGCGTCAATGGCTTTCTAGACCTGGAGACCCGAGGGGGTATCGCATTTTCCGGTGGGCGACGGGTTTGCCAGGCACAGGCAAGACGATCTTGGCATACTTCATCATCGAACAGACTTTGGACTTTTTCAAGACGAAGGGTGTTACCTATTATTACTGCCATCATGCCAGATCCCAGGATGAGTCTATCCCATTCCTCAAGTATGTCGTTAAGGGCTTGATGGGAAATCCCCAGTTGTATGTGCCTAGCCTTGTGTACGAGCGTCATAAGATTGACCGCGAGCTTGACGCTGAGGACTTTCTCGCTTGCTTAGCAGAGCTGTCTCTTAAGTTCCTTGAGGGAGTCCATATCATAGTGGATGCTGTGGATGAAAGTCGGCCTCGTGACAACTTGTTGGACGTTTTGGTAGCCATCGGTACTGAGCAGCGTTTTCGGAACGTTTCGCTCATGGTCACAAGCCGACCCGAGCCAGATATCATGGCCAAGCTTGAGCATCACGGACGTTCTCGTATAGAGATCTCCATGTGCAATCAAGGGGTCAGAGCGGACATCCGGCGTGTCGTTCATACCGAACTGCGCAACACGCCATGGTCTGATGAATTCCGAAAAGACGTCGAGAATACACTTGTTCAAGGAGCAAGAGGAATGTTCCGTTGGGTGGCGTGCCAACTTGATCTAATCAAGCGCTTAGCACGCCATCCGACGAACGGCGAACAAGCAATTCGAGAAGAATTGAACAACCTACCTGGTATGCCACCCTCTCCATATTTTGTTACCCATTTGTGATATTTCTTTTTTTCTCAGAGGCTATTCAATACTGTCTCTCTGTTTCATTGCAAGTCAAAGATGTAACATTGACCTCTGATTGTCACAAGGTGACATATTTGCCACATATGAGCGAATACTCCTTGAAATAGACGATGTGGACAAGCCGTTTGCGCGCACAGCTCTTGCTTTGATATGCTGCAAGAACGCGAATATCCCCACGGCCGAAATCCTTGTGGAAGCCTGTCTGTATAATGTTCGTCATGGACACATCACCAAGTACAACATCAACTTGTTTGCCAATATATTCGGCTCCCTGATAAGGATATACCCGTGTAAAACACCAAGGTCTGTGTTTAACACCCCGAGCACCGAGCCGGCTGTACACTCTCAGGCCAGCTTAGCCCATTACACCGTTGCTGAGTACCTTCGCCACCCCGACACATCAAAAGGTGCAGCTGCGTTCTTCTATCTGTCCGAAGACGACCTTGACACGATCGACCTTCTCGTTGGATTCAACGGGCTCCAATATTTTGGTCTTGGGAGGGTCACAGCGACCAAGGCTCGTATCACTCGGTTCGAGGAGCATTGTTTGAAGAAGACAGAGCAAGCGTTTAGCAACCGCCGTCGTTCGACTATCCTAGAACACGATGAACTGTACGAAGCTGTGCTTCGATCGCTGAGATCGACCTCCCCACACGCAGCATGGATCAGGCAGCAAAACGGCATCGTCAGGGTCATGCGCGATTGTTTTCCCACCTGGTTCGGTTTAATTACTCAGCTAGAAGTGCCGATCGTGGGCGAATTTTGTGATCAAGTTGGCACACTTCTGAATATTGTCCATCTGAAATGGTTCGATATGGCTAGAAAATATTTGGAAAGCCAACAAGACTTCACAAGGCTACGCCGGAACGACAAGGTCAGATTCTGGACGACTTCATTCAAACTGGAGGGGGAGCACAATACATACGAAACTATATTGACGTATTGTGTTCGCAATCGCATGGGAAGTTTCCTCAACCTGTTCATCAGCTATGGGGCATCTTTCCAATATGAAAGCGAGATCCTTTACGCCGCTAGTAAGTACTCCCAAAAACCTCCTCCTTCTTTTATCATTTCTTTTGTACTTCGTGTCGCATTTCTCTACGTGGCTGTTCTCCAAAGGCTCGTCTCGAAATCGCCATTGAATCTCGGTACGAGTCATTATTAACCCTCTGTCCTACAGTGTACAATCCGGAGAAGGATGAAACCACCACAACCACCACTCTCCATCTGCTCCATGACATTCTCGACTTCGGTCGTGGTGCAATCCCCAATCCCGTCCCAGCCCATCGCACTGACCGTCACAGATCTCCGGATAGAAGAACCAGGTCCAAGATGGAGTTTGCTTTCACCCCACTTCAGGTTGCTGTCGCGCTTCTTGAGCACGAATGGGTCGACGCGCTTCTGACCGCCTATGCTGAACCGAACAAGACTGGCATGAACGGAGGCCAGATCCCTCACGGCTATGATAGGGGTAAGGGTATTGATTGCAAATACCTCTGCAGCATTGGTGAGAGAACTCCATTGGAGATTTGCAGAATGGCTCGGCCTCGCTGGCTCAGGCCAGGTCACGCGAAAGGACATCATGAGATCGATCTAATGCTTACAGGCTGGGGTGCTAAGATTCGTGAGGTCGAGAACGATCGTATGGCTATTGACCTGACTGGGGAGATGGAGGAGTAGCTTGATCACTGAATGGCCGTGATTGGATCTGAGGAAATATGAGGTTGCGGAGAAGCATTTTAGGAGTGAACTACAGCGGACACATTCACATGTAGCCAGGCGACATGTGGACAATAGACTGGTTTGAGGAGGCGGCTTCCCTTTCATATGTACTGTGAAGACGAACACCCATACCTCTCCTTATCAGATCCTGAAGAGTCGGAGGGGGGCGAAAACTTCCAGGAAGTTATTCACACAGCAGGTACCGGAGCAGAGGTTTGGAGATAATTATGTTGAACTCCCAGCTAACTTTTGTAGCCCAAGCCGATCTAGAAATAGATCATCACTGATCATTGAGGACACCCTGAAGCTTTCATAGATCACATGAAACGAAAAGCAAAACGAAAAGTAAGTAATCATATTTGGGAAAAGTTGAAGAGGTATGTAGATTGCCACTGAATAAGAACATGGTGTAACTGCATCCTGATGACGTTATGGAAGAATATTATAGTCTGCATCATCAGCTCCTTTCATAAGCTGCTCAATTCGTGACGGAACAGCCTGAAAGTCAGCCGCCGGAGGACAAGATATGCCCGCCGCTATCTCTTACTACGTCTACCGGTTCTTCTCCGGGGAACATGACCTCCAGCATTCTGAGTTTACTCCAACCGGCCCTGTGTGCGGCCGTTCTACTTTTCCTACGCGCACCAACTCTGCAGTCCGTAGCGGGGGAAAGAGACCGCATCATGCTTCTTTCTACTCTTGCTCATCATCTTCGGAAATTGGAGAATCGAAATGTGAATGTCATCAATACGAGGACTCCGGGCCCCCGGCTTCCGAGGGCATCTAAGGCATGTCACAGCGCACAACCGATTTTGGTCTAGCTAGGCATTCTTGGAGATGTTCTACATGTGCATGGTAATACGCGCCTAGAGCGAGACGAGTACACAATGACCAAAATCTTTAGCTCAGTTGTGGTTAAACTGTTGGGCCATTCTAGAGCCAGTACTACAGAAATCGACGACCAAGATATGTGCATGGCACGACCGTTCGATCTCAAAGCAACCATTGGCAATCGATGGGATGAAAGCTAAAATATTGCGCCGTAGTTTGAGCAGTGGCATGTCAGCCCCTGACAAAGGCACTGGTAGCATTAGCCGTTCGCAAAAGGAAATATGAAGGTATAGAAGCAAGCTCCTCGGGGCTGGTGAGTGGGGCTGTGCTGGGCTAAGCACGACTACAATGAGCAATCAGGCATTTGGTCTCATGCATATACCTGTGGAAGGAGTGATACTATTGAGCTTACTCGACATTGATGTCGATAATGCCGAATATTGGAAGTCTGAAGTGGTTGTTTTGGAAAGTGCCACTGGGTAGAGTCTGTACTATATAGGACACAAACATGCTGGTCAGTGACCAAAAGTAGCCATCGAAAACAATGGTCAGATCAACGTTGTTGACAAAGTTCGTATTCAGCAAGATCCTGCAACACGAACTATTGTGGAAACAGAGGTGTCGCCCACGTATGTTACTTACTTTCTACGTCTTCTCACATAGTTAGGTGTAGTATCTCTACCATATTAATCCTTGCTATATTTGGGAAGTCCTTACACTGCGAAGTTCTCGCATGTCTGTACACTGCCACCGCAAGGACAGTAGTTGCCGGTAAAATCAAACCCGTATAAATTGAACAGTTGATATCAGACGAGCTCGTAATGGATTTCGATGCTCATTATGGCACGCCTTTCGAACTGAAGAGGCCTGGACCCGGGTTGTTACTGTCAAAATTTGCGGAAAACAACAACATGCTTTAAAACACAACAAATTCCGCTTCCACCACATCGGTAATTCGTTGAGGAGTTGAAGAGCACGAATCTGGCCTTGGTCAAAGATTTGAAGATCTCCCATCCACCTTGTCCTTTCTCTTCAAACACCCTAACTAGACTCTAAAACCAAATTCACAACTAGCGCTCCCGGTGCACTTGACACCAAAATATTTTCCAAGTTCCAGATACTTCGACCCGACAAACGGAACCACTCCCATCACAAACCCCCACCAACAAATGCCAACATGCCAGTCGCGACTCCTGTCAAACGCGAGCGGGCTCCCGCTTTGCCACTTTCGAGAAGCCCGTCACCCAACTCAGAGTCATTATTCAATGGAGAGACGGGATCTCAGACTCATGGACGAAATTCTTCCATGGCTTCAGAACAGATGCCCAAATCTGAGGCTGCAGATGACAACCCTTCGCATCCACCGAATCCTCCCGCGGGGCCCGCGGATCCAGATCTCGATGACGAGTTCATCACCCTCCGACTCAAGGAAAGCGCGCGGTATCAGCGGGAGACCGAGGTCCAAGTACGCCGTACCGAGCAGCTCCGCCATATGATGGACGCATATGCTGCTCGTCTTGAGACCACTAGGGAGCAGCTTCGATTCATCATGCACGACGGCCATAGGATTAATTCCGACGAGACTCCTGAGGATGTAAGATGTATAACTAGTCCCTGTCCACAGATATTGTGACGCTTTGGATGCTGACATGCTTCCGGCTGCAATAGCTCGAGTTTGAGAACGGCGATGTCATTGATGTAATAGAGGAGCAGTTGGGTGGAGGGCTGTGAGGCACGGAGAGATTGAATTGCCGACCTAACATTTCAATTCTGCTATCTGGAAAGAAAAGTCAAATATCACCTCACATCTCATGATAGGTCTGTAGTGGCTGATACTAGGTTTCCAGTACTCTGGCTGCTAGACTGTGCCAGAAGCATCAAAAATTGCATGCCGCTACTAGTAGATTATTTGATTGGGCCGGTTCCTAATGGCATATCCGATCATAACCGGTTGCTTCCTAATAGATCTACTCTTGCAACAGCGGAACATAAAACTTACGTGAAACGACAAATAATACCAGTGATGCAGAATGGTACATGGTACAATACGGAACTGATTCGCGCGTAGGATGAGAGAGATATCGGTTGCGTAATGTCATATTGATCACTACGAAACACTACAGACAATACCAATACTTAGAGCAACAATCCCATTGCCAAAGCAGCGCTGCCGTCTCGACATCCGTCGTCATTATCCAATCAGATTAGCCCTCCGTCCCCCCTCAAGCCAAGTAACCAATACAACTGTGTGGAAAATCATGGCACTGACATGCTCTCAAACAACACAGCTACACGAGCAGCATATATAGTCAAATCTGGCGTCGATCATATTCGTGTACCACGTCATAGCCTCATATTCTCTCCGAGTTTCACTCATATTCGCTCAAGCAACATCAGGAGATTTCAATCACATGGCGCTCAGTAGCTCCGTGAAGCTCCAAGAGGGATCGAATCTGAGTTCGCGACTTCCTGATCTGTTCGGCCAGAACCTCTGGGTCGTCCTCGTCCTCGGCCCAGTCGGGTCGTGTGAGGCGACAGATCTGGAGGGGGTGATGGGTATACCAGTCTTGACGTACTCCGTCTAATTCCCAGGGATGCTCACCATCCGGGTCGCCAACCGCGTTGGGATCCGGGGACTCGGCAAGTATGCTATGGACCCAGCGCTCTTCGAGATGCTGAACTGCGAATTGCAAGGGAGTAAACTTGAAGCCGCTGGGATGGGGATTACCACCGCGCTCGAGAAGGATCGTGAGTAGTTCGCCCGTGGTGCTACCATCACCGTCCTCGTACGGGTCCTTCAGAGCGAGAAGAACGACATCCGGTTCGTGAGTGAGGCTCGCACCAGCATCGATGAGCATCTCGAGGAAATCGGTGTGTCGCCCCATGACACAAAGCTGGATGACCGACTCGGGCATCTTCACTGGGCCGGTCCTAGGCTGACGCAACCTGAAACGGTCGCTCCAAATCTCGTCCCTCTCTCCGGCTGGAATTGTCTCCAGAAACATCTTGATCAGGTCTCTCCACTTGAGAATGATCAAGTTGACGAGAATACCAGTTCTGAAGTTGGCGGGAGCAAGGTCGTATGTAGCGAGTCTCGCCCACCTCGGGAAAGCCTTGCGAAGCGCTCCGTTCGTTAGAACCCGACATGGAAGGCTGTCCCGTTCCAGACATGGCAGAACAGCATGCTCCCAGATCTTTTCCTCGCGCATGATGAGACTACGGTGCTTGTAGAGTGCCTTGTCTGTCATTTTCAGGCAGTATTCCTCGTAACGGGTAGGGGGGTCAGGCCGTGCACCTTCACGAGGCTTCCTGGCCTGCAGCAGTCCATTGAAGGCGACCTCTAGCTCAAGTAGCTGACACTTCTCTCTCGTCAATGCAAAGTCCCCAGTCACGTTGCAATCTCCACTAGACTCGTTGAAAAGGAATTCCTTGACAGTGTAGTGGGCAGGGGTGATCCTCTGAAAAGTCCCAGGAGGATCTTCAGGTCTGTCCCAAAAGGAGAACGGCCGCCTGCTGCTTGTTACCTTCACCAGACATCCCAGTACTTTTGTGAGTCGTTGAAGAGTGAAGTTATGATGTGTTCCGTATTTGACAGCGAAACGCGCGGCCATGGTGAGGACGCCAGCATCGGGGATTCTTGCAGAATCACTACAGATCAACGCAAGAGCGGTGCGTGCAAATGTTTTGTCACTGCTAAAGTCAGTGTCCGGTGGGATATGGCTGATCATGCGCTGATATGTAGCGAAAACACTGCCAGGAAGATCATTCAGCAGCCTCTCGATGCTTTTGAAGTCGAATATTTGTCCCGATTTGATGAGTTCGACCTGGCAAGCTGCCCAGCGAAACCTATTTGACGTTAGTCGCCTGGGTATGTCAGCATAGCATGGCAGAGAGATTTGACGCACATTCCCTTTGCTCCTCGGGCAAGACGCGTTCCAACTTCCTCGATCTGTTTAGGCGACAGACTTTCGCCAAGCTCGTCGATTCTGCGCAGCTGATTGTGGATATACACTCTGATCGCTTTCTCCACAAGAGGGTTTGACATGGACAATATCGTGCAGCATGACCCGTTGATTATGGGGATACCGACTTCAACTTCTTTGTGTCCTGGTTTCTGTGGTGGTTTGTTGCCCCACGCATGGAGGTACGGGTCGGTGGTCCAGTCCATGCCATCCCCGTGGTCGCCATTCGTTTCACTGTTCCGATCAATGGTATTCGGGAGCGGTCGTATCAGCGACGGTATGATCTGAGGTGCCTGATGTGTCGAGTGAAGCTCCATGTGGGCATGGCTAAGCGAAGGACCACCGAAGTCACTGTAAGCAAGTCCGCTTGAGGTCATAGGGAAGCGGCTAGAATCAGGTGAGTAAGGTTGATTTGTCCCCTTGGCAGAGCCTCCTGGAGAATTCCGTTTCACGTGACGGTCATCATTCTCATAAGAAGCCGTGCGCTTCGGCGTCCGATTGAGTAGGCCGCCGCCCATTTGCTGGTTCTCGTCTCTTGGAGCGAAAGAGGCCGCCTTGTGCTGAGAACTTGATGTCGAATAGTCCAGGTTCCGGGCTCCTTGGCGGGTATTGATCCCAGTGATGGCCTCCTCTATATCGGCTTCTTTGCGACTGATCATGACAAGGGAAGCATTTCCAAATCGCCCACTAGTTCCAATCGTAGTCAGTACTTTGAGAAGATCTTTCCGTGGGTTTTGGCTCTCGTCAACGCCATCAATGACGATGTAGACCCGACTCTTGGCATTCTGGCAGACTGCCTCGAGGCAGCTCAGAAGCGCCTCCGTTGTTATATCGCGCGACCTGTGGAGTTCTTCCAGAGCCCGGGGGACATAATAGCTCGATTGGCGGCACAGGTCCGTGATGATCCATCTCAGAAAGTATCGTGTCTCATCCCGCCTGTGTAGGAAAGAGCAGTAGTAATAAGAGACACCATTGTCTTTGCAGTGTCTTCTCAACTGTTCAATGAGGAAGGATGCCAAGATGGTTTTTCCGGCGCCGGGGATGCCCCATATCCACAGGAAGCGACGGCAACCTTCTTCCTCAGCCGAACCACCCTGGAGTAGTTGTCTCCATATTTTCGATCCAGTGATCCAATCGCACGTCTCATCTTCTTGTAGGTCACGCTTCTCCGCGTGGGTTTCGTGCATGGAGCCGGTGTCCGGAGGCTTGAGCCAATGCAAAACCCTTCGTCTCTTATCCTCTTAGCAGGACAGATGATGTTAGTTCGGTCCAAGTAAGTTTTTCTTTCAGACACTTACCAGATAATTGATCCTTGATACCCTCCGTGCCCTCCTTCATCGTGATGATAGAGATGCTGCAAGAGTCAGTAGTTGATCAAAGGACGTTTGTGTTGAGTCAAGGATGTTTTACCTCTGACTAAGGAGAAGTATAGTCCTAATTTCGCCCTTGCATTTCTCAAGTCGCTCGACGAGTTTGTCCGCTTTGCGCTGACTGCTCAATTCCCACATTGCCTTGTTGTATGTCTGCCCTAAACCAGGCCTTGTCGGCAACATAGCTACAAACTCTTGCATCTCCTCGAGGCATGCCTTGAGTTCCACAATGACCCCAGTGGTGTTTAGCCTTTGTTGTAGGTCGGCGGCGTCTGAATCATGTTGGATGACATGGAGTAGACATGCTAGCTGAGGCTGGCATACTGCGAGGTGCCCTGTTATTGTGTCGATAGTCGCGGGGTATGCACGGGCATTGGAGATATACTTCTTAAGTGTAGAAAGAAGTTGGCCTACAGTGCTGCAGGATGTGTTGACGCTCGTGATGACAGACACAGGATCCATCATTATGACAGGTCCGCTGGTTCGCCACACTCAGATGAAAGCCTGATTCCTTTGCATGCGACAGTGTGTTTTTGTGAGATGGTAGGTAGTGTAAGATGGTAGGGTGCTGTATAGATCAACTTATTGACTCTATTGTTAATGTAAGAGGAAGAAAAGGTCGAGATGTAAATTGGGGGCGCGGTCATTATTTATTAACCGCCAGTGTTTGCTGCTGAGGCAGTAAGTGCTCGTGTCGCCTGGGATACAACAATTTTACCATAGCAAAGGGATTATTGCCAGGCAACGAGACAGAAGAAGTCCTAAGGAGTCCAAGTACTTGTTAACATCAAAAGAGAGCATGTGGGATGGTAACCAGAGCTGTCTAGTGGTTTCTTCCCTCGATTCAAGTCGTTCCTCAACGGCTTACATTTATTACTCGGCCAATCCATTCGAAAAGTCTTGAGTAGACAGCAAAAATTATCAACATTCTAAACTTTGTCTATTTGAAAAGCAGATACCCGAGTCTCGCCATTGGAAGTTAAAAGAAAAGCGCTGTAGTAATGGTGCTTATATAAAATTTCCACTTAACTATATCAGACTTGCTTAGTTGGAGCAGACCTCCGAGATTCCACTGAGAGTGAAGGCCCCACTTCCCAACTCGTGCACGGAGCACTAACTACAGTTTTGGCCTATGTATTTACCCTACTGAAGCCGGGAGACTGCCGCTGCCGAGGTAGAATTGCTCAGTAGCAGACGCGTGCTTGAGACCCTCCACGAACTGGCAACTTCCTTGCATGAATCCATTTAATCTCTCCGCAACTGTGAGCTTTGGAGTGGCATCAGATGATTTCCCCGTCTATTGAGCCCGTCATGAGCTGCACCGGCTGACACTTGTTTGGTTATCTATTTGATCTGAACCCCTTTCCCCGGATTTTGGGCCCTCTTAGTTTCTCGAACCTTTGTCTGAGCTCGGATAAGGACCCCGGCAGCGCTAACGCTCACCACGCAACGTCTCTTATCGGAGCTGTCCCCCAGCCCAGGTACCCATCAACGATCGAACTCTATAAGCCGCCCATCAACGAGCCTTGCCCTTGCAGGTCGCTGTCGTCGTCCTCGTAACCAAGCATCGCCATGTCTTCGGCCGAAGTCAAATCGACGACCGACTTGCCCTCGGGCGACCCTGTCCCATCAGCGCCAGGACCATCGAGTTCCCCGAAGCCGTTTCCCCTAAAGGCGCTGCTTGCTGCGACACCCTCCAACGTTGACGCCTTCCTCGCACACTTGCAGCGCTGCCTCAGCACGCCCTCGGGAATCGACACAGTGCTGCTCTTCCTGTGCTACTCCACGCGCCTGTCTTCGTCGGCTCTCGAACTCCTGACCGGCCCCGCCATCCAGCGCAGCGCAAAGCAGCTGCTCGCCCTCGCTGCGTCGCTGCCGCCGAGCACGACACTGGTCTTCTCGTCCAAGGCGTTCCCATCGCCCAGCGCTGCCATCCTATTGGCTCTGAGCAAGAGACTGAAGGCCTTTAGCGCACTGGTGAGCGATGTGCGAACATTTATGAGATTATGGGGCCTGCTAGGCATGTACTTCTGGGGCCGGGGGCTGTTCTTGAAGCTTAGAGAGGCACGGCTGGCATCCAGCTCGAGCGACGAGAAGGACGCGCCAAAGATCGACAGGCTTGGAACATCCCTCGCGGTCAGCCAGCTGGTAGCCTGCGTCATCTTCCAGACGCTCGAGAATGGCGCATACCTGGCGCAGAAGAACGTGCTAGGATGGCAGCCCGCGAACATTGGCAAGGCATACCGGTGGAGCGCGCGGTTCTGGGGCGCATTCGTTGGCTTGAAGCTGGGCGAGCTGTTTCTAGACCGGTACAGGAGATCTCAGGTGCCAAAGCGGCAGCGCATGGGCGACAAGACGGTTACCGTGTTCGAAAGGGAGGAGCGCGAATGGAGCGCAGAATGGCGCAAGCTAGCGACAAGAAACTTGGCTTGGTTCCCGCTGACTCTGCACTGGAGTCTCGAGCAAGGGCTGTTCAGTGAGCTGTCAATCGGTGCGATAGCGAGCATTCCGGGAGTTATTCAGATTAGAGATCTGTGGAAGAGAACTGCTGAGTAGGGAGACATTAGAAGCATCCACAGGGCGGCGCGTATTTAGAAATGGGACGAGCTACCGCGCTGCATATCTTAGGTAGACTCTCAGGCCTGCAATTCACGCATATAACAGGGACATGTCTCTGCGGCTCTCCAAGACGACTGATGCGTGCCACAACACTGCAGAAAGAAGAACCACTGCCTGCGAACTTTCAAGTCTTTGTTCTAATATAAGATTATATATTCCCCCCTCTTTTTTTCTTTTCTTTCTTTCCCCTTCCCCCCTTTTCACAGAAATCATAATTATATTTAAAAATAACAGCACGGTCAGTATTTCGAAAGTGAATATGTCTAACGAGAGTTGGGTGGGTCATATACAACAAAAAGGGGCAAAAAATGGCGTCTCTCCTAGATTTGAATTGTCATCCTTGGTGCAGGGGCAATGCTAATCTTCTCTGTTTTTTTACGGTAAGACCATTATGCCACTCCATCTGGGGGCGAAGAAGTAAAGTTGAATCTGGCATTGTATGGTAGTTGAGAAGTTGGTTTAGGCAACAACATTGAGCATATTAGCCAACCTTGGTAGATCCTAGGCTTAAAAATATGATGAAAGCGTCTGGGTCCATTGATTAAGGTTCGGAAAATGGTCTAATGTACTAAAGGAAGTGGTGGCCGTGAATACCACATCTGAGAGTGACCGTAACGTGAAGGCGCGTATAATCTTCTAGCTCTTGGTTATTTCGTCAAGATCTCCAAAATACTAATCCGACGCTGACATTGCCTCAGTTCTTCTTTCCTTCTCCTTTTATCTCATGTTCTTTGTACTTCTGTAGGGAACGAAGATACTCCATCGGAAGTAGCGGAGCGATCCGTAAGTTACCACATCACGGCACCACGAATTTGTCGCCTGGGCTCAATAAGAAGTAACATCATCAAAACGGCTGCAATCCTCCGAAGCCCCATCTTCGCAGAAAATTTCATTAAGTTAGCATCAAGCTAGCAAGTTAACCTTAGTATGATTCTCCAGCGTGGTTGACTTTCGCAAGGATGATTGGCGGTATACTTGAGAGTAATTCGTTTTAGCGTACGATGTAGTTGTTGCTTATACTAGGTGGTTAAAATCAGGCTGTCTATTTTCTAACGTGAGAAGGAAAGTTTTACTACTGGCTTATAAGTCATTCACTCTCCGACGATGGCCCATGGTATGTCAACATCATCGCAACCTACTTCTATCTGCTTGTGTGTCTGTAAATATCATCCAGGCCAGATGGAATGATCTATAGAGGTATGGGTTTCCGGCAATCATTTTATTCAGCAGCTCCGAAGGTAGTCAATATCCGATACAAATTGTCTCCGAGTGAGATGGGACAATATTGGCAAAGTCCAGAGGCGAAGAATGTCAAACCTACAGGATGTGCGCAGTATGATCCTGTTATTGGCGGACTGGCAGTAAAAGGTCGTCACATGAGAGGAGATGCCCAAAACTTCAATCATGGGTTAATGAAAAGGTAGAACATGACATCAAGTTTTGTGTGAATGTAACTTGAACTGAAATTCATCGCTTCGCAGACGTGGTTGCCTTAAAGCCTACCGTCCCTTTCATCCTTCTAACGATGAACGATGACCAGCGGCGAAATATTGCGAGTTTGGTTCAAACAGCAAGAACATGCTGGGAGAGATGGACGGCATGGCCATAGCAGAGCGAAGGGCAAAGGGTTCCCAATGTATTAATCAGATTCCATGCTTGCCCTTGACACTCGGAGATCTGGCAGTCCTACTACCACTTCGCATCATCCTCCCGTAGTGCATCGATACACTCTTGCCACGGTGACTTTTGGATATGGTTCGGATATTATGTCCCTGTTCTCCGCAACCAGTCAGGAGATCTCCCATCGACCTGGTTTGGCCGACAGTTGTCAAATAATCTAAGAAGGTTTTCTAACAAAATATATCTCACTTGCGCATCGCTTGGTTGGAGTGTTTTGAGAGAGATCCCTTCAATCGAGGGTCAAATACCGAATTGGAGACGTTTACTCCAACCTCGACAAGCCGTTTGACATTCGTCCCAATCGGGTGTCCTCGTCACCACGGTAAGTCAGCTGCTGTAAAATATCATTGGTGGGCAGCTTCAATATGAAGTATAATGGCTTGGCTTTAGGGAAGAGGCAAAAACTCTGTCCGGATGAAGCGGACGGTAAGATGGAACAGACGTCAATAACGAACTGCCCAAGCATTTGCCACATATTTGAGATGGCTACTGCAAGATCACGTAAGAACCAAGCCAGGTTATGTGTAAAAGATTTTGCGAGTTGTTGATTGCCAATGACGCAATCTTCATGCTAAGTGTAAGACCCTATGAGTTAAAGAAGCTAATAATTCATTGCTTCCAAGTGATTATCGACGAGTGCCAGGGCGCTCTCTTTTTCGCCTGCTACAATATTGTTACATGGACCTTTTGGCCAACCTAACCCCAAAATCAATCTAGACCGAGAGTGAATTCGAGGTTCTCCATCTCGTACCAACGATTAGCCCTCAACTTCCTGTCTTCTTTTGACTTCAGTAATGCCCTTCAATTGCATCCAAGAATACCCCAACGCCTCGCAATGCTGATATTAGTCGTCGTGATAGAGAGTCCTAAGCTCAAGCCATCATTCCACATCGTCCCAAACGCCAACTTAATCGAATCCTGATTGGTATATACAACCGTGCCGCCTGCATATTTATCGCAACAACAAAACCGCTATACTGAACACAACTAGCAACCTCTCCGAAAGCCGGAACCTAGTCGAGACTGTAGCCTGATTTTGGACGGCTGGATCGAAGGGACTTCCGCCTCCCTTCGTGGCTGCAGCTTGGGTGGTTGCTGTGGTGCCGGTGGTTGTACTCGTAGCCTGCGTTGTTTGGGATGTAGCCTGCGTTGTCTGGGATGTTACCTGCGTTGTTTGGGATATTACAGTTGTGGTGGCTACAGAAGTCTGAGTGGTGGAGCTAGTTGGGGAGGGCGCATTGACGATTGGACTACTCGTAGTCGCCGCCGAAGAACTGGGTATAGTTGTAGTGGTGAGAATGATGCTTGAGCTTGTCGTCGTCGAGGTCTGGTCAAGAGTTGTGGTCGTCGAAGCTGCGTTGGATGAGGTGGATGGCTGGACCGTCACCTTCACCGTCGTGGTACCGACATTGGATCCCGGGCAAAGCGTATTCAACAGTTGGCCGTCCAAAGTCAACCCAAGCAACGATTGTGAATTAACACTCAGTCCGCCGCATATGGCTTGGACAAGTGAAGATTCCTCCAGCAAGCCATTTATACAAAGCGTGGAGCACTGGTTGCCGTTCGTAAAATCCGACGTGGAACAGCCGACGATTTGAGTATTGTACGCTAATATGCACGGAGAAGGGATCGAATTTGAGGTGATGATCTGGAAGCTCGCCAATGACAAGGCCGATGTGGTCGAGGCAAGCGCCAGTAGTCTGGCCGCCAATGGAGGCCCTCTCGGCGACCTTCTTCGCGACGAAAACTCGCACATTGCTGATCCCAATGATTTCGTTCTCGGTTGTTGCTGATAATAGGAATCCAAGCCCAGCAGAGTCGTGTTTGTAGCCCAGTAGCCTGGCGATGGAAGAAGGTACAGAAAAGCCGAAAGTGGCTCGTCGACGAAGATGATCCAAAGTGCCACGGTCAGTGCAGTACAATGAAGATCAGCCTAATGATCTTTGTACGAACTCCTGGGGTAAGCGCACTCCAAAATGGCATCACTATGGAAAAGGGCCGTATGAGACGTCGAGTGTATCAGTGTGCCGGGATGACGGGAGATGGAGCAGTCCAACCAATGAGAGAGCTCTTAGTACTCTGGGAGAAGATCAAGCCAGAGGGTCAATGCGGTCGGTATATACGTCAGAACTGAGCAGTCCGATCTCTCGACCACATTTTTTTCAGGACCGAAAACTGATCAATGAACCCTGGGAGGATCCGAGTATGCCACGAGGAATCCAGAGTGCGGCAGGGGGCCTCGAGATAAGGTTATGACGAGTCTGATTCCCGCGGCAAGGAGAGACGAGCAAGAGTTGTTCAGAGTTGGCCGAATAGAGGACAAACCTCGAGTACAGGCAAGTTCATATATGCGCAAGGTGGCTATTATTTGTTGATTTGCAACACGCCGTATTGTGAGGGGCGCGAGGTGCTGTGCTGGGAGGCTGGATAAGGGGAAGCAGCGGGTGACGGGAGGGCAATGACGGCTCGCGAGGGAAGAGCGATTACTTCGAGACAAACGCAAAGCCGTCCGGCAGAATGACGCGAACGGTTGAGACTGGATGTGTTCAATGCGCACAGAGTTTGCGACGAAGAGAGGCGACCGGCGCCCGACTTGAGCGTGTATGGTCGTCGGCGACGATGAAACGATGGTCACCGTGATTTGAGAGCGGATCGGGCGAGTCCCCCACAACAGTATGGACGACGAGATGGGAGAAGTTATATTTATGAAACGCGACTTGCGATTCGAAGAGAAGAAGACGACTTTCACTGATGAGCGCCAGGGGACTTCCCCTCCGTTAACATTCACCCAGCCCAGCCCTGGAGCCTACCTGCTCAACATGGCAATTCGTGTGACCCCGTATACTGAAAGAGTGCAAGTGCGGCCGCGATCTTCGGTCTCCAAAGCTGCACCAGGCACGCAGGGTCAACTCCATCCAACCCCGAAGCGGCAACCTCCCCTGGTCTCGCTTGTGCCATGTGTGCCATGCGTTGCCATGGGCTCATGAAGGACGACCCAGATGGCGAGGGTTGCGCCTACAGACGGCCCGTGGTGGTTGCTGGCCAATGGTCAGGGTGCGGCGGGATGAAACACGAAACAGTTGCGTTTGAGGTCGGCAGGCCCTGAGTGGACCTGGGGCTCTGACAGAATTCAGGCCCTCTGATTGGCGGCAGCTGTTCGACGCCCAGCGCTGGTGAACAAACAATTTAAGTGGCCGCTCCTTCCCGCTGCTCAAGACGGCTAGCTCGGATCTCCCCAGCCTCAATTGTCTTGTGTGACTTGACGGCGACGACAACCGAGCCTCTCATGTCTACCAGCCCTCTCTGCCGGCCGAAATAAAAACGGGTATTAAGCCTCGAGATGAAATGGCATAGCATCATCAGGGACATCGGTTTCATCCCTGTACAAATGCCGTACAGAATAAAGATACTCCTCTGAATGAGCACTTGACTCATCGCCGACCGTCTGCCTGTCTGCATTCAATGTTCCAGCTGCGCGGGGATAGGCCGCGCCTCTAATGATTCAATATGATTCATTCGCGGATGATATCACATCTCCCAGTATTAAATTGCCACGAATATGGCGCATCCAGGTTGGGCCACGATCCTGTGGGCTGAAATCTTGATCATCAAGCAATCTTGTAAACCTTCATAACCAACTAACCTACGTTGTACCGTACTGGATTCCGTGCAGCACAGCAATACGTACGCAAACGCAAAGAGCAGTGCGATGACAATGGCTCCAGAGACACCAGACCAGATTAGAACAAAGGTTATCAGATCTCTCGAGAACACGCGGTATGCGACAAGCTCGTTAGAGCCCTTGACCGGGGGCATAGCCAATTGTCTATACCATGCGCGCTTAACTGTGCCTCTCGAAGATGGTACGGCAGAGGTCGCAGTCAAACACGGCGAGGGATACGTGGTCGCGCATCCGGACACCGAGCTACCGTTGGACCGCTGCGTATGCCGTTTCCCTTATGTGCCTTTTTCTCTTGCAAACCCACAACGCTGATTCCTGGTAGAAAATTGAGGAGGCATGCCTGAAAGCAATGGCGGATTTCTGGGTCACGGGTGTACAAGACTCGGTGAAGTACATCGTTAGGACGCCTGAGTGCTACTTTTACGACGATAAGTCCAACACGCAAGTCTTGGAATATTTACCAAACGGCATCGATCTGAAGACCTATATTCGCAAAAACATCGCGTCACCCACGCCATCTTCATACCGCCTGCAATTTCAGCGCTTAGGCAAGGCCATTGCGCAATGGATAGTGGGGTTCCATCAACAGACTGAGAAGGACGCAAGAGATGCACTGTCAACAGGGTACAAATCCAAGTTGTACGCCGAACTGCAGGCTTGCGAGTCGATGCAAAAGCTCAAGTTCCTTATCAACTACGACTGGCTCATACGACGTATCAACCTCTTCCCGCACATCTTGGAAGAGGCAAGAGAAGTTTTTGAGGAGTTTAGAGCCGAAGCGAAGAGGGAGATGCAGGAGGATCTAATGCCCATACATGGTGATTTCTGGACTGGGAAGTAAGGATATCTAACCAAGAGCACAAATATTTCCCGTCCGTTACTGACGATTGTATTACAGTATCGTAATCGGAGATGTCCCCATCGAGCCTGATGCCGAAATACCTGTTTTCGTCATTGATTGGGAAATGGCCCAGCTTGGTCCGCGCGTGTTAGATATCGGTCAAATGATGGCTGAGATGTATGCCCTTTGGCTGTACCCGAGAATCGACGCAGGTCTCTGGATGGTGCAAGGTTTTGCTGAAGAGCTTGCATTGAAAGATCAGAAGGCAGCTTTCCGTGTTGCAGCGCAATTGGGCTGTCATATTGTAGCTTTCGAGACAGCTGTTCCTGGATGGGGCACGCCGGAGCAGGTTGAAGAGGTTGCTCGGATAGGACGGGACATCATTGTACATGCGCGGAAAGGGGATCGCGACTGGTTCGATAAACATGACCTTTCGTGTCTTTTTGCTCATGTGAATGAGTAAGAGGGAAACTGCAGATGGTTTTGGGCGTCACACCTACAGGCAATCTCTATAGTCACTTAACTAGATCGTGAAGCGGCAAGCTATACTAAGAGAGGCGAATAGAGCATAATGAATGAGAAACGAGCATTGACGGTCTACAATATCAAATGAATGATGAAGCAAAATCAGTCGTTAGTCGAAGTCTCAGTGCTAGTGAACGTTGCGGCATGAGGATATGCGAATTTAGTTCTCATATAATGCGAAGCCTGAAAAATTGAGCTTGCCCAACCGCCATCCCCACAGATGATGAGATGAGTCAAGAATTTTTGCCTCTGCAACAACGAAATCAAAGAATAACTCTGCACATCCATATTTTCCAGCTTAAAAGACGAAATTGACTTGTCTGGAAGCACTGCGTCATATCATTCAGCGTCGAAATGCCGGCCGCAGAAGCACAGGCGCCGTTCTGCAACCGCTGCAAGACGAGTCCCTCGGCGCACAACCTGCGCGGCGAGAACGTCTGTTCGTAAGTCGCATCCAAAGCCAGCAACCCCGCCCCCCTTTCTCTCACGCCCCTCCCCCTATTTCTCACCTCTCGCCAACCATCAAGCCACATGCCCGGAATACGGTCATTCGGCACTCAAGCACTAACTCCGCACACAGACAATGCTTCAGTTCATTTATGTCGCTCAAGGCCATAAAGCGCCTTGAGCAGCTCCAGCGCGAGACGCGCGAGGGCCGTGGCCCGCCCACGACACAACGGTATCTCCTGGCGCTGTCGCCTGGTGGCGTGAGCTGCACCGATCTGCTGAACATCCTGTGGGAGAACTTGAGACAGCAGAGGGAGAGAGGCCAGAAGGTCAGATTCGAGATCTTGGTCGCTGTCATCGACATTGACTTGAGCGATGCGTCATCAGCAAGTGGGGGCGGTAGTGTGAATGCAGCGCTCGAGGCCTACAAGGCGAGGTTCGAAGGGATCGGGTTCACGAAGATCGGGCTGGCAGACGCTACAAGTCTAGGCACGATAGACTGGACGGCCCTGCCTGAACTGAATGCCGACCTCCCGCCCTCCCAGCGGATCGCAGATCTCTTTGCGCGTCTGCCGTCCGCCTCGTCCCGGGCAGATATCCTCCGCCTCTTTACCCGGCATCTGCTCATGCATACCGCGGTACGGGAGTCCTGCGACGTGCTGCTGATGGGCTACAACACGACGTCTCTCGCCGAGCTGACGCTATCCGAGACGGCCAAGGGGAGGGGCTTCGCGGTGCCGTGGGGTGTGAATGATGGAATACTCTCACTCCCGCGCATACCGGCAACTAAAGCACCCTCAGACGCGGTGGAACCAAGCGATATAGAAGAAAAGGCTGGCGGTATCACGATACCGATTTATTCTCCGCTCCGGGAGCTCTTTCGCAAGGAACTACTAATATATAGCGGTCTTACCACGCCTGCCCTGACACCGCTCATCTCCTCATCAACCAACAAGGCAGCGGCCGTGGTGTCACACAAAGACGTCAGCATCGACGATGTAATGGCGCGGTATTTCGCCGAGGTGGAGGAGAATTATCCGAGCGTCGTCGCGAATGTTGTGCGGACTACGGGCAAGCTGAGGCGGTCCGGGAACAGCGAGACTGGGAACTGTGGGCTGTGCGGTCTAGGACTCGATGAGGTAGGCGATGAGCGGTGGCGGGGAGAGCTTGGGGAGCAGAAGAACGAAGGTGATGACAGGGGACGGTTATGTTATGGATGCGAGAGATCGGTCTATGGATAAGACTCGGCATTCTGTATATGGTCTAACTTCTGACCTCTTTTAGATCTTTCAACTGTTTTGCTTGCTCTAAGTGAAAACTATGTACATGCGCCTTCCAGCAAATGTAGCTGACAGATCAACCACCCAAATCTATGAATCCAAGGAAACAAGCTCATCCTGATTTTAGATCTTTTTCGCATGCCAATACTATATACACTTTTACTTATGCTAGATAAGCTTGGACTTTTCAAGTTATGCCTTGTTCAGCACGGGAGTAGGTAATATCCTGTTCTCCAACTTCCTGACCAGCTTGTTTGTCTGTTCTGCCAGACTGAGTGTAAGGATAGTGTGTGGCAATATTCTAGCCAGATGCGGCACAAAGCCTTTGTAGATGGCGAAGAAACCTTCGGTCCTGACGGTCTTGGCTAGGCAGTCGAATAGATTACTGTACAGATTTCCGTTCTGGTTGTACATGCGAGACATGACAGTGTCTGGTCACTTTCGTTAGCACTCATAGCTCTCCCAACGTAAGACATGAAATGAGTGAGGACCGCTACTCACCAGGCGGGTGCATGAAACAGCAGACCACGAATCCCGACACGGCCGAGCTCGTCAAATGCAGCGGCGCGCCTTCCTGCATACCCAGATGCTTTTGCAATCTCCTCTTGGCGAAGAAATACGTCGGTAACTGCACGCTGCTTCCGAAACCAGTCCGGATCATGGCGGCTGACATGCCTCTGTACAGACCCCGGATGCCCTCGGACCCGTAGATCTGCCTCAGTCCATCCAGAGCATTCTTGTATTCGTGCTGCGTCCCAACGGCCACGAACTTGCTAAAGCTCTGCAACCTTGTCTTGACCAGGAAGAACGGACTTCCCGCCGCAGCGCCGATGATTCCCGACGATGCACCGCAGAACATGTTAATGCCGAGGTTCTGTCTCGTCGAGTCCTTCAGGATGACCGAGGCGAGAGAATGCCGCATGGGCTCGTAGAAGCCGAGACGGCAGCCATTGAGCAGGATTTGGTAGATGTACGCGCAGCCGATTCCGCGATAGATGCCCCCTATGCCCTCATTGCGCACGATCATGGAAACCGCCTGGAAGGGGCCGCGGTAGTGATGTGGTTGGTGTCCCTTGGACTGCAGTTCGCCTTGAAGTTGCATTCTATGGAAGAAGCGTCAGCCTTGGCCCTTCTCCAATACCGAACTTGGCGCGCCGCCATGCTTCACGCTGGACTGGGTTTGCATCGAGCCGTTGCATGCTCGCTAGCCTTGTTTTGCCATCGGATCGCAGCGCAATAGGATCGCGTACCTAATCTTGACCGTCTCGAAGGGATGCGTGGCCGTCACGGCACCACAGGCCGCGATGCCGCCGGCGATAAACGCACTAGATTCGAGCGACAATGTCAGCTTTCTTTCTTGCCTTATTCCACGCACAACATTCATGCTGGAGTACTCACCCGGCCGTCGTCGACATCTCTACACTTATTACGAGCACTCGGGCTCGAACGAGCTCGTTTTCTGTGCTGCGCTGGCTGGAGACAATTCGTTATGGCTGAATGTGGTCGAGATGGTGCGAGCAAGCTCGGTGAGGTCAGGCAAGGGTAGCGGCGGAACTTATTTCGCACGAGCTCCGATGTAGCAAGCAACTTTTGGCCCAGTCCCCCGGGTTTGGAAATCCTTGGCGACAGAATCGCGCAACAAATTTTGAGTGGAGAGTTCCTATGCCGAGGGAAATTAAAGAAAGAGGACAGGAAAGGGAGGAAATCGGTATAATGAATGTGTCACCAAGCTGCCGCGCATCCGCCAGCTTACTCTTGGAGGATTTCTAAAAATGCTCATGGTAACCTGCGCTTAGCTGACGCAGCATCAAGGTCCCTGGCGCAATTGAGGCTTGGTCCGACCTCGCTTCCAGGGCAGTGGAACCTCGCCGTCTGCAATTTCCAGAGCCGCGGCCCGCCCTCTTCCTCGGGTTCCGAATTCAAGGAGGACGACGCTGCAACGCCCACAAATGGCCATGATGCTATTTGCAACCCTGCAGCCAGCCTCAAAAGAAGACATTGCTGAACCACCTGTCATCAGGGGGGCGGGGGAGGTTTCAAGACAAGCGACTGGGCATTGATCGGCCTATGCCCTTGGGATATTCATGCAGCGTGACGTTCGCCAATCCTCCAACCGGTACTATATATCTGATACAGCCATGGTGCAGAATAACTGGCTTTGAACAGGATCAACAGCACGGTGTAAGGAGCGCAGACACACTTCCGTCTGGGATCACATCTTAGGTCATGTCAACGTGTCGATTGCTGTGTCTTAAATCTACTTGACCCTGCTTCTGCCATTCGCAGAAAGAAAAAAACATCGAATGTGTCCCCCCATATGATTCTTGGTTGCAGTTGTCTTTGTATGTCACCCAATGCCGAATGTCGTGCCCACCCATTGCAGTTAAATGCGGATTAATTCGTTCTACTTTGTTGTGATGCCTTCCGATTCCATGCAACGAAAAGCAATGCTGTTGGGTCTCATGAAAGGAAAAGGGGAAACATGAAGAGACCTCCTAAGGTGATCACTATGATGCGACAACCTTGGATTTGGTGCATCCTGTAAAAACAGACCCCTAACGCCCCGAATGGGTATCCTCCCGGAAAAGGCGCTTGGTTCCCAAACAACCCAAGCCAAGATATGAAAATATGCAGTCCCACATTGCTGTGGAAGATCATGAGTGCAACTGACACAACTAGCCTGAATGCTAGAATTATAGTTGCTACACCTTATCATCTCCCTTGAGGCCATACGAGGATGGGCCAGTCGAAATCCATATGCCGTCTCGATAGGGGACGTATCACCCATACTGCTAAGGTTCGTACCATGATACTGTCTGAAAGCGTTCGTACCTGCCGCGGAACCTGGACAGCACTATTCAGTCGTATCGTTTTCCGAGGGGGTATCCTATCTCGCGCTCGACTCTATTTGGGTTGCAGCCGCATCTAAATTGACCATTGCACCAGGCCTCGAAATGTCCTGTGAAGCGCGTCCGGCATCGCCATCGAAAACCCATGGCCCAGCGTCGTTTCTTGGCGTTAGGGGGCCCTCGTGAATAATCGTACCCCTATTCGGTGGTGACGGCGTGCGTCTCGTGTTTGTCGAACTGTTCGAGCCGTTGACCGCTGTAGGAGTTGTTCGTGGTATAGGCACAGGGCTTGATGCTTCTGGTCTTGGTAGGGGGTCCTGTATTGTGGGGGCATGGTCAAGCATCATAGTAATATCGGCTGCCTCGCCGTCTGTGGACGCAACTTGCGAGGGAGGCTCCTCTGCAGCACCCACTGAAGGGTTGCGATTCGTCTCACCCTCATTGTTTGTCGGGGCTTCCGGGGGACTGGCTGATTCCATATTTATGTCCTCAGCGCCAGAGTCGTCGAGCTGTTGCCAGTCCTCGTCCGGTTCTTCAATATCCGCATCCAGATCTGCTGCAGCCCTGCAATTTGGACACGTAAATATCGGGTGCGATGGGCCCAGCAGCAGTTCCCGGATGCATTTGTAGTGCCAGGTGTGACTACACGGCGCCACAAAGAGGGATTGACATGGCTGAGGTTCATTAGTACCTAGTAGCGTTCCGAGGCGGTATACGCTGGTGGGGGAGACTTACAGCAATAGCATTTAGACATATTGAGCAGTCTTGAGCATGGGGCGCACTAGCAGTTGAAGTCAAATTCCTGAGGCGCTTGTGGGTTGCCATGCTGCTGTGTGTCAGTTTCTTTTTTTGCACATAACCCATGATGCGTGGTTGCCTTACTTGAAATTGTTGGGTTTGTTTTGCCATCCCCGGTTGAGCTCGATCCTCATCTTGACACAGCGAAAGATCATCTCTTCTCCGCCCCTGAAGTCGATGCCGAGCTGTACAATGTCGCCATCATTGACAACGTACGGCTTAGATTCGTTGCCAGGAGGGCTCAGGCGAATGTGATTTAAAAAGGTCCCCGATGAACTCTTCACATCTTTTATGTACCACTTGCCATCTTCATGCCAGAACTCGCAATGCCGCCGGCTAACAACCTTGCTCTTGAATCCGACGGGAGCTGCCGATGGCGTGTTGGCTGGCACTATTTGCTGTTGTTCCCTCTCCGAATATCTGCCAACTTTGATGCTCTCTTTCCCTGTCGGTAATGTTCGTGAGATTGGGGTGAATGACAGCGACTGGCGGGTAGACCTGGGATCGTAGTGCGCCGAAAAGCGAATGGAAGGCAACATGTCCAGCGACAAGTCGCCCGTCGTAGCCGAGCGTGTCCGCGTCATGGTCGCGTCGTCTGTTGTTCGGGGCTGATTCGCCTCTGCGTTCTCGGTACCTGTTTTGTGCTTCTTCCCACGACCCGAGTCTGAGTCTGAGTTGGTCTCGACCAACAGTCCGTGACTGACTTGAGGGTTCTGTGTTGACGTAGTGCGGTGGATTCGATCTCCTGGAGTGCTAAGAAATGCGTTAAAAGAGATTCTGCGGTCATGATTGATCGTTGGCAGTTAGTTACCTGGGAAGATCGTCCGCCTGGCGTGAGCGTCTTCTCCCGCTAACACTAATCGCCGAGTGGGTAGCTGCTCGTGTGAGTGGTGGGTGTTGTGAGGATGACCCCGAGGCAGCGCCCGATGCACTACTCTGGGCACTGACACCACTGTCACGCGACAGCAAGTGGTTTTGCGTGTAGCTTCGCAGATAGCTGAATCCTCTCAGCCTGCTTCCTCTAGAGCCCGAGTGAGGAGGCGGCGATGCTGCAAGGTCGGTAGCAGGCGATATGAGGCCTGTAGTAGACGGAGGCGCCGGTTGTGTAAACATTTGATGAGCTTGTTGTGGGGACGGGGGAGTCCCAGCTTAGCGGGCGAGACTGCTAAAGGGTGCCACTGGGAATGGAGGATGTTCCAAATGAGTTAAAATAGGATGGTTCCTGGCTCGCAAAAAGCTGGCGACGGGCACAACACTGCGTCGTTTCGTTTTGGTCGGCTTGCTAATGGTTCCAAGAACCTGCAGGCTCTGATTGTGCACCCGGTGATCCAATGCGAAACGTCACAGTCGAGCGCCTTGAGCGGGAAAGCCTCAGATGATCACGCCCAGTTCGTCGATTCAGGGCCTCGTCTCCAAAGGATTGTCCGTCAGCAGAGGCGTCCCACTGGCAAAGCCGCTTTCCGAAAGGTGGGGTCAGCAAAGATGAGCAGATGATAGGCGTGGCGCGTCCGTGGTGAAAGTTGCAGCAGCTGGAGGTTCTGAACAGGATCTCCGCCAGAATGCATAGGTCTATCGGAAAAGAAAGGAGTAGGGACTTTGGCTTGGGAAATTGCAATTACAGAAAGAAGAATTCCGGGGCATAGCGTCACCGATAACAGCACGAAAGAAAAGGGACAGGCCCGTTACTTCTTGACATTGGACCTGGGAAAAAGCTGGGGACGGGGTGACGCCACTTTGGCCCATCTTTGCCGTCGTGATCTCCTAATCCCGGCCGTTGCAGCACACATGTGCAATCTAGAACTCGACATTGCAGCGACAGCAGAACAGAGCTGAAGTCGACGTCTTGCCTGATGCAGTGAAGTCCTTCGAACCCGGGCGGGGCTAGACCAAAGTTTCGAGCTACACATGTACGCTCCCACTACTTTCGGGTCTTTCCAGCAGACGGCGCCGGAATTCTTGGGGGGTTACCCGGTGTCTATTTCGCATTCCGACTGACCGCCGGGATGGGTCGCTCAGTGGCCTCGCCTTCCTCCAACTCTCGGCGTTGCGTAAAAGCACCTCTGCTTGAAGTTGTGTACCGCGCAGCCATGCCACTGGCCAACAGAAGCTCAGTCCTGCACGAGTCTAAACTTGGCTCTGACGGAGTGTGTAAGTGACTTCACCCCCGTGAGCTTTGGCACAGTAAGCAATGCAGATAGGTATGCGTCCTCGATAACCGTGACGGCCATTACCCAATCTGAGTTGCTACCATCCGCAACTTTTAGGTTTGAAGAGCGATCCGTCTAGATCCGGGAGAGCTTAATAGCCATGTTCTGCTCGACACTGCACCGGGTCTACTGCGCCAAGTCGGCATCACGCTCCCATGAGCTCCATTCGTTGCAGCATTAGCACTAGCTAAAGGAATTCGAAGAGAACGATGTAATGCTTCCGATGCCCTCGTACTAATCGCACGTTTACGACAACGTCCCGTCCTGCGTGATATGGCCGGGGATTTCTATCCCTACTTCGCGCCTGGCTTATTAGTGACGCGTATCAGTGCCTCGTCACAAAGTTCTACGGCTTAGACTAGTGCAAAATGCACGAGCATACCATGTCTCATTGACTATCTGCTTCATATTAGCTTTCGCCCCCACGAGCTAAAACACAACTTGCAGCATAACAAAGAAGAAGAACAACATTGCAAAAGCCATAACAAGAGTCCTCGGGATATCATTGTCAGTAAGTTATCACCATATGGTAGAAGCAGCTGGCTATTCCTAGTACAGTGTGCATAACTAGGGAAGCTGTGTACGGAAGCACTTCTTTCCAGACTTGGACTTGCGCTATGAGGACTCTATTGAAGCCTGATCGCATCGTCGCGACAAGTTTGATTAACGGCCAACTTCTACTGGCCAATCGAATATTCGATCTGAAATGGGTATGCCGGAGATTGGTGATGTGCAAATTGGTTACACTGTATTGTCTAATGGTACACTGGAAGAACTGCGACCCAAATATGATCAAACTTGTGAATAACGCAGGTGTAAACAGCCAAGCCGCCACAGGGCAAGCCAAAAGTTATAAAGTAGGCTTCTGGTTCAACAATATACCAACAATCCGCTTATGATTCTACGAAGGATATTTCGCAGCAATCGTATCATACTCAGTCTGCGTTAACGGAGTCACACTCCCATGCTTCAACCCAGTCGGGAACCCAGACACACTCTCCGCAGCCCATACTCCGGTCGTTATGCTGGTACTCTCGTAAGGTACATATTCGGTATAATTGTCCAGCCATAGATGATATAAGTCTGGCGTCGTGTTATCCTGGAAACTCGCCGGGCCCTCCCTGGGACTGTCCGTCGTCACATATCCACCGACTCTGGTCCAGGTCCCGAAGAGCCCGTCCGTGCTTATTTCTTCGTACACCTGCAGCGTTGTCTCGTTCTTCAAGAATCTGGCGTAACTGCCTGCCGTGCCCAGATATTGAAATTCTTGGTCGATAAGCGGTGTGTCGCTGAGCGCAACGTAGTCAGCCGGCGCGCTGAAGGTCTCGAAATCCTGTGTCGTTGCATAACGGATCTTGTCCAAGGTCGCAGTCCCGGTGTGATCTGTGTCGGACGACGAGTAGTGTCGTGAGGACCAGAAAACGTAGTACTGTGAGGTCGCATCGTCCCAAACTGCCGATGGCGCCCATCTGCGAAGCAAAAAACACGTCAGTCTTTCGATTTCGCCCTTTCATTTGTGGAAAGCCCCCGTTCACGTTTTTTTTTCTGGGTTTGTTCCGATTACAAAAGACAGAAATGGCGAAATCATCATGTCTCGAATACACTGAAAGCGAAATAATACGTATAGTACTTACTATAACAACAGGTTAGCCTTCCATTAATATCGTAGAGAAGTTGAGAACAAAACAATTTTCTGTACATACCACCATGCCTGCTGTGGAGGTCTCGACCGTG
Organism: Seiridium unicorne; assembly: GCA_039778275.1. NCBI lineage: Eukaryota > Fungi > Ascomycota > Sordariomycetes > Amphisphaeriales > Sporocadaceae > Seiridium > Seiridium unicorne. Next base: position 558,525 of record JARVKF010000057.1, on the reverse strand, counting down.
ACAAGGCTTGAGGCGGACCAAGTGATGAGGTCGGTTGACTTCCACACTACAATGCCGCGGGATCCAGTACGCGTAGCTGCGTCCCAGGAGAAGCCAGAGGCATTAATATCGAGGTCTAGTAGCACAAATCAGCACACGGGCATTATGTTGCATGGTTGGGCAGGGAGTTTCACCGGTGGCGAGCAAGTAGAATTCTGATCTTGCGGTGTTGGTAGCAAGAAAGATATCTCTCACTGCCTTCGTGCCTACGGTCGAAGCCAGGATGGGGGTGCCATTATTCAGAAACCTGAAGCTATATGCGCTATTCCCATTGGACAGATACTGCTGCACTTCGGGGTCTGCATCGGTAAAGGTTGACACCAGGTAGCCGACGTAGGTCGTGTCCCGTTCTGCTATAGGAATGGCAGCTGCTAGAACTCCAACGCAGGCGGCGGAAAGAAGAGAGAACGCTCGCATTGTGGCTAGGTTATTTCGTCACGGTATATTTTACAATCCTCGTTGCAATACAGTACCTGTCCGTGGCTCTGTGAATGGCAGGCTAGACGCATCGATTTTATACTCAACGGGGCATACAGACCCAATATCGTCAGCCATCCTAACTAGTGGAACATACTGGTGCTATCAACGCCCGACCAATTTGCCGCCCTTTCAACATGACTTTTGGAGTTGGGCGCAACTGAAATTGATTGGTGCGCATCCAAGACCCTCTGGCGGAACCCAGGCCACCGTACATGTATACTAATAATGTAGCATTGGATTTGCACCAATAGCCGCTCCACAAGGGACATGCAGGACAGCGGACCTCAGGCAGAGCCAGGGGCTCCTCCAGGAAAACGCGGGGACCCCACACGGTGGAAATGTCTCCGTCGGCATTCGGTACAAGGATGGAAACGGGTCAAAGAGACTACTTTAAACGTCATTGCTCGTACACATACAACTTCTACTCTCTAGTCCGTTTGTACATCCGTATCACGCTTGATGGCGTGGCAATTGTGCTCTGCTCCCCTTTCTTGAGTTGTGCCTTGGCCGCGTCTCTTGGCACTTGTGTCGTCAGGCTCTACCTGGGTTGTGCGGCTCCAGCCGAAACTCACCTTTTTGCAAGCGACACCTAAAGGCATCTACGGTCAGAATGACTGAAATCCTTTTCGAAGGCGTTGTTTGCCGTCCTTAATATTCTTCCTCTATACATGTGTCTGCTGATCCATGTGTTGCCTATGAAAGGCTGGGAACGGCTGTGCTCAATTGGAAATCTCTGGCACGACCGTAGCGAAAGTAAATGGAAGACACCTACCTCTGCCATCCCAATCGTGTTATTGCACTTGTGTGAAAACTACTGGAGAAACACGGGACATTTCGCCTATACTCCAACGTATCATGGATGCCGGGCCGCCTCCCCCAATTTACCATGAAGACGTAAGTAAATAGCTACTTCCAGAGGCTGAGCCCGGATTTAGAACGGAACAATGTATATTTTAAATAACATGTATTTATTCGCGTTCTAGGGTGTACATTATACGGCAATCTTCATTCGTTTCAATTGTCAAAATAAACTCTACAAGCCGCTGCGTGAGTTCGTTAAGCTCCTTTCTAGTTGAACAAAAGAAGAACAAGAAGAGATAAGCCCACTCCGGCTCTGTCATCGAATACACAACCATAGGTTTCCTCCTAAAATGCACCCAAGGACTCGCAGGAGATCCTCATCGGGCAGTCTGAGATCCAGTGGGCAGGATAATGCTTGGAATGGAATTGATAGACAGGGATGAAAAAGTGGTTTTAAGGGCTCAAATATAAGTTTATGGGAATTTAGATATGCGTTTTTCGACATCCAACAATGGACGAGGCTGCCGTGACTGCAAATGATCGTATCCAGTTAAATAGGTTGTGTGTTGAATCTTGAGCTCGGCCAGTCAAATCAGGGCCTCAGTTCCACTCACCTGAGAGTTGGAATCTTGCGAGCCCAAGCCAGGGGAAATAAATTGGTGACAGCGACAGGAGGGAAGAGATGTCATTGGGTTTTTGCGACAGACGAGAACAGCCGATGAGACTTGTCAGCGTGGTGTTAAGATGTCAGCAATTTGAGCAATGATCATGGCATGAATTGTGTTATCGAAATATGAAGCAATGAACCATTGTATCAGACACAATTAATCGAGGCAGTTGGTTGTTGGCTGTTGTAGACTGGATTTGCTCACAATGTTGCCTATACTAGGAAAGCCACACCGATAGTATACGCTGCAATCATAAGTTGCGTCTGTGGCGGTGTTATGCACCAAGTAATTGTGGCGTCCTGCGCTTTATGCTTACATCGTACTTGTGCATCTGGGGGGCGGCGCTATGGCCAGCCAGGGCCCGGCGCCTCAGAGCTTGGAGCTCCAGCTGTTTGGTTTGGTGACGGGGAGCTTCGTAACTCTGGCAGCCTTGCGCCTGCATTCGACCTCATCCAAACCCATCCATAATCGAGCTGATCACGACCGAGATACCCCCAACACACCACATTCGACGCACAACATCTCTCCGTAATCCCAATACAGACCTTTGCACTTGAGAATCATGGCGTCGGGATACGATAGAGCACTTTCAGGTAAGATTAATCGGCACTGACTGCTTCGCGACTTTAGCTAATGCCTCTGCAGTCTTCAGGTCCGCACCATTACTTGCTTTCCCACCCAGCACCGTTTTCTAACAGTCAATAGTCCTGATGGACACGTCTTCCAAGTCGAGTATGCCGGCGAAGCCGTAAAGCGAGGTATGCTCATTCCTTCGGCAGTCTAGACCAACCCCTCTAACGCGAACGTTCAGGTACTTGCGCTGTAGGCGTGAAGGGTTCCGATATCGTCGTCCTAGGCTGTGAGAAGCGCTCAGCAATGAAGCTGCAAGATACGAGAATTACACCTTCCAAGATCTGCCTCGTCGACACGCACGTCTGCCTGGCATTCGCCGGTCTAAACGCCGACGCCCGCATCCTCGTCGACAAGGCCCGGCTAGAGGCCCAATCGCACAGACTGACCGTCGAGGACCCCTGTTCAATTGAGTATATCACCAAGTATGTCGCTGGCGTACAGCAGCGGTACACGCAGAGTGGTGGTGTCCGGCCGTTCGGTATCAGCACCATGATCGTGGGGTTTGACAAGGGAACCAAGACGCCCCGCTTGTATCAAACAGAGCCCAGTGGTATTTACAGTGCATGGTAGGTCAACAATTTCGAAGAAGAATGAGACTCACGTCCGCTTGAAGGGCGAGAAAGGCAAAAACTGATCCGTGTGTTCCACCAACAGGAAGGCAAATGCCATCGGTCGCTCCAGCAAGACCGTTCGTGAATTCCTAGAGCGCAACTACAAGGAGGACATGAACCGCGAGGCCACAATCCGACTGGCTATCAAGTCACTACTTGAGGTCGTCCAGACTGGCGCCAAGAACATCGAGATCGCCATCATGGCGCCTGGCAAGACCATCGAGATGCTGCCCGAGGGAGACATTGAGGGCTACGTTAAGAACATCGAGCAGGAGAAGCAAGAGGAGGCTGCCAAAAAGAAGACGGGCCGGACGCCGGGTACAGGCAGTGCTGCAATCCTGACGAGAAGCAGTGATGACGCATAGGCGCTGGGCAGGTTATGTTAAGATGAACTAGTTCTTGTGGACGGAAAGAGTATCCTTCCACAGATATGATGACTGGGCCATAGAGTGATGATGACCGTCACAAATCTGTATACTACCTCGACGCAAAAGTGGTGCTTTCTCGGTCTCCTGGGTGTGTCATAATGTTCGTCTTGTCTCATGAGTGATGTCGTCTATAGTGGTATCATACTCCCCCGCCTCCATTTACATATATCTACGTCCTTCCGTACAGCTTGCGGGGCACTCATCATCCCAACCTATCAGCCTCCTTGTCGATGTCAAATATCGTCCTCATCTCTTTGGCCTTGACTCTATCATCCTTCAACATCCTGTTGTCCACACGCGCATCCTCGCCCTCGACCCTCAATGAGGGCTTCGGCATGACGGCCTCAATGACAAAGTGGTTGTCACAGTGGGGGCAGTACTCGTCGGCCTCCTCGAACTCCTCGACTTCCTTGCGGAAACATTTGCGACACTTCTTGCAGGCAAAGGTCATCTCGAGGGTGGGCTTCAGTGTATGCGACTCGGACTCATGGTGGCACTCGGCACAGTCGAACCATTTCCGGCAGCAGGGGCTGCGGATTGATACTTGGGCGTTCAGAACGTGTTTGCTGAATCCGACAGGTCAGCTGGGCGGTGCGTGGTAACATCTACAGCGGTAGGCGACAAGAGTGGCGCGGCGGGCGTTCAGGCAGGGGCGGGAAAGTGAAAGAAAGGGCTTACCACATGGTGCTGCTATGCTTTTTATGGTCGCGATTCGGCGTCTGGGTCCCCGTTGTCTGACTTCTTCCTTCCGATATGTCGATATGTCGAGACAGCAGCCCGCCACTTGTGACAGATGGTATGTAGTTGGGGATGAAGCGGTCGGAGTCGTACGGGATTAGTATCGGCTCAAAATTTTGGGAATATCGACAACGCGGGGCGACGGGATTGCATAATCCCTGCAACTGCCCCTGAACGCGCTAGCGCTCGGGAGATACTGTATTACTTAACTAACCTAACCGTCAGTCTAGTGTGCATTTTTCGAATAATGTCAATCAGATGCAGATGAGATTTCTCCAGTGCTTCTGTTTGTCTGTACGTTCTTTCGATAGACCTATCCTCTGTAATATGTATCCTAATTCTCCAATACCGTCAGAAACACAAAGCCAAAGTGGTGGTATTGTTGACTGGAAACTCCTAAGCCGGGTCTCCACTGCCGTGAAAGTATAGACAACGCCTTAGTTTATATGGCTGTATAAGTATACGATGTTTTTTCCTGCACGTCTTGCAGCATATCATTGAGATCCATCCAGCACGTCCTACCGCAACCAGTGTACACTCCGCTTCCAAAGGAGTAATGTTAGAGGATATGCGGTTAGCATCAGTTGTGTTCTAAATCTTCAACACATTCAGAATCCAAACCCCAAAATCCAGGCACTATCCAAAGGTAGTCAGTCATACGGCTCTATGGTTGGCGGTCGTTCATCTCAAAATGCCGTTTTCTTTTTTTCTATGAAACCACAAGTTGGGCCTGGTTAGTACTTCTATAAGCTCGGTCGGTATAGATTTAAAGCTTTGCGCACTCGTCAGATGAACATGTTTCGTTCTACGCACCCAGGCAAAGAAAGGGCTGAAGGGTGCCGGCAGTGAAAACCCCAATCCTTGGTTTGTAATACCCGTCTCAAGACATTTGACATCAACCGAACTCGACCCACATGAAATTATGCACACTTGACATGGACAATGAAATTCAATTTAGCTGCCCTGTAACAGGGGCTTGGAAGAGCAACTCCCCTATGCAATCACGAGTTTATCAACAGACGCTGCTGGAGTTCAGCACTTGCCGAGACTGCCGCCGACAAGAGAGGCGAAGACTAACAGGATAAGGAAATATATTCTAGCTCCAGGAGGTCGTGTGTGCAACTTTCGAAGCGGCTCGCAGACAGCAGCACCCTAAGTTATCGTCTCAACCCTGAAACTGAGGGAGATACTATATTACTTCTGATTCGCAGATGTTTTGGATGCCGATGACGAAATGGGAAGGCTTTTGCTGCCGACATGCAGGGGTACAAGGAGCCTGTTCACCCATGTCGGGGTTTCGTCCAAATCGAGGCACCTCCCCATCATGCTGAAGTTCCATGATACAGGTGTGGTGGGGCCTATACTTCAAAAACCATGAGCGACAACAAGCCTCGCGATTTTCATCTTTTTAGGACGTGGAAAACCCCGTCACCCTAGGATTCAAGCTTGTATAGTCCGCAGCCGGGTCGTCTTGGGGTATGGACAGAGAGCACTGTCCCCCTGTCATCCCACTGACTCTTGACACAATTCTCAGGTTGTCGGCCACTTGCAAGCGCATTTAATTAATTTGAGCTTCTCGTCGACATTGAAAGATTACGACAGCTAGGGCCCCCTTCTTTTTGCCCCTACCACTTCCGAAGTAGTCATACTCCCGTGAGACCGGGTACAGCCACGATCAATCTCCCCGTATCCGTGAAACACCGGAGACTCCCCTGTTTACGAAGCTCCTATCATGTGTCAAAGGAAAGAAACTGCGAGATACTCGATAGGCTCGAGAAGTCCTGAAATCTGGCGACGCTACTATGCTGTATATAACAGATAGCTTATGGAATGTGCCCACATCTTCAACGTTGCATCGACTCGCTAGATTTGCCGATCACTACCAGCATTGAGCAAGACCACCTAGCTATAGTCGGCCCACAATGAAGTCCTCGATTTTTGCCCTATCTGTTCTAGTAGTAGCTGTGTGTGCGACGTCTTCCGGTGGCCTTGATGCTCAGAACCACGGTGATAATGACGACAAGGATAGCGGGTCGAAACATGGAGGCAACAACGACAATGACAACTGTGACCATGACGACAGCGACAAGGGAGGAAAACATCACCACCATTCCTCAAACTCCACAGTCAGCGAGAGCACCCTCTTCTCGACTGCGACCAGCCTCATCACGACGGATGACACCACATCCACTGTGACAATCTCTGTGCCTGTAGACACAACCACTATCACCATCAGCACCACTACGAACTCAGCCACGTCTACTGGAACTGGTTCCAATACGTCTACCACTTCAGACCTCCCGACAGTGACTACGACGACTACTATTTCCACCAGAACGTCGACGATTAATTCGTCTGGCTCTACAACTACCAGCCCGTCTGCAGACAGCGCCACGGTGACGTCGTCGACTTCATCTGAGAACACGACGTCATCGACAACCAGCATTGTGACTGCTGCTGCGCCCACCAATATGGCCCAAGTGGGTGGCATCTGGGCGGCGGCTGCCCTCGTCTTTGTTCTCGTCTAAAATTGAGGCAATGTTTAACCATCACTGCTTGAGATCTACGAGGCGGCGGCGGGGAAATTCTGGAATATCCATCTTTGGTTTGGGCTGTTGGGGGTGTGGGCGGCTAAAGGTCTTAGGAGTTCTAGGAAAGGGGTCTGATTCATCGGTTTGCGCTGCCCATTCTTTTCCCAAAACCTCGTCGTTCTTCTTAATCTTAATTTCATACCAATAAAACCCAAGTCTTCCCACGGAACTTGTAGGAAACATACTGGGTCCATATTGTTCTCCTATGTGACTACACTGTATAACTCTTCCTGTTGATACTTGATCAAGTGGATTGATTTACACTTGGTCATATGACCATTGATAAAGCACGTTATACTACTGGCCACATATGAGGGAGACGGGCATAGACGTATCACTACTCTTGCTGTGGTCTCTTTTGTCTTTGTAACGTCATTGTTGGAGCACTCCAGCCATCACACAGGCGGCAGCACGAGTGGTCTTTCTGTTCATGCATCCAGGGGATTTTTGTGCTCAACATTCATCCAAGATAGATGATCGATACTATAGTTCAAGACCACTGGATCATCCCCCAAACTTGCCCAGCTCAATCCAGCTTCTAGCTCCCGTATCCGTCCCGAGTCTAGCATTTGGAGCTGCAGGCCCTGACTGGGAGCCGTTTTTCAACTCTAGGACCATAGACTCGATCTCTCTGCCCCGACGTTCCCAACGCTGTCTAAAACTGCGGCACCACAGCCTTTCAAGCTCTCCATCTCCGATAGCCTTAATGCTTTCATAGAAACTCTCCACAATATGAAGCGGCGCAGCTACCAGGTCCGGCTGGCTTGTTGGCCCCAGACCTTCGCTTTCGGAACGCCCAATTGCCCAGTCAAGACTTCGACACACATTGGCCGCTAACTTGCGAATTTCACGAGGTCCATACTTAGCTGGGTCAATGTTTAGCGGGATTCCACGAGACCCTGAAGCCGGATTATCGATTTGAGGACTCGGGGATGTGTGGTATGGGCTGCTGGAACTTGTTTGGTAGTAGGGAAGAGAACCAGTGGTGGATGGTGGGGATAAGTCCTCATTAGGCATAGACCCAAAGCTATGCGCTGAATGGTTAGGTGAGCCATAGCTATATCCCTGAGGCTGGATGTAGGCTGTCGAAGAAGGCATAGAGCCGGGCGTAAGTGGGTGTGCTGCAGTTGGAATGGTAGTAGATGGTCCAACAGCACTCGCGTCTGTGGCCACGACTTCAGCAAGCCGCGCTGTAATCCCATACAGCACAATCAAGGCAGTCCAATAATAAATATGCGCCAACCCCCCTTCGGCTGTGGGGAATTCGTATGTGACTTGGAATGGCACCTGTCCTTGTTCCCACTGTCCCGTCGACGCAATGACCATGTCTCTCTGCCATGGCCAGTAGAGCAATGGATTCTCCCTATTTCGTGCTGCAGCTTCTTCGATGCATGTATACCATGCCTCGATCTGGGCCTCAACGGCTGCGCATTTCGAGATGATATCATTCGCTTTGAGACGGCGGCTGATAGAAGGAGGAAGTGGCAAGACGCGATCGGCTCGGGAGAGAAGCGAGGGGAGCTGCGAGATTATATCGAGGAGGTTATCAAGAGCAGTTTTGGGAGAATGTTCCCAAGGCACCGTGAGCCATTCCGGGTCTGCTAGCGGGGTCGGGTTGTGGTTGAGAAGGGCCGCGAATATCTATTATCGCTGTCAGTGGGCCTGCTTAGACAATAGCTTTAGGTCAAGGAGGCCAAGAGGAAAAGCAGGAAACCATTGTTATTGCAGCAGTCAGAAAGATCCCGCCACAACAGAACATGACTTACAGCATTTGGACGATAAACCCGAGTGAAGAAGTGGTGTCCCGGAAAAGCCTTGAAAGCCTCTGGTCCCCGCTGACGAACCGGGTTGCTGAGGATAGCTGGGTCCTTCCACGGTGGTTTGTTGCTATACGCTGCGGATGCATTTTGCTGTTCCAGGTGCGAAAATGTCAGTCTTTTCCGGCCATGTCCAAGCTAGATGTATGCTGTTTACGCACCTCGTAGAGAAAAAGGCACACTCCTTCCTCGTCTTCGCTGCCTTGCCCGTGGGTCGAACGCCAACCACTCCTTGGGAGAAAGACGAAGCACTCCGCCTCCAGCTTGAACTCGTCCCCGGTGAAAGTAGGTACGACATCAACCCTGCTTGATGTGAAGAAACTCAGCTTCATCTCCCAATCGCCCAAACGCTCATGTTGCCGCCTGACGTTCCTCAGCTTTGTGTGGATCGCCGCAAACCTCAACTTGTGCAGACCACCTACTGATGCTACGTTAACACATTCTTCCCAGCTCATCCGGACCGGGCTGACTTCAGTGAACTCGAGGTTTGTGTCATTCTGCTGTCCTTCCGAAGCAGCCCTTCTCCTACTCTTCGCAGGCTCCGGACTTGGGCTAAAGCTGTCGACGTCGGCCGCTTTCTTCTTGCTTGCTGAAGAGGACAACGAGCTCTGGAGGTTACGCGGTGGATGCGAAGCGCATCTTCCTTTATCTTCGATGGTCCCGACGATAAATACAGTCTCTGTGTGATAACCCTCACACTCGCGACCATGGTCGGTACACTTCTTACAGAAGGGTCGCGTGTTATCGCACTGTTAGCAATTAGTGATCGTATCTTCGGTGGGTGTGACGTCGCGGAAACCAGATGGAATGTTAGTAGACCTGGAAGGCCTCGGCATCATAGGGGTCGTATCAAAAGATGGGACCATACGCACCGCAACCCGTCGCTTCCGGCACGTATTGCAACCCTTGTATTTGCCCTTGACGCCAACCATTTTCTCATGGATCGGTGGGTCTGTATGGGACTTTTGGCCCCGAGCCCATGTGCACTCGCGATCGTAGTGGCACTGAACTTGGTCTCGTCGTAGTTGTTCCAGTACTGTCAACAGGTCAATAAGACCAGACTAGATGGTGATCGTTGATTTCATCGGCAAGGTAGCGAGGCACTTTTGGCTCCCGGTCGATCAGACCTTGGTCGCTTACGGTGTATCAAAGCCAATGAATGCCTCCTCGGCTGAACGCTCCGAAATAGTCAGAACTGAAGGAGGCAAGGAGATAAAAGGAGCAAGGCAAAACCGGGCGTCAACGTCAAGGAATGTGGGGGCGGTGTGAAGACACTATATATCAGGGGAGTCGGCAGCTGGGGTTTGTCATGGTCTCAATCTCAGGGTCGCCCACTGAGAGTTTCCGTTCAGCCCTACGCAGAGCCTGGAATCCTCGTGGGTAATCCTTCCGACTATGAGGGAGGGTCAGGTGATTTGTGGCCACCGTTGGACTTGGCTAAACAGTGAAGGTCTATTGGTGAATCTGGATTGTGATGCACCGGACGAGCAGCACAATTCGTTTCGGTCGGTCTGCTGGGACGCCCTTTACGAGGCCTGGGGGTCCATCAAAGGTCACTCTCGACCTTGAATGCCTTGTCTTTATTACAGATAGGCTACTGGGAAACCCCGAGTGCGTCCTTTAGACCTGCCATGCATATGCAGCCCTACGAGGGTGCATGGCGCCGAGTGACTACCGTGCCTCTCGACAAGTCAGACGGGGTGGGCGACTGGACCCGTCACAGGACAAGTACCGTGGAGGCACGGCAGCTGACGTATAGACAAGCACAGTGGTGCTCCTCGCGCTTTGCTCCTCTCACTCTCACTCTCACTCTCACGTTCCCTTTCACGGTGGGCATGGCGGACCAGGTGTCAGATCGCCACTGTCGGATTGGGAGTGTATCCGAGAACGCAAAGCGAGAAGACCAATAAGCGAGCATGCCCTGCCAGGATCTCATATGGCGCACCGAAAGCCTCGTTGGACTGCAACCGTCTCGTAACCCTCCCCCACAACTTCGCAGTTCGTCTACTGCAAGCAGGCAGCGGCAAGGTCCGGTGAGGCCGATCATCTTACCAGGCTCTCTTTCTTCAGCCAGTCAGAGGCAGGCTCGACGTATTTCGAACCCCCCTCCCCTGCCGAACAGCGAATACCGCAGACATGGTCATGCACGCGGCACGCTGGGTATTCTCTGAGACCCTGTCGCTGCGCGTTTTACTCACCCGCCTGAGTTGCTTGGAAGGTGCGGAATGCGGTTTGCAGTTCTACAACAGCCCTGTAGGGCTGCAAGGGTGTCGGTGGGGCTCCGGCCCGGACTTCTTTAGCCCGGTTGGTTAGGTCTGATTCGATAGCCCGAAGAAATGAGTGCGTCGTATTGTAGCGAATAGGAGTCTCGGTCAGCAGCGAGTCAGCCCGTCAGACTGGTGGCACCGTGAGGTAATACATAGATTTCGACGTCTTGAGAGAAACCTGAGACTACGAACAAGCACACCCTGGAACGTAATGCGAGCTCGCAGTGACAAAACTAGTATTTTTGGGTTTTTAGTTTTCTTTCTTTCAGCCCCCCCCCCCAATTCTTTTCTTTCTACTATTGCTGTTCTTTCTTTACAATGGACCGCCACCCTGCATATCCCTCCATTGCTGGTAAATGCAATCGTCTATGTAATTGACTCTAATCTAGTAAAGTAGCTCGTGCCGTCATTAGCATTACGAAGGGAAAGACTCTATAAGAGACCTGCACACCATGCTTCACCGATATCACCTCCTAAGCAATCCAATCAGATGTATTTAGCCCGCTTCGCAATGTACAAAGCCAGCAAGGAGACGGTAATCATGGTAGCCACGATACCACCGAAGGCGTTCAAGTTGTCGCTGTAGTCAGATTGCCAAGGCACCTTGACATTCATTCCGAAGAGACCTGTGATGACGTTCAAGGGAACAATCACGGAAGCCAGGAAAGTAATCTTGGCTAACCCCTCGTTTGTCTTCGTTCCCTGGGTGATACTATCGATCGTCAACTGAGCGAGGTAGTTGCTGTGCGCCCTGGAGAGAATTTTCTCAAAGTGCGTCAAGTTGGTCATCATGGTGACTACGTGGTCTTGAATGTCGCCCAGATACATGCCAATGTCCATCCGGGGGGTAACTCTGTAGTTCTCGTTGCATCGCTTGGCAAACCCTTTGAGCACATCAGCCTTGCCACCCAGGATTCGCATGAGACCAAGCGTATTCTTCCGGACGGCGCCAATCTTCCGAAGAAACGTGTGCATGTCCTCAGCTCTTGCGATGAACACCGAGTCTTCGATTGACTCTGTTTGAAGCTCGATCCTATGGATTGCAGGGGCAAACGTGTCCACAATATTGTCACTAGAATGGCGTCAGCACTTGTTACCACACGCCATCGCGTTCCGAACTGAAAACTCACATCAAAGCATAGCAAATCCAGTCGCTGCTCAGTGAAAGATAGTCTTTCAACATGGTGATCCTTGCACGAACATTCTTGGCATGCTCGTTGGGTTGAAAGCTGAAGCTCAACGTTCCCTCGCGGAACACGATAGTGTATATGTTGAAGGGCTCGTAATCCGGGCCGTCTTCCTCCTGAATAACCGTGAAGGACCTAAAGCAGGCAAAGTAATACGAAGGGAAGAGCTCGATCTTTTCCCGAGTTTCCTGAACCGTAATATCCTCAATCGTCAAGGGATGAATACCAAAAGCCTTGCAAATAGCTCGGACCTCATCTTCCGTGGGATTGTTCACATTCAACCACCAAACCCCGTCTTGCTCGTCCTGCGGAAACGTGAAAAGCCCACGTACAGACTCACCCGGGAGGACAAGTCCCCCGAAAGAAGCAGCATGGATGGTCGACTCCCACGTTGAACTGAAGAAGCTAAACCGGTTTGGGTCCACGTGCTCCCTTACAGGTACATCCGACGCACCGGATGACATGAACATGTCGCCCTTCTCGTCCGCGACAGAGTTTGGCGCGGGCGGGTTAATGATGTCGCCATCGATAGTAACCATGGGAGAAGCACTGGGAATACTTGGGTCTGGCTGTAGATTTGGGAATATTCGGGCGGCCCCCGGAGCTTCATCGTGCTCAATCATGTCAGACGCAACGAAATTCTCCAGATAGTCAAAGTCGATGTACAGCTCATCGCGTCGGTGCTCTTCTTGTAGGGGGAAACAAACGTCGTCTTCAGCTGACTTGTTCGTATGTAAGCTGGCTGCGTCGTTTTCGACGGTCATGGGCCTACTGCGGCCAGACCGATGAGTACGTTCACTGCGACGACTGTTGGTGGAGAAGGTTCTCTGCAGCTTCTCCGCGTCCCCCTTGTCCCCCTTGTCCCGTGGATCTGATGACACAGAGTAAAGACGCTCGCGGCGGCGGGCCTCGGCAAAAGCTTTGACAGAATTTGGCGGAGACACGGAACGATTGGTCTCAACGGTAGGCCGGCGGATACGAGGCAAGGTTGGAGACATGTCACCCCCATCCTCATCGATCACAGCTTCCTCGAAGTCGCGGACGCGAATATCTAAAGGTGACACTGGTAGGTCGTTGCGTGAACCATAGAGAGTATCAACGGTGCCTCGTCGCGGTCGCTCAAGCCGCTGCTGAGATGCCGTCTGGTGGCGATGATCGTCCAGCTCAGGCACTGGAGTGTGGTAGCCTCCCCTAACGGAGACTTCTTCGTGGTCGGACATTTTAGCTATAGTATGGTGGACGCCCTTAATGAATTGCTTGATTCGATTGGTGGTTATTGAGACGAGCTGGAACAAGTCGAGCAAGGATTTTCAGCGAAGCGAGCACACTCGATAGTGTGGAAGATATCGGGAAGGCCTTCCGCGAGTAGTTCAAGGGAAGGCGCACATGCTGAAGGGCGCGATCACGTAGAGCGCATCCGTCGAACTGCAGTAGGCGTGGGCAGCACGCCGACTGCTGATCCGAATCGACTTGAAACCTCAAGCCAGTGTGCGGTTCACTTGTGGCACCGAGTTTGGCTGAAAAGTCTCCCTTTCCAGTGATGTTGGTCGTGGGTCGTGACGTGGGTCAGAATAACTAGGGTTCGTAGGGTCAAGTTATGGGGGTTTGGTATCAAGGCCGCTGTAGACCCAGCAGAGCGGGCCGAGAAGCGGTCGGGAGAAGCAAAACTTGACACTATCGAGGCCCGCCAACTTGATGACTGGAATGAGAATGGCGGTGTCTACCGCAAAGGGGGGTTCGCTCGGTGGTGGAAAATGGCGCAGCGTAGTTCGTTCGACGTTCGGCAGAGCTCTAGGGACCTGAGAGGAGGATGGTGCCGTCAACTTCAAGTGTGGCTCTTGGAGGGAGACGAGGTGAGTGCGACTCGTGAGTGTCGATGTTTGGGTTCGAGCGCGCTTGCGAGATGGATTAGAAGTCGTGGCCGGATTGGCGTAGGATGCTGAATGACGTTGGATCTGGATGCAGGCACCGTCCGATTGCAGTCAGGCGCCGCAATCTTTGTCTATTGACAAACAAGGGGTGAAGAGTCTGTGGGTAGGTACAGAACTGAGCATCCAGATTTCGGGAAGCGTTGAGATAAGATGCGAATGACGGTGGATCTGCTGGGTGCGGATGTTGGTTCTGGCGTTTAGGGAATCAAAGGTTGTTTTGATTCAATGAGAAGAAAGATTTTAGTTTGCAGTCCGGCCGCTGAGTGGGCCAGAAGAAGTTGGAATAAAAATTAAAAGTCCCCCGATCCTTGCACGTGCACGAGCCCCGTTCCTCCCTTGCCCTGCAGCCGAAGCACTGGAGACGCCACTGGAAAGCCCATGATGGACTGCCTGCAGGTCGATGGCTTTCCAGGCCTTCGGTATTGGACAATACTGTGTGTGATTGGCCGGCCGGCTGGCCTCCCGTTCATTTGAACTTAAGACAGCGACGGGACTGTCGTCTCCTAATTGAAACATGCACTTGATCGATTGGGGATTCATGGCACCATAGCTCCTACGGGCGCAGAGCATGCAGCCACAGTGTAGAATTGCCGCCATGACCCAGCTGGAGGCTGACAGCGGGCCCAGGGCATATGGTCTTCCAGGGGAGCCCTGGCAAGACTTGCATTCCTGACGATTACGTATGGGAGGACTGTCGCCATCGCCTGGCTAGTCATGAACGAACTCGATCATCAATGGCTCATCAAAGCAACATGTAATCTTCTTGCACGGCTGACGTTGCATAGGTATGGGATACTAAATACTGAGACGTTCGGGGCCAACACTTACAAGAGTTGCAGTTGTCCGGAAAGCCATCGGAATGGTAGGAACGAAGCGGACCAGCTCGCGCACTACTGAGAATCGCGATGCTCCGTCCCTCGGCTTCCGGTTTTCGAGTTGGTGCGTCACATGCACCAAGCACCAAACTTGAGTTCTTGCGGCTGGTCCAATGTGGAGGTGGGTCGCAGCAGGAGGAACAAACGGTTTACACTTTCTGCACACTCTCCGCTTTCCCCTTTCCAGCTTCGGACTTAGCATGGACCCCACCTGTGCGCCTCTTCCTTGAGGCTGAAAAGTACCACGTAGCTTGGATGACCATCGCGCCAGGTACTGCTGTGGACACCATCTCCGAATTGCTTCAAGCCCAGCAAGTGAATTCAGCGCCGCGCAAGCCTCGCTCCCCACGACGACATACGATTTCTAGACAGTCACCATACATCGGACATATCTACATACTCGCATCTCAACACCATGGCCGAGCAATTGCTGGATCAGGTCCGAGATGTGGTCGATGGCCAGATCGTGAGATGTCCCTGCCTATGCACTATAATCAGCTCTCATCAAGCTCTACCGACTAACTGGTTATTACAGGACTTTGAGGGACAGAAATTAGCAGAACTACTTGCCACAGTGTTGCTAGCTTCCGTCGGTGTAAGTTCTGCTCATCCTTCATTGGTCTGTCGCTTTTTCTAATCGTGCGCCTGTAGGTTGTCTCATTCCTCGTCGGCTTCTTCCTACAGAACATCACACTCGCACTCAAGGTTGGCCTTGCCGGTACAGCACTTACATTCCTCGTCGTGGTCCCCCCATGGCCTTTTTTCAACAAACACCCAGTCAAGTGGTTACCTGTAGGAGGAGGGGCAAGCGCGCCTCAGACACACCAGAACATAGTCATTGACGAGAAAATATTTGCACAGAACTGAACGAGGACAGTTCGGCGGAGATCAATTACGGGCCAGAATCATGTTCATTTAGAGTATTCATTTGTGTCTGTATTGGCCTTGGCCTCTCAGCGTATCACGGCCTAGACAGCTGGGCTGCAAAAACAATGCTACCAGATAAACCTCTCCCTAGCTCTACTGTGTGCAGATGTGCACACAATAGTAGGTTATCTGATTGTATCTTTCCAATGTCCTCTTATCATGGTATAAGGCGACAAAATGACCATGTCTGTCATCGCAACAGAGTGATACCGTGAATCGGACCCCAGAGACATGTGACTGGATAATATCCTTGCCGCGCCTCTTATCGACCGTACTTCTGGAACTCCCAGTCTCGGTTGTCCAACGGACAGACCTGGCGAGCCTTGAGCCATCGCGAGATGCAGTGAAAGTGGAAAGCATGCTGCGAAAGTGAATGTCAGCGAATGCATATAAGTAAGCGCCCATAAAGGCCATGTTGGATCGATGCTACTCACGTTGCAAATACCCCAGGCTACGGTGCACTCCTCGCTGGTGGCAGAAGCCTGGTTGGCCTGGCATTCGATGCAAAGGTCCATGATGTGGTTTCGGCAGATGGCGCAGTTGTCTACCACAATGTCCCAGGCCCAGAGGGCAACGGCGTTCCACTGTAGGTTATCTGTCAGCATGGAACCGTTATTACACGCGGGTCCATGGGTTGTGCCCACCTTCTTGACCTCGAAGCGCTTCTTCTCGCCCTTGCTGTCGGCATCACCTCCCTTGGCGACCTTCTTCTTCTCGACGGGAGCGTCAGTCATGTCGACGTCGGCCATTTTGCTGGTCCGGAATAGTCCTGGTTGCACGACTTGGGTCTTGGCGCAAATGCGTTTCGTGCAAAAGTTTGCCGTAGACGGCGACGGTTCCTAGCGCTGGGATTCGGTCGGCTCGGACTTGCCCTCGTCAAAGATCGATCCGGATAATCGTCGTCTCCTGTGGCGATGGCGGATGATGCTCAGGATTGCCCCGGGCGTGTGATGTCAGAGGGTGGAAGTGGGCTGTCAGAAAGGTATGTCAGATAGTTGGGTGGAGGGGCCGTTTGGTGAACGATGCAGGTGTGAGCTGGTTTCAGTTGAGCTCCCAAGGTGAGTGTATCAGATGGGGACAGCGCGCGGAACGTGGCGGGCAGTTATCAGAGTGCTATATCTTCTTAATAAGATGATTTTTACAAAGTTGCCTGCAAGGTTCTCGAAAATCGACCGCCGTTGCAGCAGCAGCCTGAGGTTCAACAGCACAGCAACTGTAGCTACCGCTACATTGGTAACAGCAGACTTGCCCCTCGTTGCCTAATGTACTGCCTGCCTGACAATTTATGAATTTCCCTACAGAGACTAGTGCTATTCTTTTTTATCACAGCTTGGCTTCGATTACCATACTCGGTCATGACCGTAGGCATTTGTAGCACTTGCTAATATCTGTATTGCACCACATAACATGGGCCAACTAGTTTAGCTCGACCGGTCGTCTGAAATTCGGATCAGTCACCATCGCTACTTGGTTTGCCGGGACCCGAGCATTTGTACTGTGTGTCCTCGAGGTTTCTAGCTGTGCATCGCATAGAGTTCCTTCAGGCGCAGCCCCCTTGTCTGAAGGAATGAACGAATGAATGAATGAAAGAGACAAAAAGAGACCGTCGTCATCCCAAGTCAGCCCCAATTCCACACCCAGACCCCTGCCATTGGGCTGGCAGCCAAGTCGCCGCTTGTCATTTCTCTTGTGAGGCGGGCGTGGCGGCAACTCTGGCAGGAATAACTCCACTTCTAGCGCTTCCTTGGTCACAATTCCTTCCCACTCGTCGCACATCGTCACAACCTTTCCCTCCAGCCTGTAGGTCGCTCTTTTCACTCCTCAACCACAACAAACCCGCAACAACAACAAATATGACCAGGCAAAGACCATCACCGGCCATTCTCACTTCGCGCTCAATCTACATTGCATCCACCACATACAGGTCCACGACAAATCGTCCTCCGACGTAGCGCAAGCCCTGCATTTCACTCTGTTTGCGACACCCAATCAAGGATCCCCAACCTCCGCTTCTCCCATCAGTGTCTCGCTCGTCCTAGGTCCTGATCCCCCGCATTGACGGACCCCTGGACTACTGTCTCGCGACATCTGCTTGGCATCTCATCGCCATTTCATCTCTGCCCGTCCGAGGCATCTTGCCTCTCTGATCTTCGCAAAGCCTCATCGGGCTTCATCTCACTACTCCTTCTCACACTTCCACATAGCAGTTTACATGCTGCCAAGACTTCAGCACAATGAACCAATCACCTCACCCCAAGAACTCAGGCCGCCGACGCGGCGCTCGGAACGGTACTCCTCAGAAAACATATGCTTCCGAAAATGATGCTGCCAGCTACAGACACGCCTACTCCGACAGTCCATATACTCCACAGAAGCTAGCAGAAAATGGCAGCGTCGTCCTCCCGCATGTCCAGTCATCGACTCAAAAGAAATCGCGGAACCGCAACACATCCGCCAAGAAAATTCGAGACAAGCAAGACCGTCATAGTCCGACGCAGCAGCAGTCCGCCCCACTGGCATTCGCGGGCGCATCATTTCACGCTTCGCCTGCGCCCAACTCGCTGCCCTTGCCCAGTTTTCTCGCGAGGACTACATCCGCGCCCGATTCCCCCAGCCTGAAGCCGCCCGTGGCGGGTCCTACTCAAGAATTATCTCCGCCGACTACTGATTCGGAAGAGAACAGCTCTCCCAGCCCGCCGCTGCAGACTGTTCCGCGCAATGAGGAATCTCCTTTGGAATTCTTCTTCAAGGCTGATCGGGCCGAGAAGGCGCGCGGGCGTCGAGCAAGCTCTGCCAATGCTGCTGGCGTCCTTGCCGGCCCATTCTCCCCTCCTCACGACTCCCCTCAGGAACCTCGTACGTTTCCCAGACTTGGCGGTGCTCAACAACCCCGGCGTCCAACCGTGCAACGAAATCCGTCCTCGGGCATTCCGTCTAGCGAGCTTGACGGTACTCCTGGGAGACGCGTCGGGCAAGCATTTTCAACCCCGTACTCGGAGCGCATCAAAGCCGCACGTTCCAAGAACCCTTCTGCTCAGGTTACGCCCTCAGCCCAGAGTAATGACACCTCGGACCGTAGTGAGGCTCTGAAGCGATTCCTTGGCGTGGGCGTCGTGCCACACCAGTCCCAACCATTCCAGGGACAACCACAATCTCCGCCTCAGCAAGCCGCTCCACCCAAGTTACCGCGTGGCATGTTTCCGGCTTCCATTATGGCCGGCCACCCGAATCATCATAATGGTGGGCAACAACAGTCTACTTCTGCAGCTGATGGCCCAAGCCCGACTCATCTGCGTGGTGGCCAGTCAAGCCACCATCCCCAGGGGGATGCCCACGCAGACCAAGCACGGAAGCTGGAGGACAGTCTGCGACGTGTCTTGAAGCTGGGTCCCAGCTAGTCGAACAAGGGAACAATGCCACAGGCCGTCTCCTTTCTTACAATGCGCGCACGGTCGGGGCAACAGCAGCACTGGCTTGCTGGCTTCAACACTTGGTTTCTGCGCTACGGATCACACACCACCGGTTTCCTTTGTACTTGGCGTTTGGCATGGAGTCGGGCGTTTCCCAGTCAATATCAGAACAGGCTTGGCCTTTTGCCCAAATGCGGTCGTCCCGGTTTTGAGCTGGCCTGCACTCTCGGGTCCACAGCTGAAACATGGTTTTCGCATTCTTTATAGAGGAAGGAGTTGCTTAAGCTATGTGATGCATGGCTGGTCATGGTTTGTATTTCGGACATTTATGCTCGCTATTCATGAGATATCTCTCAGAGCCACCACCTTGGTGTTTCTACGACTACTCGATAATGTATAACAGCATACATACGACCCTTCTGAGGCCGCGTGGCGGTACTTCTTCTCATGAATTTTTACCTAGGCGGCGGCGGCGGCGTTTCTATCAGATACCCCACGTCACGGGCTTTCGGTCTGTTATCCAGTTTTCTGGTTGGATCGAAGCTAGACTCGGCATTTTCGGTTAGGATCTCGGGGCTACGAGACATGTAGCAATGCATCGGAACGGTGTTCAAGGCGACATGCAAAGAGGCTTATTAAACGGATTACTCGACACGTAATGCTACGTAACATTTCTTGAGCATGAGATCACATCGGGACAAAAAATGTCCATGTGGGCTCTGATGAAGGTCTTGATGGGAATACTGCAACGAAAGTGAGAGAAATGGCTGAGCATACGTTATCAAAGTTACGGCTATCGAAGCGCCGGCTCAAGAGCATCAATATTACGGATCATGGAAAAAACAACAGAAAATCAGAAGAAAACATTATTGATGATATATCACAGCAGTCTGGTCTGCGGTTACACATATAGACCTTTGCTATCAATAGAGATGACTGATCCGTTGGGGTTGGTCTCATATGTCATCAAGATCATTAGTCTTCTGCTAAACTCTCAAATCAGATTGCGATACGATGTAAATTTTGTCGTTGTTCCCGTAAAAGACCTACTCCGTCCCCCTTTGACTCAGTCTGTCAAAGGCCGTTTACCCCTTTCCGCACCGCAGGCGACTTGATTGCTATTTGGCACCACAATTATGTATACCAGCTACATCAAGGTCAGTATAAGTCTTGTGTAGCATACTTGATGCCGTGTTTTGATAGTTTTAGTCTGCATGGCAACCCGGCCCATCTTCAACTCCATCGCATTTCCTACAGTAAACTCAACGAGATGCCAACCCCTGTGATCGCGTGTCTTAGTCCTCAAGGCGGCACAAACTTATAGCAGGATGCTCTCAACTGCCGTACAATATTGGGAGTTAATACATCTCTAATCGTTGCGCTCGCCTCGTAGTCCTTAAAAATCATGTAGGATGCTTGTCTCATCCTTATTTAGATTGCCCAGCTTCCAGCAACCTCTCGCCCTCAGCCATCTGACCTGCAAGGTCACGCGGCGAGCCTCTCCTCCGACCTTCATAACGAATGCTTCACCCGGCTTTGTGCTGGATATGTCGCCAGACCAACAGCAGCAGCACTGCTCTCAGTTGCGAGCCCTACAGCATACCCCTTTGGCTGGGATACTTTACAGTCCGAACGGCGCTAGGTACATTCGGATACACTTTTCCACGCTTCTGAAGGCTACCTAGTGAAGACTCGGCCAGTCACGCCATGCCCACCACGGAATCCGTCAATATGCTGATAGGACTCCACATATTCACCCACAGCCGTGGCGTGACACGCAACCCATGTGCAGCTGCTAAATGGATGTCTACCAAAAAAAAAAAAAAAAAAAAAAAAAAAAAAAAAAAAAAAATAAACGTTAAAGGGGAATTTTTTATGAAGGATATTTTATGAATTAATATCAATAAATGCACCAGACGGATGA
>JARVKF010000057.1:367263-537188 GCA_039778275.1 Seiridium unicorne | reverse complement strand
CCTATGTTACAACACATAAACACCACCCCCCGTGGGGTCACACTCAACCCATGTGCTCCCCCTAAATTTTTTCAAAAAAAAAAAAAAAAAAAAAAAAAAAAAAAAAAAAAAAAAAAATAATCGGTTCTAGCTCATTAATATTTAAGCTATATTATAAGCTAAAATAGCTATCATTCCACCTACGAGTGACTTCTTTTCGATCGACCATTCGTGTGTTTGTTTAGTCGCTTCACATATGCGAATGATTATGGCTTGGGATAATGAAACATTGCCACGCCGCTAGAGATATCCCGGCTACACCCGTGAATCTGGTCTGCTGGTTTCTACGGTTGCCAACGACGTGGACTACAATATTGAGGGGTGGAATAACGAGGCCTCGGAGATATGAGCGGTCGCTTTCGGTACTGGTCTTGGAAGATGTGAAATAGGCCAGTTGGGTTCGAAGGGAGGTTATGGTGGGTGTCTAGTCATGTCAAAGGGATGTAGAGTTTTCTCGTACAATCCGAGCCCGAGTTAGAGCTGCGGTGATGGTTCTGGCCGCGAGCAACATCCATACTTGGGATATCTCGCAAAACGGCTTCGTAAGACTGCGCCCAGGGATGAGATGCTTTAGCAGGAAGATTTTGGAAGCCAATACCGGCTACGTAACAGAATGGCAACGACGCGAGTGTGAAGTGGCAAAGAGGATCGGGATAATGACAGACAAGAATGTGAAAGAGATCCCAATTCTCTAGAGCGTCAGAGACAATATCCTCGATGAAAGAGCTGATCCCGTTTGCATGTCAATCGTAGGCATGGCCTAGTTACTACCCAACTGAATCTACAATTATGTCTGAGCCGTGATTATAGATCTCCATAGATGATTCGTATTTGTTGCGATTAATCAGCCGGTCTGATGAATACCATTTTGCATTAAATGAGGGCCTGGTGGATGATCTTTTATTTGTGCTCTTGCCATTGTTCATGCCTCATCCTAGGTGTGACGTTCCATTATCCGCAGTAACGGAGGGTAATTCAGTGTGCGAAGAATCCGAACACACTGACTAAAGTTTTATTAAGGATTTCTAAAGACACCCTGTGCACTGGTCCGAGATTCTAGTACTGATGGATGGTCACTGGCAACCCAACGGCTTTAATGGAGTTGTAATTCGCACTGCCTTTTGTACCGGACAATTTCTCTCGTCATTATCAGTGCAAAGGCTTTGTGGCGGCTACCAATCCACTTTCACACGAGCTCCTTACACGGGTCAAATACATGGGTTTTGGTCGAGGTGCTGATAACGTCTCTGAAGACACCGATACCGTCTATTACATCTTCACCATTCTGTCACGGACTGGCGTTGCCAGCTGCCAGCCTAGAGTATTTAAGTGGGAGCTTGGAGCTTAACTCCAGCTCCTTGACTTTTGCAATTTACACACTTCATGGGGTACCTTGAAGCGCAGCCTTTTTGACCCTCCCGAACCGTGACACATTCAACATATCCTCATATTTTCCTGAGACGCCGTGCTATCCCTGACAATTGGCGTTCGGCGGTCCTGTCGAATAATTATGCTTCTAATGCTACAATGTGTATGGTGCGAATTTAAAGCTTGTTTATGAATATATGTGTTTATGGTGCCTTAGTTGGCCACAGTGATACAAGCAAGTATATTATGTTATAGTACCAGAAGAATAAAAGATAGATAGACGAACGACAATCTTAATCTAACCCGGTTTTCTGTCTTATATTGAACGTGATACTTATGTCACGGCCACCCCTGGCTTATAACAACTCTACGGAGCCGAGTATTCGAAGACGAGGTTGTAACACGGGTATGAGTCAGAAAAGAGGGGCGATTGCTCCTTGTCTGTTATGTGACACTATACCGATACCAAAGAAGTTCGGCTGCCTTTAATTTGTAGTATAGTGAACCGGTTCATACTACCGTCCGTCACTCTTGAATCTTATAATCCCCTGTTTTACGGGACCTTTGAATTGAGTTGCGAGAGAGAGACGTCTAATATGGTGCTATAAGTTGGTCGAGGTTTGTAAACCTCCCTTATGCGGGATTTTGTAACGTTTAATAACGGTGAAACAAGTGTTATTCCCGGAACTTCTATTAAAGAAAAGACTAAGAAAAGAAAAGAATATAATTTTTCCTTAAAATTAAATAAATTTATAAATTATATAAGATAATAATTAATGTTAATTGTTTATATCTTTTTTTAAATAATATATAAATATATAAATTTTACTACGAATAGAATTTAATTTAAGGTATTATAACTATTTTAAAAACTAGCATTCTATGGTTAGACGTAGTATAACAATCAAGCAGGTCGGGTCTATACGCCAGGTTGTTTAAAAAATGCAGCAAAGAACCCCTACGACTTGGCCGTCTTGGACCACTCTTGGATAGAGTAAATCAATGATCTCTATACTATATTTAGCATAACATAGCATTCACTAGCTTCCCTGGAGACAACCAAATTACGTTAGAAAAAAGTATCTTTAAAACAAATATAGCTAATATTGCGAGCTTTCTCTTTGAAAAGTAACATATGAGTTTGCTGCGGGTATACTGATAGCGTATTTTAAGTACATACATAACATCATATGTTTGAGTTTCCCTATATGGCCATGGTCGGAGTTGGAGCTGTTGTCCTTAATTATTATACATTCTACCTATATAGTTTAGTAGCGATGCATGTCTTATAAGCTGCATACCGCAACATGGAGTTTGATTTCAGCTCGACCTTGACACTCAGCAGATCGGAAATCTCACGAAATTCAAGCACATGAACCCACTCCTCGAGTACTTTATAGGATATGATACCCATATCACTGTAGGTGAAAGTTGATTATGCCCATCTCATAGTCATGGGTACCACCTAGTCTTTGGGATTCCCATGGACAGGTTATGAAAGACAACGTCTCATTGCCAAAGAAAATGACACCATTAAAGGAAATATCTTCGGCTCAGTTCACTCGCAGTATAAGCATTTCTGGTGTGGTAGGCTACCGGCAATTCCAGATGCAACCCACGAACAGTCTTACTTTGCAACAATTCATAGTCCTGTCACTACTGTTCTACGCAGGTATGATACATTGTAGTGCCAGTTGTTATTGTAGGGCCGATTACACTGTTGGGTCCAGGGAGCGACAAGCTTTGCTGCAGGCGGAAATTCAGATACAAGAGCTGCCTTCGAGACTACCGACAGGAGGAAGCCGCCAGAAGGGACCAAAGCCTCTTGGAGGTCGACTTGGTGACGGAGAGATCAGCCATCTTGGATGGCATCAAGCATATTCGTGTCTGAGAAATGCACTCAAGAAGAACATACGACAAGGGGGCCAACTGAATTGAAGGACAGAGGGCAGCTCTCACTGGCGATGCCAATTCGAGTCGAATGCGCCAGCCTCTGTATTCCGGAAGCCAGGCTCACAGAGAAGTCTTGCTCATAGATTCCGATCTCGCAGGAAGCTCTGCGAATGGCGAAATGCAGGTAACCTGGCCAGGACGATTTTCATGATGCATTGCAGCATATACGAGTATCAACCGTGGTCCTTGAATGAACCCACGGTGAATCATCAACTTGATACATGGTATCTTGCCATGTTCGGTGATGGAAAATCATGTAGTCGGGCAAGCTGCTGGTTGATATCGCCACCAGACGTGCATACAAGCGGCGGCTTCCGCAGGGCTTCCGAACTATTGATGTAACGCATCTGCACCGTCCGGGAAACCCGGCACAGAGCAGGCCTTGCTGTATCGGTGACCAAATCCACCAGGCTACATCAACATGCATACGACAGCAAAGAACAAGGATCGGAGGCCGGAATGTCCACCTACGCACTCTGCTGTCTGCTTGTCTGCTCGTCTGCTCAATGCCAGCTGTTTTGTGCCTTGCCAACGCTGGTACAACGTAGTGTTGACCGACTAGAGAGAGGCATCTAGCACACGGAGAGCCGGGCAATCGGACGCGTGTAGTGAAGCATTTGACCTCCCCGGACGTGTTTACTGACGTGTAGCGTGATCTCGATCGTGGACATTGGGGAACCTCCCAGGAAATCCACCGCGCTTCCGGATGTTGTATTTATCACAGGTAGTTGCCGATGTAGAGAGTGAGGTTACGGTCTGCGCCTCTCCAACCACAAGTGCAACCAGAAGTGCAGCGGAAATAATGTAGATCTAGATATGCCAAGGCGGCAAAGGCAGGTCACGTTGTCTCGCGCCGGTTTCGTGTAATAATAGTGGGCCCGGGGCACGCGCCAAATCCCCCACCATGCTCCTGGTCACGTCCCAGCATTTCACATCACACCAAACGCAGAGCCCCGTCGCCCTCCGACTTTGCATGCAACATTGAACCCACTTGCTGCTATATCCACTCAGAAAGCATCGCTGCCTTATTGGTCTGACTGACCTGCTCTACACAGCATGGCTGGCTCAGCATATGGCAGTGACGAAGACGCCGATCTCAAACTCGCCATCGCACTCTCCCTTGCCTCTACCCAGGAGGGACAGGCAGGGTCCGACGAGCCTGGTAGTGACGAGGACCTCAAACGCGCAATTGCGCTCTCTCTAAGCCAGAATGGCTCGGACACAGTGGCTGATGCTTCCAAGTCTAGCCCAGACCAAGGAGAGGAGGATGAGGACGAGGACGAGGACGAGGATGATTTGAATAAAACCCCCGTCTATCGGCCAAGGAAGCAAGAGAAGAGCGGGCCTCGGGCTGCAACACCAAGGGACCCAAGCCAGCAGGCTTCGCACCATCAAACTGAATCCTCACAAGCACCTTCAACTGGGCCTCTGGGACTAAACGGATCTGACCGGAAAAGAATGGAGGAGGAGCGTCTCGCAAGGCTTGCTATGAAAAGGAAAGCCCCAGATTCTGGCTTGGAGCCTCAGGACCGCAGCAGGAAATTACGGACAGGACCAGCCTCTCAAAGCTCAAGATCAGCAGGTAATACTGCGATCAACAGAGAGGGCAGGCCATCTTCAAGCACGAAAGTTTCTGGCTCAAGAGCTCTACCTTTCCCCAAGGGAGTGATCAAGAAGACATTCGCCCAGGGGTTTCAGAGAACCGACGATGACATTAAAATCGAGGAAGTCTTGCAGAAGGATAAATTACAACTTGCTGTACTCAGTTCCTTCCAGTGGGACGAGGAATGGATGATGTCCAAAATCGATTTCCAAAAGACTAGTGTTTATCTGATCGCCTTTGCAAATAGCAAAGAACAAGTAAGTGTTTGTCTCCGACGGTACTGCATCGCCTGACTGACCGTACCAACTCGCCAGCAAGAGGAGATGAGAGCGAACGTTCTCGGCGGTACCATCAAGTTTTGTTTCCCCCCAATGTCTCCGATGGGTAGCATGCACTCGAAACTGCAACTGTTGAAGTTCGCCGATTATCTCCGCATCGTCGTGCCCACGGGCAATCTGGTCCCTTACGACTGGGGCGAGACGGGTGTCATGGAGAATGTATGGCTTTCATGGCCAGGAAACCTTTTCGCGGCCCGTCATCTTACTGACTGATTTTGCAGATGGTCTTCATGATAGACCTCCCGCTGATCGAGGACCCAGCTCGTCGGGCTGCGAATGAACTCACCCCGTTCGGACAGGAGCTCGCTTTCTTTTTGAGCGCCCAGGGACTGGAACAGAGTTTAGTCAAGAGCCTAGGAAAGTATGATTTTTCGGAAACGAGCCGTTATGCTTTGGTCCACACAATGTATGTTGATCACATAATTCACTGCCAGATAACCTTTTTTTCTACTTGGTACTAACGCATGCAATAGCGGGACACCGCATGCAGGGGATAATTGGAAGCGGACGGGTGAGTTTAAAAGAGCTTTTCTTGACTTCATGTTTATAAGACCACTTATATCGCCTCATGTCTCATCCTCATTTAAGTCGTGTCATGTTCTTCCCCCTCGATCCAATGTGTCGCCGATGGATGGCTAAAGGCAATGGGCAGGCTACTGCGGTCTCGGACGTGCTGTCTCGACACTCGGCTTGGGGTCGTCCGACGATATCGAGCTCGACTACCTCGTTTCGTCGCTCGGCTCGGTCAATCACGATCTGATCACTGCCATCTACTACGCTGCTCGAGGTGATGATGGACTGAAGGAATATCGCGAGCGGACGGCAAGAGGGAAAAGGGCCAAGGCGATTTCAGCCGAGGCCGCGCTCGGCAAAATCAACGACCACTTCCGCATCTACTTTCCGTCCCGAAATACCGTCGATCAGAGTCGCGGAGGCAGACAAGTCAGTAACCTCCACGGATACTATAACCTCCACATCCCCACGCTAACAGTGGTGTAGTCAGCGGGAACTATATGCGTCCAGTCGAAATGGTGGAACTCGGATACGTTTCCGCGACAACTAGTTTGCGAGAGCGAGAGCGAGAGGCCGGGCCTATTGATGCACAGCAAACTCATGCTAGTCCGGTCGAAGTACGTTGGGAAAGACCCCGTCGCCTGGGCTTACGTCGGCTCGGCCAACCTCTCTGAAAGCGCCTGGTAAGTTTGGTGCGGCCAATAAATCGTACGATTTGTGCCAGACTGATTCAAGTTTTTCGAATTAGGGGACGCCTCACCAAAGATAAGCAGACCGGGAATCCCAAGCTCACTTGTCGTAACTGGGAATGTGGAGTTCTCGTATCAGTCACGGATGTAAAGGATAATAGCGACAGCCGCACATCGGCAGATGAAATGCCCCTAGCTAACGACATGTCCGTATTCCTGGGCAGCATTCCTGTGCCGATCATTTGGCCCAGCGAGGCGTATGGCAGGACTGGGGCTAAGCAGCCTTGGCTCTTCCTCGACAGCCACTAATTTGTGTCCACTGCGAGACATGTCGACAGCGTTTCGCAATACAAATAGGACATTGAGCTTGGGATTGTGTCAAGACAAGGTATCCTTGAACGAGCTGATGATATCATTCGGCCTGTCGCATCCACGACTTTGGCCAAAAAAGCTCTCACCAGAAACTAGCGGTACCGAGGCACTGGTTGCAAAGCGACACTTTTATTTCGCAGGGTGGAGAGGGGGGGCAGACCCTGGATGGTGCCCCCTCGCATCTCTAGCGACTTGTAGGACTCGCTCCCTACCGGATGCGCGATCCATCGTCTGTGCGAGAGGTTAGGTCGATTACATATGGTATGTTTGCAAGATAGGCGACCAGCTGCCAGTGACGAGAATGGACCGGAGTACCACTTCTGCCACGCTAAGGAGCAGTTAACTATATCTCCTTTGTTGGAGTACGGCTCGGAATTGAGGGGTGGCCCATACCTTGACATAGCTGGGGAGGCCTGCCCCGTAGCGAGGCGCCGCACTCCGTAGGGCAGGGCAATAGAGCCTTGACCATGCCAAGCAATTACAGAGCACGGACAAGCCGGCCAATAAGCAATTCTGCGGTGTCTCCGTGAACCGCATCCGGCACCTCAAGAGCTTACAGGCATTTTTTTCTTAGTTTGACGTGCGGATCTAGACTATTACGGAAAATGCAAGTCGGATCGCCTCGGATCGTGCTACGTCGTTACATTGGTTCGCGTAGCGTGTTGAGGCTGCATATGCCAGTGTTCCGCATATTGCAGAAAAACAAGGGGTGAATTTTTCTCTCTCGCTCCTCGTGATACGGTCTCCTCCGTCCTCTCCAATAGGCCGCATGTATGTATGTGCAGGCTCGGCTTGTTAGCTCCTTCGGCCGAGGAAGACACGGCAAGGGGTGGTCCTACTTGGCCCACCACCTGCGAGAGAAAGTGCGAGCGCTGACGATCAGGGTCCTTTGTTTTCCCAGCCCAGTCTACCGCCTCCCGTGGTTCGATCTGGCGGCTGGATTGTCATAAGGCGCGTGGGATGTTACCAAGTAAACTCTGTCGATTTCCGAGGGATGGGGCAAAGCCAATCTCTCTCAACTGTCGGGAAGTTATCCACAAAGCACCATGATTGGTATGAGGTGAGCACACTTGTGGCAAGCCCAGTTTGTCTGCGACTGGGGTATATGCACGATTTCGATCATGACTGAAGATTGACTTTGTGACATTACCTAAGGACCATCTCAATATTGAATTGAGTTTATGGATGTGCGTAGCTCCTTCACCAATCCGGGGATTATGGAGCTAAATACTCGGGGGTCGACTGTGAAACCCCTGACTGAATCTATTTCGCCTTGTATACAATCCGAATTAAGATTTTTGCTAAAAGGGCTTTAACATTGTTCTGCTACATCTGGAAGTTGGATGAGGTTGAAACGGGTCCCTTCATTTGGGGTCTTGGCACTAAAAATTCGCGGTGCAGACGCATGCGCAGACGTAGCCAGCTACGTCAGCGTCGAACACGAGTTGCGTTTGTCATTGCTCAGGTGCGAATCCACCCGGATGACAGATATCCTGGTGACACTACGCACATCGAGAACAGCTGCCTGCCGAGACGGTGTCGTCTTGTCACTTGGGGAACTGTCTGCTTTTTCTGAGATTGTTGACGACGAAGACATGTACATGCAGCAGCTGGATGGATGCAACAGGATGCCAAGCCCCTGATGTCAACCAAGTGCCAGGGGTTTTCTACACACAGGCTCTCGGCTGTGCCCCGAGTGGGCTTTTGCCAAGCCTGGATTGGCCGGCAGGCCCGGACTTGACGCCAACTCCAGAGGTACCGTACTACCGTATCAAATTACGTATGGGCGACCAGTGCCTGCAAAGTGCTTCTGGTCACTTGAGCGGCTCGTAATGCAAGCTGTATGTTGCGTGTGTGCAGCATAGTGAGTATCACCAGACTTGAGTTGATTGCGTGGGTGAGATCTGTCGCACCGCATTCATAATAGATATCCTTCGTATCTCGAGAGATCTGGTGAAACTGCCGGGCTCCGCTGCACTAAGGGCAACGTTCAACTTGAATCTGGAGCTAGAGTTGTCCTTGCTGACACAACAATGCTGGTACACATAGGTACATAAAGAATGCCGTCGGGTCTCCGGCGCTTGGGTAGACCACACATGGCGGCAACGGCCTTGTCAGGCACAAAGGGATCTCGGGATTGAGGGCGAATTCCTTGCTTGTCATGGAGGCCGGGTGATGCCTGTCGAGTGTAATGGGCGGTAACCGTGAGTCGAAGGTGCAGGTTTGCAGCGAGTGCCGTAACAGGAAGAATGAAACGGTCCCATACTAAGAGCTCCATCGTCAGGGTTAAGTTACCTAAGCCACTTTTATCCTGACGTGCTGCCGGGCGGGACTTTGTTGACCGCAAGCAGGCAATTCCAAGAGTGGAGGATGGTATGGAGTATGCTATGGAATATGGAGAGCCCTCCGCATGGCTGATGGAAACGAATGGGTCAACGTCACCGCTCCTACAGTAGCTCGAAATTAGGGGAGACCCACCACATCTGGGATCCATCACTAAGTTACCTCGTCATGTACTGTAATCGCAGCGATTACCTAACTGTTTTGACATGTGCTTGTCCTCATCCGGGCCGGTAATCGTTTCTTGTTATAGCGAACTTATCTCGGATGAGACCCGGCAGCTGCTTGAGCGACAAAGCAAGCGAGGTTGAAGAACCCGTCTCGAGCGCATCTGTCACGCCGCCCAATAGAATCGCGGCCACTTGCTTCACTTGGGCGCAAGGCAAGGACCATGAGGCATGAACCCCTTGCGGTGCGAGCGATATTACATATTGCTTGGCAGGGTTGCCCCACCGGCGCATGCGGCTGCTCTTGAAGATCCGATCGCGAGAAGCAGCCCCGAAACCTCGAGTATGTGGTGGCAAATATGAGTGATCGCAACGCATCCAGCGAGCTGCAGGAAGCCGTGCAGCCCGCAAGCATCAGAGGAAATGGCGACGCAGGTTGAAAGAGTGACCAGAGAGCGAGCCGAAAGACAGAATTGGCTGTTCGGCGGAGGGGTGCTCAGCCACCGGAGCTGGGTCCGCTGAAAGCACATCGCTGCCACGAGGGCTCCAATCTTCCATGAACGTCTTGTGTCTCACGGCCTGGCATGGGAGTGGTGCGTCTGCGGCCGGGGCAGGGGGGTGCAAGGGTGCAACGGGCAGCGAAAGTCGGGAGATGTGGCCGCAGGGAAATGGGCAAATTGAGATTCCCATTCTCGATCGACCCACCGCGCATGTGGCCTGAGCGCCCATTGTCCAATGCCATGGGCTCTTCTCCAGGAAGGCCTCGTTGGTTAGGTCATCCTCGCCCACCTTTTAAGGTTTACTCCGTCCTCAATCAGGCATGGCGCTGTTGTGCTGCAGCCATTCACGAGCCGAGATCTGGCCCGGGGCTTCTCCACCCGACAAGGGCGCCACGGCCTCTGTACCGTCATGACCAAACTGCTACTGCTGGCAGCTGCTGCTGGGTGCTCAAATTCGCACTCCAGAGCACTTCCGCACCCTCCCTGGTTTCTGTGCGCAGGATATATTGGCCTGTCGTTGTGGGCGTTAGACCCTGCTGATCACCAGGGCCTAGACCACCCGTCTGCATAAGTGCCGCTGCACAATGGCCTGGTGGCTTCCCTATCGAGGAACTCGGGGCAAGATTACTGTCCCGCGGCGACGAAGCGGTGGGCGTAAGGGTATTCTCTACTACGGTGGCTTCTCATCATACTGTAGCTCGAGCCAGTGGTTTGCAGGCCCAAAACGTTTCATCCCTCGCCCGTGGACGCTATGTCGTCGCCATCCCGCTGCTCCTCGACCTTCAGCTCTGGAGCCCCGGCAGGGCTCGGCGCGGGCGGTACGTCAGTTTGCAGCAAGATTCTCCACGTCAGTCCCCAGGCATGCCATCCCAGCCCTTCTCCCACAGGGGAGGAAAACAGGCATGGATACCAATTCGCCAATGAGGCAGAAAAGGAAATGATGGTCAGGCTACAAAAATCCCTGAAGTGATCGTCTGCCGTGCTTGCTGCCCAAGTGATACCTCCACAAGCATCTCGAATACTCCCCAGCACATCTAAACCGCCGATCAAACGTAGGCCGGCTAGAGATATTCGGGTTGCCATGTGCAGTCTCCACGAGGGATCGGTCACATCTCGCAAGCGAGACATCAATGCGAGATTGTCATGGCTTGGTGGAGGGGGGCAGAAATATCGAGGGGAGGAAAGAAAAAAAATAAAAAAAATAAATAAATAAAAAAATAAAAAATACTACTTAGCTTGTCCTGCGGCGGAAATTGGTAATTCATTCGTAAGATCCATTTACCGGACTTACAAAACCCCACAGATGCGCCTGCGGTATCTGTTTTCACAACATCCAATACCGACTCGCATGAGTAGACAAAAGCAACTCCGAGCAGGCAATTGTAGATCGTGTCTCTCTACCTTTGCCTCTGCCCTTGAAAGATCTTCCTAGTCTTTAAATGTTTGTAATCCTTGCTGCAGCGCATCGGGGCTACATCCATCATTTTCTCGTCATCCACAGCAAGTAGAAGGAGAAGCTAAGGTGCCTATGGTACGCAGCAAGCAATGCAGTATTCCTTGCTCATAGCTTCGGCTCAGCCTCATGCCTGGATGTTCATTGTATCTATCTCTTTAACCTGCTGCTAGATGACTAGCGTCAGTCATGGCAATCTCCTACCTTACACATATAACTTCCGATCATATCCAAAAGGAGCCGTACTTGGTCGCCTCAACCATGGTGTAATACTTCCCGAAACCTGTCGCCGCTTTTGAGGAAAGGGAAGAATTACCTTCTCGAGCTTGTCAACTGTTTTGTGTTGTGCCGTGCTCTGTGCTTTCCTGAGTCGTGCTGCTTTATGTTTTTATTGTGTCAAGCTGGGCCCGGGGGCTTTTCCGCCTGGTACATTTCGGCAGATCGCTCCAGCACGTTGTAAGTCGATGCCCTCGAGAACTTGAATGTTCACAGAATCCACCCCCGGTTGATGACGGACCGATCGAAGCCCCATTTGACATGCTGCATAACAAGAACAAGACTAGCCCATGAACCGAGACACCAACAGCAGTTGAAACCTGGGCCAATGCTGACCATAAGGTTTTCTAGTGTCTGAGAGCGACAGCAGCGTTATCCGTTCCGAGGGCCCGTAGCCCGTCAAACTCAAAAATTCTGCCTTGCCAATCGTCGTCGAGAGCCGAAAGGCCGAAAAGATTGAGTGCCGAAGGGAGCGTCTACACAATCGGCCGAGCGAGGACAATCATAGCCGAGTTGGTGCTTGTACAAGGCAAGGGTAGGTAAGTAAGCACACAACTCCATTGGTGACACGGGCCCTGGACGCTCTCCCATTTTATACTTGTATATGCCCTCAACGGCAGTCCAATGCTACGCCCGGGGGGAAGGGGGAACAGGACTCGTGTGCCAGATTAGCAGGCAAGACTCGTGTCTTACCCTGACCAAAACAAAAACACAAGAACATGGCAGATGAGACGGCCAAACAGCCAATGGACACTGGCGCGAAGAGGGAAGCAACAAAAGTCTGATCCGACGGGTGCCCATGGTGAATGTCAAGAGCTCAAGCTCCCAGTGGCTCCTGGCTGCATCTACGCCCTCGGTAGCTTCCTGAGCCCGCCTGCTTAGCCTGGCCCACTAGTCTACACCTTCCCTCCTTCATTCTCACGCGCGCAGGGTCTACCCAAGCTTCCTCTGGCGCGGACGAACATGAACCTGGGCAAGCTGCCGCTGGGGTTCGTCGTTAGCTGGGCATTAGGTCGACCTTGGAGCTGGGAGCACGTTCGTCTGGCGTATCGTCATTGACCCCATTACGAACGAACCCACTAGTTTCGAGCCCAAAGCCCCAAGCCCACACGCCCAGCACCAGCAACACCAGCACCGGCACCAGCACCAGCACCAGCACCAGCACCAAGACCAAGCAGCCCCCAAGCCCCCCCTCGAGCCCGCATTGGATTGAAATCAGATGCCAGGAACATGCACTGACGATTGACCTTCTTTCCCCAGGATTGGCCAGCAGTCGGCAAGTAACAGGAACGACACCGGCTCCCTGCAACACGACTGCCGCTGCTGCACTTACTGCTCCTACCACCACGACCACCATCACTACTTCTACTACTACTGTTACTACTGTTACTACCACGAGTACCAATATTACACTAACCCGTCACTGCTGGTTTTTTCTCCCTATCCTGCCTGTCCCTCCCCCTTTTTTTTTCTTCTAAATTTTTTTTTTTCGTTTCGAGTACTTTTGCAACAACGATTCCTTGAAAGGGAAAAGAGACAAATCAGGCCACTTCGGTTTCTACATTGCATCGTGATATTACTTGAACGTCAAGGAGCCCAGCCGCGGCTATCGGTTTTGGGTACATAGGGGGACGGAAAGTACTTATGGGACTTCAACATATCGATTTGGGCTTGGACCGAGGACAAACTCGTCGCAAGCTAAACCATCGTTCAAACGCCTCACACTCGCACGCGTTCTCGCATAGATTTCCTCCTACCACGCATTCACCCCCCAACACCTAGGCCTTGCATCCCTCGAGGTACTCGTAGAGGCCCAGGATTTGTTGGCTTCCCCGTGTAGGCAGTCAGTAACGCCTGACGGCAAATCTGTGACCTTACCCGAGTCATTGCAACCAGGGCAAGACCACAAAAATCATTATAGAAACGAGCGTTGCCAGTCTGATCTTTCTGTCCATCCTCTGCAGCATCTCAACCGCTTGGCTTTACTTTTTTCGACCAGGCTTCCCGACCGAGCCCGCATCAATTACGGGATACTGGGCCCCCAGTAGTACCGGATCTCATCGTCCAGGCCGCGAACGAGGTCGGACGCCCGTCATTCTTGGCTCTCCCGAGTCCCCTCGAAGCTTAAATACGCTTCCAGCAGCCTCCTCGTTATAGTGCCCAAGCTTTGGCTCCCCCCTGGAACGTCTTGTACCTTGTGGTGCCGTGGGCTTCTCTACCCCAAAAAAGCACAGATATGTGAGACTGCGATTACATCTATTCAACGCCGGACGAAACTTAAATTGGCACGAGTAGCCACTGTGCTCCGAGACCTTTCCCACTTGGAGCTTCACCAGTTCGCGCCTCTTCTGCAGTGGACGGATTTCCGGCATACGGCCTTTTGTACAATAGTTGATGGGAAACCTTCTCATCTTTGGCTTGCCAGACACTTCTGTTGCTCTACGTTACCTGCGCAAGTTCCACCCTCGACAGAACACGAACCACAGAAATCCTGGGGTCTATTTCCAAAGGGTCCTCTCTAGGCACCATTCCGCCGCCATAGGGCAGAATCGAAGCGTCTCCCACCACGGGTCTGCTATTAGTATCTAGGCGCATCTTTTTTTGCCAGAAAACCACCTCATAAATGCGGCTTTGGCGGCTTTACACAATCGAAGACACACTCGTCCGCACTCAACCTTTTGCTGAAAACCTTGAAGTGTCCGCGACATACTTTTGCTTAATCAGCTTCGGAAAATAAAGGACCAACTGACGAGGGTGTGTGCTACCCTTGACTGATATTGACCACATTAGCTTTCTTGGGGTCGATTTGGCTTCGGCAGGATATCCCAAGCGACAAACTTCCTTCTGCAACGACTTAGTTTCCTAGTCAGGAACCATAAGAGCTCGTTCAAGGCAAATTATTTGGAGCCTCAAACTCAGTCGTTACAACGTTATCAACAACGTTACTTCCGTCCAGTGTTTCTGCTTTGCTGCGATGAACCGGCCATCAGGAGGAGGTATGTCCGGGGTAGCTTCAGCGACCACCCAGTCTGGTGCTGGAGCTCCTCTGGAGCCCACCTGGCAGGGTTATTGCGGCAGCACAATGGACGCACTCTATCTGATTGAGTGGTGTCTCCGAGGCTCGGGGAAGCATGTCCCACGGCGGCCGCACGACCGCGAGAGGGCGGACCTGATTGCGAGTGGCAATATCTTCATCTACGAGGAGCATGCAAGCGGCATCAAGCGTTGGACCGACGGCGTGCCTTGGAGCCCCAGTCGTATCTTGGGCAATTTTCTCATCTATCGGGAGCTGGACAAACCATTCGAGCCAGGCCAGAAGAAGAAGGCCAAGCCCAAGAAGGAGAATGGGGTGACCAAGGCGACGAGCAACCAGCGATCTAGCTCTATCGGCCATTCTGGAATGATGGCCATGGGAAATGCTACAGCGTCATCATCGACCAATTCGTTCAGCAGCCAGAATGGCTCCAGCCAGGGAGATGCCGAGACTCGAGCTTTGGTTGGATCCTTGGTCGACAGCTACCAGTTCAAGCAGGATGGACTCATCAAGAAGACCATCAGTCTCTCCTACAACAACATCACGCACCACATTGTCTCCTACTACACCATTGAAGATGTCAAGTCAGGAACGCTCCAACGCCCCAGCGAGACCTTTTTGAGAGGATACCCCCCTCGCCCAGAGCTTATACAATCAAGCAACTTCCGGGCCCCGGTGGACGACAACGACATATTTGTTATGCCCGATGATCCTCGGTTTGGCAGCTATGATCCCCGTTCCTTTGACGACGGCAGATATGTCATGCCCGGCATGTACCCCGCTAGCGTGCCTCGATCGATGTCGGTTCCGACGGTTCCAAGCGTTACCAATATGCACCTTGGCTACCAGACGCAGTACATCCCGCAGCAGAACTACGCGGTGCAGCAGTCACCGACAACGACAATGCCCCCAAGTCACCACGGGCTGCCTTCGGCCTATCCTCAAACCCCAGCGCCGGCCTATCCGTACGAACGATACGCGTCGCAAGATCAAAATTACACAATTCCTGGCCACACGCCCCCGAACGCTCTCAGGCGACATACCGCGGTATATGGAGCTAATGGCACCGGCCACCACTCTTTTACAGCCCCGTCCCTTCCCCGGAGCCAGCTGAGCAATAGCGCGGTGCTCCCCAGCAACGGCGATGCCAACCACAGCCTAAGCAGCGGCTCCTTTGGCACTAACCCGGATATCTACGGAGCCGCACAGGGGACGTCGACGAACTCCAGCCACCAACTGCCCTACGATTCGAGCTCAGCCGCGCCGAACAATAACTCTTACACTTCACAGAATTCCGCGTCGTCTTCATTTGATGCGCTGCCGCACCCGCAGAACAGCACCAGCTCGTCAGCCGCCGTTCCGTCTGCTGCGGATTATGACGGGCCAATCCCCAGTACCAACGGAAGTGCGGCATTTCACTCCACAAGTGGAGGAGCTACTCCAGATGAGCTGCTGCCGCCTCGAGGCGGTGGTCCCGAGTGGGGGAATAGCAATTTCTCGCAGTACCAGCATTAAGAAGGGCGGGCACGGGTCGAGGACGTGGTTTCTGTACGGCTTGACTAATATGTGGGATTGGGTAGAGTTTCTTTTGCCGTTCTTTGGGTCTTTGCATTCTCGGTCGTCTGGCAAAACATTTCACTGTGGTGCATCGGATTGGGGCTTTTTGCATGGAAGGAAAGGACTAGTCTATAACGGAGTCGGGGGTTCTTTGCTTTTGTGATTCCAGGGTCCCGAGGCAGCCGCCTGATTTGAAGGACTGTCTCGAGCAATTGGCGGTGGGGAGCCCCTATGTGGGCCGTGTGCTTATACAAAAGAAAAGGCGGAATGGAATGAATGGAGTTGCCAGGGGTTGCATTGGGGACGGGGACAACCACACTGATACCACTATCCCAAAGCGCAATATTTCAAGAGATGTATTTGATCCATCATGGTTTGTAGTACCATCAATGCTCAATATAGCCGGGAGAACATGCAGCAGAGTGTCAGTGTCTCTTGAAGATGTTGTGATATTATTGCTATGCCGGCGTGATCTTGTAAATCTTGGCCGGTCGAGGGCGTTCAAACACCCATGATGTATATACGATATAGCATACAACTAACCCAGGGGTGTCGCCCGGCCACAATGGGGGAGGCTATCTCATTGCGATGCATATGTTAGGCGTCACACCAAGGTCGCGAATACGTGTATCGACAGGACTCTGGGATATCTTGCACGCCGGGCTGGAGCGTCGTGTGGGCAAAGCTGGCTTCGGTGCCCAGCACCTGACGACCAAGGACCTACCACATTCTCACTACTGTCCGACATGGAGCCCCAAGCCAGAAGGACACTGCAGAGCACGAGCCGATGGCATGCGATGCGATGTCGTGGCTGACCGATGGAGAAGGCAGGCGCTAGAGGGGGGCTCTGACTAGCGCGCGGAAGCCAGCTGCGCGTGTGCCATGGCCGGCCGCCGACGGGCAGCAGGCAGTCACGACCGACTCCACCCCTCCCGCCGGCGACCGACTTGCAGCTCTAGTGGAGCAGACGTGCTTACATACATACATGAGGCGTGCTGGGCCAGGGCGAGATAGACTTTGGCGCTAAACACGGTGCCAGCCAGAGCTTTTCGCGACTGTGTGGGAGCGCTCGCAAGCAATGACTGCACCAAGTTACAACAAAGGAACTGCAGCAGCTATCGACGCGTAGCCCTCCGGAACCCTACCCGCGGCCGCAGAGACAGACCTTGACAAGCCAGCTAACGTTAGGTGCAACCATCTCCGTGGCGTTCTCTGCTCACCCTTGTCCTATCAGGTGCCGCATCTCCAACGCCTGGTTGAGCTCGTTCGGAACCCGTACCGAGTACACGCATCCGTACCTTACGTCACGTGTCTTACCAACCGAATAGGGGCCACGGCTACTGCTGCATATCATCCGCTACCCAACAAGTCGTCGTTCTTCGCCTGCCAAGCTGTCCTCCCGGCGGCGGGATCGAGATAGCCAGCGAGAGAGGGGGCCAGGAGTAGAACCAGTTCCCGTTCACGGTATTATGAGACCATCGACATGATGCCTTCGGTCTTACACGGCGCCGCCCGCGCTGCCTTTCCACTTGGTTCTGGCACACGCGTTGCTCTGCCATCACTAAACCTTAACCCGGCACGCGTAGCTTCGAGGACTAAGAGCACGCTTGTTACGCTGAAACCAGCACCGTTACCTCTGCAGCCGTGCATCTCGAGGTCGTTACATCTCAAGTCGGCTGCTGCTACTACTGCCTCAGCACATGCCCCTCAACCTCAGGATGCCATGGCCTGTCAAAGCTCGTGGACAGCAGCTCGACGCATCGGGGCTCGTGTTGGCACTGCTACGGGCATCGTCAACTCTCCCCGGCCTTGTCTAACCCCGGTGGCCGCGGCCTCGAGGAATGCTGGCTACAGCCTCGGGAATGGCATTGAGCGGCGGACCTTGAGCAGATACCTCTCGTTCAAGGCAAGCTGCCGCGCCCGTGAGGGGAAATCTGGAAACGAACAGTATGTCCCCAACTCCAAGCACGTCGCGTCATCATCCAGTGCTCTTTAGCCAAGGTCGGCGACTTCAAGCCATAGCGAGTTGCGGCCGCTCAGGCTCAATATGGTCATCTTAGAGTTCTACTGCTGGAGAAACTCCATGGCCCCCTTGTCTCGCACTCTTGCTACATGCTACATCGTATCTGATACTAGCGCCCCCCGGAACCCGTGGCAGCAACCCAAGAGACACGCACAGCTGCTAACCTCAGATCAATAGACCTACCGCTTCGCCGTCAGGTCTTAGGAAGGTCCTCCCCAAGTCCATCGGCGCTGTGCTGACACCGCACGAGAATATCTACACGGTGCCGAACCTGCTGACATTCAGCCGGCTCATTGCGGCCCCCTTCATTGGCTACGCCATACTTCACGATGCCCACGTTTGGGCGTTGAGCCTCTTCGTTTATGCTGGCGTGTCGGATCTGCTTGACGGATGGATCGCACGCCGCTGGAACCTGCAGACCGTTGTCGGCAGTGTCGTTGATCCCATGGCCGACAAAGCACTCATGACAATCTTGACAGTGTGCCTGGCGGCTCAGGGGTCGTTGCCAGGTAAGTTGACTCTCCACCACGTTTTAGCCATCTTTTGGCATTGTCTCTACCCAGTGGGGACCTGCAATTCTTCCCTCTTGGTTCGAACTCGGCTTTGCAAAAAGGTTTATACTAACCATGCTCGACACTCAAGTCTGGCTAGCAGTTATCATCCTCGGCCGGGATGTAGGGCTTGCCATCTCGGCCATATACTACCGGTGGATTTCGTTGCCGCCTCCCAAAACCTTTACCAGGTATTGGGACTTCAGCCTCCCATCGGCTGAAGTGCGCCCCACCACTATCAGCAAGTACAATACGTTCCTCCAGCTTGCTCTCATGGGATCGACCGTTGTGGCGCCCCTGGTGACGGGGATTGAGGTTGGGCCGGCCTTGGTTGGATTGCAGTAGGTTCTCCCTCCACAATCGCTGCCTGCATGTCTGTCATAGCCGCTCCTCCGCGGGTGATCGGGTCGATCCAGCTAGACCCCGAGTCAATTGCCACAAATTATAGACCTTGCTACTTTAAACGTGGTGCGCCAACAGTAGCGGCATCTCCCATCACCATTGGTCACTGGCTGATCAAGGCGCTCATGGCACGGTACTGGTACTCATGGTTCTCAAAGTCTGACGGCCAGATATGCCGTGCTGTCACAAATGCCCGAAGATCATTTTCAGATCGAGTCATGCTAATAAACGTGATAGATACATTGTAGCGACGACGACTATATGGAGCGGGCTCAGCTATGTTTTCAGCAAAGATGCGGTGAAGATCCTCTCAAACGCCAAGAACAAGGAAATTTCGGCAGACACGGAGGAATCGAAAAAGCCGTAAATCTTGTCCTAGAAGCGTCTTTCTGGCCTGCGCACTCTTGACACTATGATGCTCCTTTCAAACGGCGGCGAAGTGGAGGTACGGCAGAACCCACGGGCATGTCGGTGTCGACTCTAGTGAAGCCGGCACGCGGGCCCGCCCCAAGGTCGGATTTGGCAGCGGCTATTTGCATTCGTGGATATCGGGACGCAGTGCGGCTCTGCATGTATTATTGAAATCCCAGTCACAGGGGCTTTGCCAGGTCTCACTAGCACCCCCAGATAACCAATCACATTCATCAATTGCATTTTCCCTGCACCTCAGTCCTACAGAGTCGGGTGTGATTGGACGATCAAGCGAGCTGGAAGTCAGTCATGCCTGCCTGTGGCCATTTGGGAAGCAAGGGTGATGTCGATGCAGATCATTTCCTTTGTTGTGTATAATGGAAACTCTGAAAACAAATGCGCATGGCGTGAGTAGGTATTTCTGTATGCGACAAGGATTCTCATTTCCGCTGGTCTGCGGGTTGATTCCGCGAAGAAAAAAAGAGAGATAAAAGCAAAAAGACGAAGAGGGTAAAAGAAAGAGGCAGTGGATGCCATGGCAACCAAAGACGCACACCCGGGTGTATCAGGTACCTCTACCTCTGTCTCTGCTGCATAGGATTCATTCCTCAAACTAGAGCAGGTACAATGCTCCAAATCTGATCCTAAACAATGACGCTCGGCGAAGCTCCCAGTTTCTAGATCTCTTTCGACGCAAGCTAGTGCTGCATATGACTGGGGTATTTCGACATCAAAAACGCCATCCGTCGATCTCGTTGCTTTTCCTCCTCCCCATTTGGGGAGGGGATATTGATGATCAGCACAGAGCCTGCCGTTTCTCCCATACGCAATCCCTTGCCGCCTCACGGCAATGCTTTCCGATAGGGTTTATGGCGTGCATGAACGAACAAATCTCCAATATCCTCCCATTTCTGATAAATCACGGCACGGGACGGGGGTTGCAGGGCTGAGGCGTTGTCGATCATGTTTCTGAGCAGGCTTCGGCTTTGTGGCTGCCGGGCCAGGCCTTGCGATCTATAATCTCTCACTTTTCGATCAAGATGTGCTAGCTGGAAAAGAAAAGACTGACGCCTCTAGTGCGGACGTCATTACGGATCATTCCGCTGCAGAATTAGGCCTACAGACGTTTGTGCGGCTGATCAATGCCCTGTCTCAGAGTTGCATTGTAAACGTTTATCGGCCGTACACCGGACGCCACTCCAGTCTGTGGCTGAGACATATTCTGGTCGCAGAGTCGAGACCTTGATGGGCGCTGGCGAATAGGAGATAAAGCTCATGCGCAGAGAGTTTCCGAAACAGATACTTGGGACGACATGAGAGATATCGAGATACTTCTTGTTGGAGTATCTTAATCTGCCCACGCCGAGGGAAAAAAAAAACCAAAAAAAAAACCCATGTCCTCACCTCGAGAGGTGGACCGCAAACATGTTCAGTGGCTCACCGGGACCGATGGGGACATTCAGCGTCACAATCGCATGACTTTTTAGTGAGACTGGGTAGGGTTTGAGCTTCTTTTCCTGATGTCATTCTGATCCTGCCTGCTGCTTGCTTCCTATCCTGCTGACGCCGCCGGCACTCCCAAACCGGAGGGAAGTGGTCGATCCATTCGGGGCTGTTTCGAAAAAAGAGCCTCTTTCCCCTCTCTTGAGTCTGAGAGATCGTTCTGGCGCTGGCGATTCATTTGGGGTAGCCCGCAAAGAGGGGGAGGAGGGATCTTGGGCCAATCTTCATGCATGGAGCGAGTCGTGGGCTAAATTACGCACATGAAGAATCAAAGGGCAAGCAACACGGCGACCTCGGTGAGCGGGGAACGGGGAACAGGGCGAACAGCTGTTTGTGTCGTCTAGAGATGATAATGACGTTGCGGGTTGGGGGTTCGGAGTCAGATAAGCTAGCCCTTTGAGAAGGGCAGCGAGATTCGCTGGAGCAAAGCAAGCTTCGCTGCTGCCACATGGCGCTGTGGTACTCAACCTAGAGGCACATCGAATTCACATGGCATTAGGTTGCGAGCCCAGATGTCATTACCCGGGTTGAGGATCATACCTCTGGTGGTATGGCGGTGTGGTGATGGAGACGGATCACCTTTGAAGTATGGCCGTGTAGGAAAAATATCAGCATGATCATACAGTGGATCTCATGAAGTTGTAACAGTTGAATCCAAGCCGAATCAGTCGCGTCCTGCTGTCTGTGACGTGCTCTTCCAGTGTACAACTTGTAATATTCTTCGTGACTACTCATAACTGTACAAAAGTAGTTATATGCTCATATGTTACAATTCTTACATATCAGTACAGCCCAATTC
Organism: Seiridium unicorne; assembly: GCA_039778275.1. Taxonomy (NCBI): domain Eukaryota; kingdom Fungi; phylum Ascomycota; class Sordariomycetes; order Amphisphaeriales; family Sporocadaceae; genus Seiridium; species Seiridium unicorne. The sequence goes on along the minus strand of JARVKF010000057.1, from coordinate 515,297 downwards.
GTCGGTTTGTTCGATTTCTCCTTTTATGGCAGTTCGCTGCCCCTAGCCTCCGCATCTAGACTGTCGACTTCCTCCCCTAGAGGTGCCAATTCATCGCGGCCTTGCATCGCCTCCTTGAATCTTTCACTTCTTGTCACGAAGCCCAGTAATCTCACACAACCTGCGGGCGTCATGCCCTCGATTCTCCGGGCCTGCCCCAAATTCTCTGGGCGGGTGACGTTGAGTATAGCCTTCTCGTGGAAGGATAGCCCGAAGATGCTGTCATAGTCCAGATCGGTAGGCAGTTGAAGGGACTCATCCTTGGCGAAGAGTGCTTGCTCGCTTCGTTGCATGGCTACGTATGGTGCATATACGGCCTCGATAGCTACGCGAGACTGGATGCGTGTGTTGTAGTGGTCAATTTCGGGAATGCGGTCACGAAGATCGGGTAACTTGACACCTGCCAAACGCAATATCTCGAGAGCTGAGCGACGCTTGGTGTCGGATCTCGTCTTGAAGCCTGCGGCTATCCAGTGGGGTGTGGCCAATTTATATGACTGGAGCCGCTCGGTCAGCTCTTCCATCTGTGTCTTCGTATCACTATAGTGAGACCAGCGCTTATCGCTGACTACACCCCACTCACGACCCATTGCCGTCAGACGCAGGTCTGCGTTGTCAGCGCGGTGGGACATGCGGTACTCGGAACGGCTTGTGAACATCCTGTATGGCTCTGAGACGCCCTTCGTGATAAGGTCGTCGATCATGACTCCAATGTAACCGTCGGCTCGGGTCAGAGTCATGGGGGATTTGCCCTGCGCAGCACGACCAGCGTTGATTCCAGCGATGACTCCCTGCCCAGCTGCCTCTTCATAGCCAGTTGTGCCATTGATTTGACCGGCAAGATAAAGACCAGAGATGGCTTTCGTCTCGAGGGTCGACTTCAGACTCCGCGGGTCCACGTAGTCGTATTCAACACCATATCCAGGTTGCACCATGGTGACATTCTCAAGTCCGGGAATGGTACGCAGCAGTTGTTCCTGTGCCTCAGCCGGGACGGTCATCGACAGTCCATTGGGGTAGATGAGGTCGCTATCAAATCCCTCAGGTTCTAGCCATACGATGTGTCGCGGCTTCTCCGGAAACTTGATGATTTTCGACTCCAACGAGGGACAGTAGCGAGGCCCCTTGACACTTTCGCGGATGTGTATCGTCTTGTCGAGGTTTGCACGCACCACATCGTGTGTGGCATCGTTTGTGTAGGTAGCCCAGCAGAGTAGTTGGTCCTGGACCGAGACCGTTTCGTTGAGGTAGCTGAACGGGTTTGGCGGATCGTCTCCCTTTTGCTCCTCTAGTATCTTGTAACCGATGCTTCCTTTTGCCAGCCGCGGCGGTGTCCCCGTCTTCAGCCTGCCAAGCTGAAACCCGGCGTCCTTGAGTGATTTGCTCAGTCCGAACGTGGCTTTTTCGCCTATCCTACCGGCCGGATACTTCTCAAGTCCGATGTGTATCTCGCCCCCCAAGAAGGTTCCTGTCGTGATGATGATCTGGCTCGTCGGGAGGACTTCCCCTGATTCCAGCCTCACACCTGTGATTTTGCTCCTTGGCTTTCCACCAGCCGGGTCTGCGTCTTCGCCAACCACGATATCGCTGACACTCCCCGGGATGATGCTTAAGTTCGGATACGTTTCCAATTCCTCGCGCATATGCTTCTGGTACAGCGCACGGTCGATCTGCGCTCGGGGGCCCCAAACCGCCGGGCCTTTCCTTCGGTTCAAGACCTTGAACTGTACGCCGGCCTTGTCGATGATACGCCCCGCGACGCCGTCGAGCGCGTCGATTTCTCGCAAAATCGTGCCCTTCCCGATTCCGCCAAAGGATGGGTTGCAAGAACATACGCCCAGATTGTCGAGTTTCGGCGTGATGAGTGCGGTTCGGGCGCCAGATCGGGCAGCTGCAGCGCAGGCTTCGGTACCGGCATGACCGCCACCAACCACGACGACATCGAATGGCCTGTAACAGTCTTGTCAATCCATGTTCTTGCGTTTGTCGCATGCAGATGCGCGAACCTAGCGTCTTGTGCGACGGAGGCGAATGTCCTGCGTTTGGCGCATGGTGGAGGAAAACGTCTCCGTCCGATTACGGTCGGCCGACTCAGGCCGCGAGGTGCCCATGCCTTCTTCATTGTGGAAATGTTCGGCGCAGTCAAAAATAAGTAGACAACGTTGTAGTCCTTTTCCCAGAAGCGCGCAGTTCGGAAATTCTGGATAAGCGATAGTGCTGGCAGTTTGGGGGTCTAATTAAGCAGGCGGTAAGTGCCGAGATCGCCATTTAGGGTAGGCGGTAAGAGCTATAGTTGGTGTAGATCATCGTCCCCAAGGTGGAAGACTGAACACGAACTGAACACTGCTGTTTACTACATGACGAGATCTGGTTTTAATTTTATTTCCCAGTGTCTTCTGTGAATGTGTGAAGTTGTGGTATGATCATGTCGAACGCTAGCGTTTGACGCTGATGTGATCTTAAAGTACTTATTATGTTGTATGTATTTGTACGGTGCTGCATTATATCATCTCCGTCCGATCTCCTTCCGCAGCCTTCCTGCTGCCGTTGTCGGCGGAGGCTCGGGCCATGATGTAACAGCATCGTCCACTTCTTCCAAGAAAGTTGCTGCATTGTGGATCGCAGTACCGCCCAGCACCACTCGAATGCCCGGAGATGAAGCATTGATACCAGCTACCATCTTTGCCTCCTCATATGTCGCTCCCCCAATGATAAACACTACAATATCTTGAGGTTTGTCCCGTGTGCTTCCCCCGCCCTCTACAAATGGGTATTGCTGTTCACGTAATCTGCCCTTGATCATATTTTGTAGCGTGGTTTCCAGGTGTGGTGAATGCTGGGTATAGACGTTTTCAACACCCTTGAGGCCCTTGATACCTCGCGCCCCGGAGAAAATGCCGCCGGGCTCGAAGATATCCGTGATTCCTCCAGCTGCCTGCGACTGCTGCAACGAGCCGTGATAGATCAGAAGTTTCGCTACCAGGTCTGCTCGTCGCGGCGAGACGCCACCCGCTGCTGTGAGGAGATCGACCAGCATTGGGAGTTGGTTGGACGGGTTCTTTTCGTACCGCAGAGCATATAAAGCTACTAGCCCAACCTTGGCATCTTCCGTGACTTGTATATTTTGTATTAACCTTTGGACGTTCTGCTAGTCGTTAGCTTTTTTCTTTTTCCTGCTGTAGTAGCAGGCCTCGGTCACATACCTTGAGATCTGTGGCATGATTGTCATTACATGCTAAACTCTGCTCAACCTCGCTGACCTCCAACAGGTTCTCCCCGCCAACCCTCCTGCTCAACTCGGACACCAAGGTGACGTGCTTGCTGACGTTGCCGGACAGCTTTCGAAATTCGGGGTACTCCTCAATGAATCGTTTCATATCCGTGATAGACTCAATGTTTGCATTGTTCTTCGTTTTCGACTGGTATTGCTCCACGTAATCCTTGATATTTCCACCCAAGTCGCCGAAATTGAGGTACATGTTCTTTTTGAAGAACGGATCCTGGTCCTGCGAAAGAACGATTTCCTTGAGCTCGGGTCGGATGTCCGGGACATCACCCAGATCCACTCGGCCATTGTCGATACCCAAGAGGTGGTGTACCATGGCCTGATACGTCCACTGATTGAGTAGCGGCGTTGCGGGGTCCTCCCTCCTGTCCAGAATGAGCAGTATTGGGGGCGTGTCGACTTTGCGGAAGTCGAAGAGCTGCTCCTCCTGTGTGATATTATATCGCACTTCGGTAGCTAGTTTCTTGGCCAGCAGGCTATTTTTCTCATACCGGATGAGTGGCTTCTTTTTCAAGGACAGGAGCACGGCCATTAAGCCTTCTGTTGCTCGTTGCAGGGAGTCGGTGTTCCATATATCTGGACTGCCACTCCATATCCGTTGTTGCGGCAAGGTGAGGTTGAGTGTGAACAAATCCGGGTTGATGACTAGGAAGTCGGCAAAATGCTCCTGCACTAGTTTGACGACTTCATGGTCGTCGGCTTCGGCCAGCCTCTCCAGAGCGGACTTCTTGACCACATTGCTGAAGTACAGGTAGTACTCCCCATACTTGGGCTCCCGCAGCTCGTCTATGAGAAACTGAATCGAGTCTGACGAAGGCCTGACAAAACAGAGACAGCGCAGGTGGCGCATCTTCTCTCTGTTTTGGTTGTCCAGGCGGTCGATGAGATAGATCTCGTGATTGAGCAGGGATGACTGAGTGGTGGCCGTAGACACGATTGAGACTGTATCCTTGTCCAGAAGCAGGATCTTCATCTTGGCGGATGGCCCGCCGGTTGCGCTGTCTCCGGCTGACACCATCTTTGTGATGTAGCCGGAGACGGCCTGCACGACATCCATCCTGGCTGGTGAACTACCGCGCTGCTGTGAGACCAGGAATCCGTGGGCATGTGGGTTCGCATTCAGGCCATCATCACCAACTCATCCCAGCTGTACTGCAGTGGCCCTGTTCAAGTTTGATCGCGGTGGATGGTTGCAAAGGTTCACCCGATATCGAAGCTATGGTGTTGTTGCCAGGCTGGAGCATTCCGTTCCATATGAGGCAGTGACGCTGCCTTCCAACCAGCGGGCCCAGCGTTAGTGCCAACTTTAGCGCACTGCGGCATGCCTGCATAAGGGTTGACGAGGGCCCGTGCGCTTCCTTCCAGGTCTGCCAGGGGTCGACGTCTCCATCACGGGCTGGGATTTCTTTGAAGAACGCATGTAGTAAGACAATACAAGCAACCAGCTTCAGCTGATGGTCACGTTCCCGCCCTACTCTTGGTCATTACATTTTACGACGCTGGAAAACTTTGCCAGTCAAGTTGGAGCTCGCATCTGTGATCTAACTAATCAACAATTGTTTGTGTACGCATATGTACTGTACTGTATGCTTAGACTGGGCGATAAGATAAGAATTTTGAAGATGGAGCTCTAGGTTTCGTCATAGCAGCAGCTTTCACACTTCCAGTCTCAGCTCTCAGCCGTCCAGTCCAGGATGTCATCGTAGCAGAGATCGTATTCCTCCAGCAACTCAATCTAAAAGCTGGCGCCTCTGTCAGCCCTGCGCGCAAGATGGCCGCCATGGATATGTGCTCGACAAAACCAGAGCCCACGTACGAATCACTCACGAGCCCCGCCAACTACCTCGTCCCATGCTGACTGACGATTGTCATGCAGGCTGTCGTTTACGCAAGGGCTCATTGTCGGCCAAATCTCCGTCGTTCTCGTCATCGCAGCTTTCATCAAGTTCTTCATCTTCGGTGATTCTCCCTCGCCCGAGATCACAGCGCAGGCACGAGCAACCGAACGACGTTCGCGGACACTGTCTCACAAACACTCCCTACTCACCTTGCGAACCGAAAACCAGAGAGAACCTCAACGGACCCTCAGCAAGAAGAAGTCGAGCATCCTGCGCAACCCCCCCGCGCTCACCATTGGGTCCATACTGAACAAGACCTACTACAATGTGGACAGCCACCAACCCGAGTCGCTAGACTGGTTCAACGTCCTCATTGCCCAGACCATCGCACAGTTCCGCAGTGACGCCCAGCATGACGATGCCATCCTCACATCGCTAACCAAGGCCTTGAATGGGACGACTAGGCCCGACTTTCTAGATGAGATCAAGGTCACCGAACTCACACTGGGCGAAGACTTTCCCATCCTCAGCAACTGCCGCATCATCCCGGTCGATGAGGATGGGCTCAGTATGGATTCGGGGCCTGGGGTCGGGAAGCGCTTCGACCCCAACAGCTCGAGGGCGACAAGAGAGGGCGCAAGACTGCAGGCCCGCATGGATGTTGACCTCAGCGACATGATCACGCTGGCCCTGGAGACCAAGATATTGCTCAATTACCCGAAGCGGCTTACTGCTGTCTTGCCGGTAGCGCTGGCCGCAAGTGTTGTTCGGTTCAGCGGCACGCTCTGTATATCATTCATACCAAGCAACCCTTCGCAGTCGACCCCTACAATGATGGCTTTCAACTTTCTGGACGACTACAGGCTGGACCTCTCAATACGGAGCTTGGTGGGCAGCCGCTCAAGGCTTCAAGACGTGCCCAAGATTGCGCAGCTCATCGAAGCGAGACTGCATAGCTGGTTCGATGATCGATGTGTTGAACCAAGATTCCAGCAAATTGCGCTGCCCAGTCTGTGGCCACGCAAGAAGAACACCAGAGGCGGGGACGATGGGCTCGAGGCCAACATGGCCAGCATCAGCAAAGGCAAGGGCCGTGATGTTGCGAGAGATCTCCGAGAAGAGGCAAGGAAGGAAGTGGCATCGGGCGTTGGAACTCGGCCGGATCTAGAACCAGAGCCGGGTAGTTTGCGGTATAGGAGGAGAAGTCGGCTTAACAGCGCCGGGCAAATCAGTATGCCTGGCAGTTTACCGGGCATCTCACTGGACCTACAGCATTAATCAGCCAGCGTCCTCCAGTACTCAACTCAATACTAAGCAGTAAAACAGCAATGCACGAGTTCCATCATTGCAGTGCCAAATAAGAGAAAACAAGCAAAAGAAGTCAAGCCTTTTTGGCCAATAAAGTCTAGAATCCGCTTGGGAGGGTATATCAACGTTTTAACGTCTTATGCCGCAGCCTCTATAACCGGCATACAAGCTGCTACAACACCTTCAACGTCCAACTCTGGCGAGTACGCTGCGCCCTTGATCTCGACCATGGGTATATCCTCCCTCACTCGTCTGATATGCTTGAAATACGGCCATAGTACATCGTCTTTTGCACACATTGCGATAACCGGGCACTTGACCTCCTTTATGTACTTCTCTTTGTCCTGGTCCCAAATCGCTCCGTAGATTTGGTTGCGTCCTTTCCAGGCTCGTATATGATCTATCGCCGCCTGTTGGTGTACCTCTAGATCTCCATCGCCGCCCAATTTTGCTACATAGTCCCATGTTTTCTGTAGATGCGAGCCGTCGGGAACCGGCTTGTTGAAGGGATCAAAGAATTGGGCTTTCATCTCTGCGCGCTCGGCGGCCGTCATTACCGATGTTCCAATGAGACAGATGCTCTTCACGACCTCGGGCTTGATGGCCGCCATCTCCGTCGCCAGGGACGCGCCCGTGTGATGTCCAATGATGTGGAAGTTGGAGAGATCAAGCTCTGCAAAGGCCCAGACATATAAATCCACGTACCACCGCGTACCGAGCGACTTGATCTCCTCGACTGCAAAGTCTGGCGGGTCGTCGGATTGCCCGAACCCCGGCATGTCCGGCGCATAGCACGCGTAGCCCTGCGCCGAAAATTGGTCGACCAGTTTTACCAAGGAGGCACTGGAGGTGGCTGACTGGTGAAGGAAAACGATGGTACCTTTATGTGTATCCGAAGGGATAGCATATCGATAGTGTAGTTGGCCGTACTTGGTATCGAGGTATGCTTTACGGATTAGAGGGGACGCCATGTCGACTACCCCGGCAAAATAAATAGATGATAGGAGATGTGCTTCCAAAGAATTTGTCATTACTGCCTGGACTCGTTTACTTTGAGGCCTCGAAGCTAAATACAGTGAGCCTTTATCATCCGGACCGACCGGGGTGTTCCGGCCGGTGGAGACCGGGATGGTTGATCGGGACCCGGACGAGATCCCGAATAAGACGGGACGCGAAGTCTATATCGTGATGCTGCGCCCGGAGGTAATGGGCAAGCACAACCTCAAAGAACCGAGCTGATGATTGAAAACCCCGACCTGTCTGGGGTCATACACGGTGGCTCACACCTAAGCATCTTTTATAATAGCAACCCCAAAATAGCGACATGCACAACTATCGGCCTACCTATGATCCGAAGCAGTGGGACATGGGCATTCAGACAAACATCCCATAGCGCAAAGAACTACGAAAACTCTCAGTCCGCTATACGATCTCAGAAACTGCGTAGCGAAGGTACTATCCCCATACTTGGACACGAGACAAGCTACAGCAGACGTTGAACTTGTAGTCCATTAAACGAGACGCTTGGGAAGCAGCCAGCTTGCCAAAATGTCAGGTCCAGACTTATGACGGCATATCCATTTCCTCTATCTCACAATACGAAATGAGTTTTTTTGAGGAATTTTTCAATTATCATTGTTTCGTTTTTAAAAGGAAGTATATCTTTCAATACTCTATCGAAAATCCCATGAGCTCTATTCCATTACCATATTCGATTTCTTTACGATGCGTAGGCGAAATCGGAACCTCTACATGCGAGCCAAAACTCCCGAACAACCTGGTTCGTCGCCCTACTGCCTCTCAAACTGTACACCAATCAGTATTTTCAGTCTTCAACAAGCGCCAGCCGAACAGCGTGAAGCACTTACCTAATCACTTTTTTCAAGAATAAAGCCTTGTCGTTGGGCGATACCTTATCGCTGGGAAACGAAGCATCGCTCAAAGCGGCTTCCAACCATTGCTTAGCATGAGCATGCTGCACAACCAACTTCTTCAACGGATCGCTAAGCTTGTCCAGCTCACTGCGCGAGGCCTTGCCTCCGATATTCTGGATAAGTGTGTGGGCAACGACAGGTCCTAAGTGGCCTACGGCATTGTTGATTGCTGATTGTGTGTCCTGATCCGATGCTTTGAGGGTAATAAAACTGGTCTATAGCTGTGTTAGTGGAGCGCGAAAAGGAATACAGATGAGATACCGACCCAGAACTCGGCGGCTGCTGCTTTTGGTAGAGGCTCGTTGCCGCTCAACACCTTGATCGCAAACATGAACAAATACTCTAATGAACTGGTTGGTTGAAGTTGGAGGAAGACTCCCGGTGCTTTGGTCATGGTTTTCTGCACGAATTCAATACCATACTGAGCTAGTTCGGGGTCGTTTTCTGGGTCTGTTCGCGTCAGCACGAGGGCCGAACCGGAGTATTTGAAGAACGCGCAATACGTTTATCTCGACTATGTGAAAATCACGTACCTTGAAGTTGATATAGAATCCCAGCAACCCAAGGAAGCAAGCGCTCTATGGTTTGTGGTATTTGGCTTTTATTAGTTCCGTTAGATAGCGCTGTCACAAAGATACAAGCTGTACTGATGGCCGAGGCAACACGGTGATGCCATGAACTAGTGATGAATTCTATTATTGCTTGTGGCGGAAAGACGAATGGGCCGGGATCGGTCTCAGAGAATCCAGCCTTCAGAATGGAGCATATAACATCCTACAAACCATGGTATTAGCAATCAACGGAATAAGGAAGTGTGGTTTTAGTGTACGAGATTAGGGGAGGTTTACCAGAATCTCGGTGTTGGCACTGAAGATATCCTTAATGCGGGCCAAAATCCCGATGACATCCTGCTGTAATTGCACAAGCTCTGGTAGAGGAGAGGTTTGGGCGGCATTCTGTTCTGCTTCCAGGTCGACAAACGACTCTGATGGTGATTGTAGGCCTTTGGCACTGCCCAAAAGGCATCGAAGCGCTCTGATGGCTAACTGTAGAGCAACTTCAGCTGATGGAACCGGTGCTGTTGGGCGCTGAGCGATGTCATATGCCCGAGAAACTACCGGATCGGAGGGGTCCAAATCAGCGTTGTAGCTATTGAGCTGTAATGATTTCTCGACGTCAGTCCCAAGCATCAACAATAATCGTTTGAAAGCGTGAACTCGATTCTGATCGTCCGGCAGTGCTTGTATAATTGAGGCAATGGCCCCAACTATGCGCTCTTCCGCTAACGAATCTAGAGCTTGGCTGCTTCTTAATGATTCATATTGGCCGAGGAAAGCATCAACCTCCGATGTGAGGACCGAACGGCAGGACGAGCAAAGCCTGTAGATGGATTTAGATGAAGGTCCCGCCAGCGGGAGATCGCCCACTGCACTGAACAAGAGGTTCAGAGCGGCCGGCAAATACTCTGCGTGGCGCGCAAAATAGTCCGAGTATCGCTCAATCAGAGACAGGCAAGTTTGTCTTGCCCGAACAGGGACTACGGAGTGGCCTTGGCGGAGGAGATCGAAGAGCTGAGATCCGAAGACCTTGCTCAAGATATCGTCACAACTGATGGAATCCGACACACAATCGGAGAGGGATCCCAAGCAAAAAGCAGCAGCTTCGAGTTCAGCCCAGGCTGCGGTAGAAACACCTTGCAAAGTCAGGTCCACAAACAGGGATATGAGCGGTTGACCAGAAATGGTGAAAATGGATTGCAACAAGTCCGACACATCCTTCCGAGCATCGCCGAAGCCGACCCGTTCAGTGGAGTCCCAGGAGTTATACACGCTCAAAGTAGGATATTGTATCTTCTTCCAGCAATGAGAAACGATTTGTGTCATATATGACAGGGGCGGCGCATTCCAATTTACACTTTCTTGTGGCGCCGAGTACATGTCGTCAACCATGTTCTCGACGAACTGAGACCAGAACTCGAGAGCTGGCACAAATATCTTATCCTCAGCGACAGGGTAGCCGTCTGCTGTGAGCAAACCTACTAGTGCTGCCAGGAAGCGCTGTGATCCTTGGTTTGATCCGTCCATCAATTCAGTTATCTGAGCATCACCAAAAGCGACCATCATGAGACCAAATTGGACCGAGTCAAAGTCAAAGTCACCCTTCAGTAGATTTTCGTATTTCTTTTGAGACCACGAGCTGTCAAACAGAGAATACAGCAGATTGTAGTCGCCTTGCTTGAAGAATGTCTGCCAATTCCCAAGTGTATCTGTGAGAAGCTCGATAGCTGCTTCGTAGAGCTCATCATTAACGAGGCACTTTATTGTTGGCTGTAGCAGTGGCCGCAGCTTTGATGTGAGATCCTCGTTAGGTATTCGTTGGGCGTACAGCAGCCACGCTTGATAGCAACGTATCGACTCTTTCTGGCTCTGTAGATCTGACTGGCCGTGTAGTGAGGGGGCCAGCAGCGAGGCGAGATCCGCTGCATTTCCCAGCATGCGTTCATGCAAGCTGATGTACTTGGTTGATTTTGCATCTGTCTTCTCAGCCTCCTCAGCGAGAGCTGTTGCAAACCATATGGCTGCCACAGACTTCTGTGTTACCAAGCCTTGAGCAACATCTTTTACCAGACCTGTATTCCCGGTCGAGTCACTCTGACCGATCTGTAGGCAGGCGGATATATGGCGTAAACATGAAGGCCAGACGTGAGAGAAATGTATGAAATGGGTGACTAGAGCAGAACAGAGTTTTCTGATAACAATAGCCCCAGCTCCATCCTCCAAGCATTTCAAGAGCCAGTCCATGAGTTTCTGAAGTGCTGAACGTGCGTCGTCATCGTTGAGAGCCTCGGTGTTCAGCTTGACGATAAAGGTCAAGGCACCAAAGAATCTGACATTGTCGGAATGCCGCGCCAGCAATCCTTCAGCTATCTGCCAACCCTCGGGCGACTTCTGCAGTTTCTGAAGGACCTCTTGGATCTGCGATACTGTGGAGGCGGAGTTCTGCTCATAAAGTCTATTGACCAGCTATTACAGTGTCAGGTATTGTGCAAAGGTGTCTGGTACGTGGTGCACTTACTAGCTCGACGTCGTCGAGACTACTGGGCATGGGCATCTGATCCATGGTTGCAAACGTGTCGAACTAGGCTACCCATTATCGTTTGAACGAACAGAAAGGAGGAGAGGCTTGAGTAGATCAGGTTGGGAGCATCTGTTTGCCCGCTCGTCTCAGCAGATGGAAATGCACTGCACAGCCGGGAAAATAATCCTGCGAGAACGTCAGGCTGGGGGAGGCCGGCCCAACCAAGCAGAAGTTGACGATTAAAGTCTCAGGCTTCTTTGTTGTGATGAGGACTTGTTCCTTGGCAGTCTGATGGCCAAACTAGTTCGCAAAGCACGACGAGAACCGTGCTAAAGATGCAGAGAAAAGGCGTTGAACGGCCCCTGCATATATGAGGCTCTGAACCTTTGTTAATGGCGTCGTGAAGTTTGACTCGTTAGGAGCTTCCAGCCCGCTTGCCGTTGATGGAGGGGTAAATTGGGTCTTGCGGACTGGTACGATAACAGCCTACATCTAGTCTAGCTGTGGGCTACCGCATGATGTTCGTGCCAAGCGTTAGCACAGATGTACTGAGTACAACTGTGAGGTCATGACCGGGTAGCAATACCTAGGTATGAACGTGGGTATTGCAGGCCAGTGCAGGCCCGCTTGAACTCCTTTATCTTCTCTCATCAGTAACTTGCGTTTTATACTCGCCCGCTGCAGAGACCTTGCCGCAACCATTATGTCGCGATAGCTCTTGTACTAGTAGCAATTCAACCAACTAAAAGGTCTGCAAGCATTGCCGCGTACCCCAACTCGTCAGGTATAGGCGGCGCTTGTCACCTTCCTCATTCCCTCCAGGCCCAAGGCGAGTGCTGTGCTCCGGGAAATGGTCACAGTTCAGAAGGAGTACACTTAGCCGGCATCCTCTACCCTTTTCCATGCAACACCTTCGGCCACTGTCGGCCTTGTCAACGAAAGCTCTTCGACTCGTGCCGCCTCGCCTCGCTTGCCAGCCTCGACTTCTACCTCCTTTGAAGAAGGTCGCTCCCCCGCTAGCTCTCAACCCGCGACCGCTCTACCGTCTCTACAGCACTCCTGCGGTCGACATGGAGAAGATCGATACGTCAAGCCGGCTCGCCGAGCTGCGGAAGTTCATGAAAGAGAACAACGTGGATGTGTACAGTAAGACGGCCAATATACCTCACTTCGGAAGCCCCTAGGGACGGCAGCTGACCCATGCTGTCAAGTTGTCCCATCGGAAGACAGTCACTCCTCCGAGTACATTGCGCCGTGTGATGCGCGTCGAGCCTTCATCTCTGGTTTTACCGGTTCGGCAGGATGTGCAGTCATCACGCACGACAAGGCCGCCCTGGCAACGGACGGCCGCTACTTCAACCAGGCGTCGAAGCAGCTGGATGACAACTGGGTACTGTTGAAGCAAGGCATACAAGATGTACCAACCTGGCAAGAGTGGGCCGCTGAGCAGTCCGCGGGAGGCAAGGTTGTCGCCGTGGACCCAACACTCCTGACAGGTGGTGCGGCCAAGAAGCTGGCCGAGAAGATCAAAAAGAGCGGAGGCAAGGACCTTGTGGCTGTGACGGAGAACCTCATCGACAATGTTTGGGCGCAAGACAAGCCGGGTCGGCCCAACGAGCAAGTCATTGTCCTCGATGAAAGGTTTGCTGGAAAGGATGTGAAGGCCAAATTGACCGAACTACGCGAGGAGCTCGATAAGAAGAAGTCTCTCGGATTCGTGATATCTATGCTGGATGAAATTGCATGGTTGTTCAACCTGCGCGGCAACGATATCCCTTACAACCCAGTCTTTTTCTCCTACGCCGTCGTAACAGCTGACAAGGCTAGCCTTTACATCGATGTTTCGAAGCTAAGCGAGCAGTACCAGTCTTTCCTGGCCGAGAATAGCGTCGAAATCAAACCTTACAATGCCATCTTCGAGGATGCTGCAGTTTTGGGGCAGTCTGCGAAAGCAACCAATGCTGAGTCACCCCGCGAGCCCAGGAAGTACTTGATCTCAACAAGAGCATCGTGGGCTTTAAAGCTCGCGTTGGGTGGCGAGGATCTTGTGGACGAGGTCCGGAGTCCGGTTGGCGATTCCAAGGCCGTGAAGAATGCTACTGAGCTGGAAGGCATGAGACAGTGTCACATCCGCGATGGAGCTGCCTTGATCGAATACTTTGCCTGGCTCGAGGATCAACTCATCAACAAAAAGGCAAAACTTGATGAAGTACAAGGGGCCGACCAACTGGAAGCTTTCCGTGCCAAGAAGGAACACTTTGTTGGACTATCCTTTGACACCATCTCCTCGACCGGGGCAAAGTAAGTAAAGAAAGATGCATGTGTGGACACAGGTGAAACTAATCGCTACTAGTGCTGCTGTCATTCATTACAAGCCAGAGCCAGGTGCCTGTGCAACGATTGATCCGGACGCGATATACCTCTGTGACTCGGGAGCGCAATATCTGGACGGCACAACAGACACCACAAGGACCCTGCATTTTGGTACCCCAACAGCTGCCGAAATCGAGGCCTACACTTTGGTTCTGAAGGGAAACATTGCGCTGGATCTGGCGGTCTTTCCCAAGGGCACTACCGGGTTTGCGATTGACTGTTTAGCACGACAGCACCTCTGGGTAAGATACACCCTGTGGGTTGGAAGCACGCATTACTGATACACATGTATAGCAACTAGGGTTGGATTACCGACATGGCACTGGCCATGGAGTTGGATCATACCTCAACGTCCACGAAGGGCCTATCGGTATCGGTACCAGAGTACAATACTCGGAGGTTGCATTGGCAAAAGGTAACGTCATTTCGAACGAGCCGGGCTTCTACGAAGATGGAAAGTTCGGCATACGTATTGAGAACATCATCATGGTCACAAAAGCGGAAACGAAATATTCATTCGGCGATAAACCCTGGTTCACATTTGAGCATGTCACCATGGTACCATACTGCCGCAAGCTTGTCGATACGGAGCTCCTGACGAGCATTGAGAAGAAGTGGCTCAACGACTACAACGATGAGATCTTCAAGAAAGTCAGCCCCCTTATCGAGGACCACCTGACAAAGGCATGGCTCGAGAGAGAGACGAGACACTTCTAGGCATCAACGATGGCCCCCTAGTTGCTTGAACAAATGGTGCCGGCCAATTTAGGAAGTCTATTTGTCTGGAACCCGTCGTCAGTTCCGGGACGGGAACGTTGCACCGATTCTAGCTATTCCGATGCGATTGTTCTTGCGAGTATTGGGTGAGTTACAAGATGGTACAATATTAACTACTATTACGTTTGTACCTACAAATTTTGGAACTTCATGAATGCCGACATGGCAAAGAAGAAACCAAATGACAGTTTGAAGGCAGGATCTCTCTCTAGTGCCGCCAACACACGTGAATTCCCTAAGCGCTCCTTCAACCGAATTTGTTTCGTGAGGTCGATGCCATACTTTGCAGCAATCTTTGTTTTGATCAGCTACAAGTGCCAGAACTCGTCACTAAGAAAATACATACCTGTACGACAATGACGGACACTCCCAGTAAAAAGACGAGTGTCTTCGAAAACACGCTGATGACCAGGCCCGTAAGAAAACCTGTGAAATTAGAATAAGCAGAGTGATAGAACGAGTCTCTTGTTGATACACGAACCTGTGATACTTCCACCAGACAGCTGTCTAATAATCTCAGGATTCAACATCTCCTTCGGAGGCGCAGCGGCTTCTCGTGTTGTGGGATGAGGAACAGCTCGGGCGTCCATTCGGAGCTTTGGCTGTCTGTACACGAGCATAGAGCCTATGGATAACCCAATGCCGGCTCCCACAGCTCGGCTTCGGAACGCGCTTCTAGCGAGCAATATTGCTGACATGATTGCGGCTTCACTTGTGACTGCAATTGCTGCGTATGCCAGTGGTGTAGAGTCGGCCGGAGTGTAGACCAGATGATGTTCACCGTTGTGGACCGAAAGCCGTCGGAGTTAAACAATATGGCACGTTGACGTCACGGCGTTCTTAATAGCGGGCCGTTGGAGCTCCAGCAGCGGAAAGAGACCCTACCTTGTAACATGACCCTGAATTTTCAGTATGATTACCACGAATAGTAAAAACTTAATTAGATACACAATACCCTCATCGCATTTGGTTCTTTCTAGCTGATGGTTGTCGAACTTGTGCACAGGAAACGTTTGTGTTTGGTTCCGTCCTTCAACTGGGCTGCAACATTCCGTCACCTCTCTGAGAATTCTCAACCTGCAAGAGCTCTGGCAGACTTGATGGACGTGAGATTTCAATATTGTCCCGCTTGGAGTCGAAGCGCTCGTCCGTAAGGACAACAAAAAAAGAACATTCTCCAAAAGCAATTGATCGAGACAGTGACCCCTTGAAATGGATTATTTAAGCCCGAATAGAGCACTTCGTTATAAGCCCGGTGGGCTCTCTTCTCCCCTGGGAAAGGTGCCCTTCCCACTTCCAAATATAATCCGAACAGAAAATACAGATCCTGGTATCAAAACGCAATAGCTTGCCTCGTTGCTGAACTGCGCGGCTTAGCTTTCCCTCCTTTCCCTGAACGCCGGCTTGACCTATGCATGCAAAACAACAATGCCCTCCAACGTTGTGACTGCAGTGAAACGGTAGTACACTTGAAACCCTCCTTTTTTACGAATGCCATAAAATCATTTCCCCTATCACGCCATATACCCCCGTTCGACCCTGCTGACGACGAGCTTCAGGAATGGTCAGTCTTAGCCAATACCGCCCCAGACACCGCGGATACGCCTGGCCAGTTGGATATCCTTCTGCATGATCGTTACCCGTTTGGCGTGAATTGCACAAAGATTTGTGTCCTCAAAAAGGTGTACCAGGAAAGCTTCGGCGGCTTCTTGTAACGCCATGATGGCCTGCGACTGCCATCTCATACCCTCATCTCGCGGACGGAATGTAAGGGCAATTTCTCGGACTAGTCGGGCGAAAGGTAGCTTTCGTATCAGCAGGTCGGTGCTGTTTTGCAGCTTTCTGATCTCCCGGAGAGCTACCGTTCCGGGTCGATATCTTCTTCTTCGGCCGATGGGTATTGGGTCCCCAGCTGTGGAAGACATTAGCGACGCAGGTCGACTGGTTGACGATAGCAATGTTGACTTACGAAGAGCTCTCGCCGCGCCACTCCTTCTAAAACCACGACCACGACCAGCGCCACCGGTGGCGGCCGAAGACCGCCGTTCTGCAGTTTCCACCATGTGTGCACGAGAGGTGCGATGACGGCCCTGAGGTCTGTCGAGATCTCCTACGTATGTGCAGGTGTGCGTGTGTGTGGAAGTGGGCTGTGACAGGGATCAACGATCGCAAAGCGCAAGCTGGTTTGGATGAGGCCTGTTGTAGGAAAGAACGACAAGCAGCTTGAATAGAGTTTGCAATTGGGTGCAAAAGCTGCAGGATGCCTAGCTGCGCATTCCAGAGAGGAATTGGAAACCCCGGATGCGTGAAAGAAACAAATTCATCAGCTTAATGAGGAGATTGGGAAAGGGAGGAATTAATGGAGTGGCTGGCGCATCGCGAGACGCGAAACTGACAGGTTTGAGACCGCGTCGCCCCAGCCACTCAATTAAAAACTGTTTAATTGATTTTGAGCCACAGTCGGTCCCCTGCTAGCGTAAGTCGTCCTTTCGTGCCTCGTTCGTTCATTCCCAAGTTCAACGCCGAGCCTTGCTTTACTCTTGCACACGGGCTAGCTGCTATGGGCTGCTCATGGCGTTACGACCTGTGTAGGTACATAATTAGGTACACTGATCTCAGGGGGATCAACGGGAGAGGCAGCCGCCGACGCCAAGATCAGGACCCTCCAACTTGTTTCCTTTAGGTTGCGTATGCGCGACCAAATGCAAGTAGCGAGGGGCTCGTCAGCAGCTGTGGTGGAACCTGTCACTGCTCACCTTGTCTTGCCACGCCTTGCCATGCCCCAGTCAGTGAATGAATTGGAAGCGACGGCGTAACATCCGACCAGCGTTGAAGCCAGATAATCGACAAGGCTGCAGATTAATCATCCTCGTCGCCCTCAAACGTGTTTCCTAAGATTTCATTCCATATCAATTCCATTGTTCCTCTCGGCTGTTTCTTCCGAGGCCACCTAAGTTACAGTATTGATTGAGTTTCACGCTGCATCTTCCCTTTCGCTCCCGATATCCGCTTCGTAGAGCATCCCGCTGCTTTCCGCAACCGCAACCATGGACCAGCTGATTCCCGGCGATGGCGGCCGCAACCCACTGGAGGCTTGGTTCTGGGAGATGCCGCTGTGCACGCGATGGTGGACGACGGCAACGGTCCTGACGAGTGCACTGGTGCAGTGTCAGATGGTCACGGCCTTCCAGCTATTCTACAGTGTGCGGACAGTATTTGGGAAGGGAGAGGTAAGCGCACCCATCGCCGGCACTCAGCACGAGGCACGGTCCCTGCTAACAGGTCGCGAATTGCAGTACTGGAGACTATTGACGACCTTCCTGTACTTTGGGCCCTTCTCGCTGGACCTTTTGTTCCACGTCTACTTCCTACAGCGCTATGCCCGTCTCCTCGAAGAATCCTCCGGCCGATCCCCAGCACATTTCTCCTGGCTGCTCGTCTACTCAATGGTCTTTCTCCTAGTCCTCTCACCCTTTGTATCGATGCCGTTCCTGGGCCACCCATTGTCCTCCACCCTCGTATACATCTGGTCGCGGCGCAACCCGGATACACGTCTCAGCTTCCTCGGGCTGCTGGTCTTCACGGCGCCATACTTGCCCTGGGTCTTGATGGGTTTCAGCCTAGTAATGCACGGGACGGTGCCCAAGGACGAGATCATGGGCGTCGTTATTGGCCATATCTGGTATTTCTTCACTGATGTATACCCGCCAATGCACAATGGCTCGAAACCTCTAGACCCGCCGAGGTGGTGGCGTAGACTATTCGAGGGACGTCCTAGGGAGCAGCAGGACGATGATGCTACTGCAATCAACAACGAGTTCGCTGTGGGCGGTGGTCCTGAATTGGCGGCTGCCGACGTGCGATGATCGAATCCGACCTGAGGGAGGGATACCAGCCTCTTGTCTAGTCAATATTCTTTTTTCCCCCCATGGCGTTTCATGATGCATAAATTGCAACAAGGGTTCTTGAGGCTATACGGCGTTTAAGAGGTTACGATGGTACTGGCGATACGGCTACGACAGCCCGGCATACTGGTGAAGAGTGACAGAAAAATAGTCCACCATCACTGATTATACAACTTCTGATTGCTAGATATAGGCTTTTGTACATCAGTCTACAACCAGCCTCATATTATGCATGCATTCATAAATGATTCCAAAGCCACTGAAACTATAAGCATGTCCCTAAGTGCGATCTATGAAGAAACGAATCATACTTAAGCATGAGGAGATGTCGCAATGCTACAATCACCCTAACAAACCCAAGGCTCTCCCCCCAACGACATTAATGTGGGAATTATAATCTTTTAGATTCTGAAGCAGGAAACAAATCCGACAAGACACTCATTCATCCATCCACCCGAGAACACACAATGCTGACTTTACAACAGCCAGTGAATGGCCGTGGCGGGAGCACGCAACCCCACCATACTGAGCTCCTAGGACAAAACTGCGACGTCACCTGCGCTAAAGTCGCAACTTTTTGGCGGGGCAAAAGTCGCAAGTCGATCTTTTGGCAGTTTGCGCCTGAAGTCAATAAAAGCCACTCTGCTTTCGGCATTTAAATTACATCTCACCATCTTTGTGAAATAGATCGTAAAAAGACTCCCGTCTCGAGAACCACCCCCAAATCACCATGAGAGCATACTGGTACGATAATCTTGAGGTGAGCACAAACCCCGCAATCACGCAATCTGACACGAGTCACCGGCTGCCCCTCGTGAGGCTATCGCCGGTTGTCGTGGAAGGGTTCTTTCGCATAATGGTTCGCGCAATCGTACAGGCGCTTATTGAAAGCATAGGGCGACCAACGTCTCCCTCACGATTCTGGCCGTGACTTGTCACCCTCCGAACTAGAACATCTGGGTGTCTTATACTACCATCTACCGCAAGTTGAAAATGTCGACAAGCTGGCGGCGGAACGCGACTACAAGAATCGCGATGAGATCACAGTGAGCCCGGAGAAGATGGGCGACGTCTACGAGGAAAAGGTCAAGTCCTTCTTCCACGAGCATCTGCACGAGGACGAGGAAATCCGGTACATCCGCGATGGAAAAGGGTACTTCGATGTGCGATCCAAGGGGGATGAGTGGGTTCGGATTCAACTTGAGAAGGTACATCTTAGACCTAGAAATCTTGAGCTGTGATGAATTGGGTAGCGATAAGACTGGGGGAAATGATCACTAACGACGTACAGGACGATCTCATAGTTCTGCCTGCGGGCATCTATCACCGCTTCACAACGGACGCGGACAACGTAAGTCACCAACACAAGTCAGCAGCTGTCGATCACGTCTAATGGCAGGCGCAGCACGTTCAAGCCATGAGGTTGTTCAAGGACGAACCCAAATGGACGCCTCTGAACAGGAGCAATGAGCTCGAGGCCAACGAGTTTCGCAAGAACTACATCTCTCAATACTTGAACTAAGAAGTTGAAGCCGCGCGGTAAATAATACAGAGTGACAATGAATATATCAAGGCATGTCTTGATAAGCGAATGAAGTATATCCGTCATCAAACCCGTGCAAAATGATCATGAGTGAAGACTGGCTGCGTTTGATGTGGAGTAAATATACTGAGCAGGGATCTGACTTACACAGCAAGGTGACCACCTAAGCTGGAAAGGTGTGCTTAATTTGCTTAAGTCGTACAAGAAACAATTTCAAGGGTATTGACTGTTTGATATATGTCTATGGATGTAATAGTGATCGGCATTTAGCTACTACCTGTGACCTTCTACGTTTATCATTCTGAGTGTGAGAAAGGGAGCGAGGCCAATCTCCCACACGCAGCTAAAGAAGTGCCGTGATAGTCCATCGCAGTCTGTGGCGTTAGGGAATAAGCGGGGCTCTGGCAACTACAACTGTGAGCCACGCAACGTCCACTCTTCTGCCTCCTTCATGGATCTCAAAATGTGATGACTTGAAGCTGTTGATTCCGCTTACACAAACACGAATACATCCAAGTGGACGACTTGCGGGTGCGGAAATGCCACAATGGACACCAACTCATCCGAGGCAGGAAGCACGAAGGATGGACCGAGACCCAAGCTCTCCTTACCTGAGAGCTGCGAGCCGCCACGACCAAACGCACCACGGAAGCAGCTTGTATGGATCGTAAGTATTTCTGTTCGCCTGCTTATTATGGAAGCTGACTGAAGGCATGTAGATATTCGGCGGCACTGGCCACATGGGCCGGTCCCTGGTGAAGTGCGCCCTCTCCCGCGGCGATCTTGTCTGCGCCGTGGGCCGCACCTTTGAGACCACTCCCGAGGCAATGACCGAGCACCACTCTGGTCCCAATTCGTTGGGGCTCCTTTGTGACGTACGCGCTCGCGACTCCGTGGCCAGAGTCATTGAGCGCTGTCTCGATCACTTCGGCCGCATCGATATCGTGGCCAACTGCTCAGGCTACGGCGTGATCGGGGCCTGTGAGGACCAGGATGAACACGAGATCCGGAATCAATTTGAGACGAACTTCATGGGCACTCTCCACATAATCCAGGCAACCCTGCCTTACTTTCGCTCCCAGAGCGCCGGGCGGTACTTGATCTTCAGTTCAACGAGCGGTGCACTGGGTGTGCCTGGGCTCGGTCCTTATTGCGCGACCAAGTACGCGGTGGAGGGCTTGATCGAGGCCATGCTATACGAGATCGACTCTTTTAATATCAAGGCGACACTTGTCGAGCCGGGTCTGGTGCGGAGGGATGAGCCCGACTCGAAGGATAATCCGCTGCCGACATGGGGCCACTTCCTCATCAAGCCTGCCAGCGAGGCGTATGCGCAGGCCACGAGCCCAGCGTTGCACGCGAAGAGAATGGTGCAATGGCTCGGTGATCGACAGCCCACCAGCGCAGTCAAATGCGCAGAGCTCGTGTGGCAGCTGGGGCATTGTTCATATCCTCCTCTAAGGTTGGTGCTTGGGAGTTATGCTATCGAGAGCATCAGGGATCGGCTGAGGAGTGTTACGGAGGAGTTGGAAGACTGGAAACATCTCAACTTTCCTGTCGCGCTGGACGCGCCCAATGAAGATATGAGTATCAATGCTGCTACCGATAGAAGCGATAGGGACAGAGATGGGGAGGACGATGGTGAAGCAGACGAGGATGGAGATCAAGACATGACCTGAGTGTCGACTGGCGCAAAGAAAAGCAATTTTGAGGACGAACTTTGGTATGTATATATCTGAAGAGACAGACTGAAATTTCGGGCGTGGCTTCCAGACATCTGACATGGCGAATCCCTTATGAACCGGACAGCATGCCTTTTGATTCCGCAAAGCCTACAGTGTCCTGGACCTCACGCGAGGAGTGCAAGCGGTGCAGTACAATTTAAGTTTACCCTATGGTGGATTTTTGCTCGGAAATACACATATCGTAGTGCCACCACATCATTTCTGATGTGCCCACCTTGAGACGGCAGGATACTGATCTTCCAGGACGCCGCAAGCGCCTCGAAACGTAGTGGCTTCTCTAGAGAAAACCCAGCGATCTAACAAGTCACGCGATATCTTGCCGCATCGAGTATCGCAGGCAGCAGAAGCAAACATATGATAGAAATTACATCCAAGGTGTAAGTAGTCAACAAGGAGAATCGGCGGAGTGTCCCAAATCTGCTTTGCATCAGATACTTGTAACCTACCCAATTTTACTCATTACGTCGGAAAGCTGCGGAACTAGGACCTCCTCAGAACAATCAAGACTCGGAAAATAACGATATAAAGAAAGGAAAACTAAAAATATAAAATGAAAAACCTCTCATGTATCTCTACTGCGCAATGACGAAGCGATGTATACAGAATTCGTCGTGATACGTTCGTTGGCCCACGCCAACTAAAACACCGGGGTACTCTGTATGGTTTCAACGTGCTCAGTCTCGTTGCTACTTGCACTCGCACACTCATTTGGTGGTGGACAGAACAAAGCGTAAGACTGGCGGCGCAGTGTCCGGATTTTGCATGGCAGTGCCACGCATTCAAGGTTCATGCGAAGCAACTTGCCAATGGCCAGATTGCTAATTTTACGCCGTGGCTAAGCCTCATGCGTGCAAGCGCATATCTGCTTTTTGCTAAATTCCCCCAATCCTGCATCTGGGGAAAGGAGGCCGACTGTCGACTGGACGCGTGTATTCTTCATCAATCCCCTTCAAGCCATCTTGAACGTTAATTTGCGCCCTTGCGGATTGCTTCCTCCACGGTGACCATCTCTGCTTGTCGCTTCTCTTCCGTCCACCTCGGTCTCGTGCTTTACTGCATTCGCTAGGCCTCTGCGCCCACGTGCCGCCTCGTGTTCCTCTCTCCGACGTCTGGCTCCACGCTCTTGACATTTCCAACTCTCTCCTCAGGAGAAAAGTGCAAACGCCCAATCGCAGCACCATCGCACCGCGGTATTGACGACCAAGTAAATATCCCTCCTCATCCTTTGTTTTGGCCCTGCACAATGTCTGACAAGAAGAGTCAAGATCTCAGCATTCGCTTGCCTGAGAAAGATCTCGAACGCCGCCGCAGCCCGCAGTCGCCCGACGACAACGAAGAGCAAGAACCTTTCGTAGCCCCGCGTCCATCGAAAACCCCGTCGCAGCACAGTATGGCTTCGTTGCAAAAGGTCGAAAACAGCCCGCCGCTGTCCATCCTGGCCTACTGCCTGTCCTCGATTTCCATGACAGTAGTGAACAAATATGTCGTCTCGGGATCGTCATGGAATTTGAACCTTTTCTATCTGGCTGTCCAGGTAAGGAGCTACTCTGGAGAGATCTCAGGCTTGGCCACGCGTGCTGACAAGTCCGACAGTCGATTGTGTGTATTGCTACCATCGAGGCGTGCAAGCAGATGGGCCTGATTAAGAACTTGGCACCTTTCGACATGAACAAGGGCAAGAGATGGTTCCCCGTTTCGCTACTTCTTGTCGGAATGATTTACACCTCCACCAAGGCTCTGCAGTTCCTGTCGGTCCCCGTCTACACCATCTTCAAGAACTTGACCATTATTGTCATCGCATATGGCGAGGTTTTGTGGTTCGGTGGCAGCGTCACCCCTCTAGCTCTGCTCTCGTTCGGCCTCATGGTCCTCTCCTCGGTTGTCGCTGCGTGGGCCGATCTGGGCCACGCGAGCCAGACCGCCGAGGCTGCCGAGGCTTTGGCTACCCTGAACGCTGGATACGCATGGATGGGCTTGAATGTTTTCTGCACTGCATCTTACGTTCTAGGCATGCGCAAGGTCATCAAGAACATGAACTTCAAGGACTGGGACAGTAAGCTACACCATTGCCCATTCCAAGCTCCGAGAACTAACGTAAGATAGCCATGTTCTACAACAACCTGCTCACCATCCCTGTCCTGCTGCTCGGATCTCTGCTCGCCGAGGATTGGTCCAGCGCCAACTTCCAGAAGAACTTCCCCGTCGAAACTCGCAACGCCTTGATGATCGGTATGATCTACTCTGGAATGGCCGCCATCTTCATCTCGTACTGCTCGGCCTGGTGCATCCGAGTCACCTCCTCGACCACCTATTCCATGGTTGGCGCCCTGAACAAGCTTCCCATTGCTGTCTCGGGTCTTGTCTTCTTCTCCGCTCCGGTCACAGTTGGATCGGTCTCGGCAATCTTCATTGGCTTCGTTTCCGGTATTGTTTACGCCTGGGCCAAGGTGCGCCAGTCGCAGCTCAGCAAGTCTGTTCTGCCTACTACGCAGCCCCCAATGAGCGCAAGCTCCCAGAGTAGCCGGGACGCAGCCAAGTCGTAAACAGCAGAACGAACAGGGAAGAAGGAGCTTGGCGGGAGAGTCTCTCCTTCTCTTGAGTTACTGGTTGAATGATGGGAGGTCACCGGCCTGCTTTGGATTCTAAAGTCTCATTCCAGAAATGAGAGACCGGAGGAGTCCCATTCGGCTCGCACTGCCAGATCAGATCAGACGACCCAAGAGATTGAGGGAATACTACTGGGCAGATTTGGTGTTCCGCCACGCTGATGTGGCGCGCCTTAGTTGTCGTTGTGTATCGAAGCCTGGCTGGGTGATGCAAGCGGGTAGTTGAATCTACCGAACCCCTTTTTTATATTATACGTGTATAATATTCCGTCTTCTACTCTTTGAAGGGGTTTGCGTGGCGGGTGCGGCATTGAAACTCTGGCATAGACTTTTCTGGTTTTCCCGTGGGGACAGGACATCCCCGGGCACGCGGGACTCATTTACACATACATTGGAAGGCGTAAGATGGTTGTTGCAGTGCCAAAAGGGACAGCACTTGACGATGAATGTTTACTACCTGATTGAAGGGACCTAATAGAATTTTTACACCTGAACGACGGCTTTCCTTGTGCTGCGTAGTCGATGCTGCTTACATGGTGCATCCAAACGTACTGTGGATGGCTTTCGTGATCTGTAGTGCATCTATCTCAACCTGGGAAACTTATTTTAGAAGAGCCGCTCGAGGGCTGAGGGGTCGTACGGATGACACCTCAACCGAACCTTGACCTGGCCCTAGACCTGGACCCGGACCCCGGACCCTGGTCAACGCCAAGGCGCGTGACATCAGAACCCGCCAATCTTTGAGCTCAACAATACACATGCTTTTCTTGACGCCAAATCTGATTGATACTTGTACTCTCAATTCGCTCCCGAGGCACTTGCGCCTGACTGTGGTCGTCTCGAGACCATGTGTGGATAGCTTAAAGGCCTCGATACTCCCTTTCCCTCCCTATTTCGCTGCCGGTGGGCCTACACCGTTTGAAATTGCCATCGCTTGAACACCAAGCCATCTACGCGGCACCATGTTGCCCTTCATACACAAACGTGAGGAACACTAACGCCGAATCATGGGTTTCTGTTTGCGAATTGCTAACATGTCAAACAGCCTTCGAGCTTGTCAGTGGTGCTATTGGGGCTTCTCCAGATGAACGTCAGTCTCCCTACAAACCGGCATCGTAAAGATCACCTCGTTAGGCTGTGCCGAGGCCCTCTAATACTGTCTACAGTCAAGCTCATATTCTCCTTCCTGCTCTCGTACCCTCTCGCAGGCCTGCTCAAGCGTGTACCTGATGCGCGGCCCGAGTACAAGAACGCATTCATTATT
Organism: Seiridium unicorne; assembly: GCA_039778275.1. Lineage (NCBI taxonomy): Eukaryota > Fungi > Ascomycota > Sordariomycetes > Amphisphaeriales > Sporocadaceae > Seiridium > Seiridium unicorne. The sequence goes on along the minus strand of JARVKF010000057.1, from coordinate 489,601 downwards.
GGGTGCGTAGCCGACTCCACCTTCTCTTCCGCAAATTCAAGTAGGGGCGAACACAGAACTGACCGGCGTCTGTAACAGGTGCGCCCTCTTCTACCTCGTAGGACTTTTCGACCTGTGGGATGGCCTGCGAACCTTGATAATTGCGTCGGGCGCTACATACGCACTGGCATACTTCCTACGCACGAGTCCCTACATGCCATGGATCGGCTTCGTCTTCCTCATGGGTCATTGTGCCGTGAACCAACTCTCGCGACAGTTCGCGAACAACCCCGCCGCCGTCGACATCACCGGCGCACAGATGGTCCTTGTCATGAAATTGTCGGCCTTCTGTTGGAACGTTGCTGACGGCACGTTGCCGGAGGACCAGCTGTCGGAGTTCCAGAAGGACAGGAGAATACTCAAGTTGCCAGGATTGCTGGACTACGCTGGTTATGTCTTGTTCTTCCCATCTCTGATGGCGGGTCCGTCGTTCGACTACAACGAATACAAGAGGTGGATCGACTGCACCATGTTCGATGTGCCTGCCTCTATCGACCCGGCCAAGAAGCCGCCCACCCGCAAGAAGAGGAAGATCCCACGGAGCGCGACCCCCGCCATGTGGAAGCTCGCCGGTGGCCTGATTTGGATCTTCGCTTTCCTCAAGTTCAGTTCTTGGTTCGATTGGCATTTCATTCTTGACAAGGGGTTCAGCAACTACTCGTTCCTGCGCAAGGTCTTCTTCCTTCACATGGTTGGCTTCACTGCCCGTCTGAAGTACTATGGCGTCTGGACCCTGACGGAAGGCGCCTGCATCCTTGCTGGGCTTGGATACAAGGGCATTGATCCAGCGACCGGTAAGGTGAGCTGGGACCGATTGCAGAACATCAACCCGTGGGGTGTCGAGTCGGCGCAGAACAGCCGTGCGTACCTCGAGAACTGGAACATGAACACCAACAAATGGCTCCGATACTACATCTACTTGCGCGTCACTCCGCGCAACAAGAAGCCAGGCTTCCGCGCCAGTCTTGCTACCTTTACCACAAGTGCATTCTGGCATGGGTTCTATCCGGGTTATTATCTGACCTTTATACTGGCAAGTTTCGTGCAGACTGCCGCCAAGCGTAAGGGATTTTCTTTTCTCAACTCCCTGTTTCTCCTTTTACTCCTTTCTGTCCCCATCGATGCCGTTGTTCCTGACTAGCTTGCGACCGCATATGCTGACCGTTATTCTATAGATTACCGTCGCAATATCCGCCCCTTCTTCCTCGACCCTGTCAGCCAGAATCCTCTGCCCCGTAAGCGGTACTACGACATTGCCTCCTATATTGCAACTCAGTCGATCTTCTCCTTTGTCGTTGCCCCCTTTGTCATCCTGGAATTTGCCGACTCTATCGCCGTATGGTCTCGCGTGTATTTCTATGCCGTTGTCGCAACGTTTGCCAGTCTCGCCTTCTTCGCCTCGCCAGGTAAACAGTGGTTGAAAGCCCAGCACGAGAAGCGGAGCCGTGAGGCCGGCGTCAAGATGATCAAGAATTTGAGCACGGAGAGCTTGCAGGGCCTGGCCCAGCAGGAGCCGATTCTAGGACTCAGCCAGGACCCTGCCGGTGATGCGAACGAGGCCGTCAGCGAGATCAGGGCTCAGGTCGAGAGGGCCAAGGCGGAGCAGGCAAGGAGGAGAAACAAGGGCCAAGGGATCAGCGATGCCGTGAAGGAAAAGGCGGCAGAGAAATCAAAGGCTGTGTAGACAGGCATGGTTCTCATCTCGCGCTCGTCCCTCTCGACCAGCGACCAACGACTGAATCGCCTTATGGCTGCCTCCGAAAGACTTGGATAAATTTTGAGATAATATGATAGCACAACCTTGTTCGGCGATAAGAGGCTTGGAGTAGCAACCGCAATAAGAGGGGAGAGAATAAACATGTTAAAATTACGATCTAGAGATCGCTCGGGCGTGGTGACCATGTTTGAATGAGGGTACATGTCTAAACTGATAAGTATGTGTCCAGATCTCAGTGTATTGCGCTGCGTGTGATACTGGTCAGAGTCCAGATACTCCTCAAGGTTTATTTATCAAGAGCAGTCGGCAACTTCCACGCCCTCAGTAACCTACATGGGTTACGTGTCAAGGAGCATGAATCGTAGGCGTGCAAGCAGAATTTTGGTAATGATGATGTCTTCATTTCTTGCTTTCGTACTTGCCATAGCAGGCATAATCTGCAACATGGTAGATCATCCTTGCGAATCTGCTCATTATGACTAATAATCTCCATCTCTCCCTCTCTCCATGGCCTCGCCTCGGTCCTAATCATACAGAAAATCCCATCCCGCCTCTATGGACGTAAATAATCATTAATGGCTTCAATCTGTCTGGGCTCTTCTCTATTCCCCGCGCCCAAAAACTCCGGGTATCTAAGAATTTTGATAGATCGTAACACGTATAGCTCTTCAGTTTTCCCGCGCCAGATACCAATGTGACTCCTCCCAAGTAAGCAATATGCAGGAGCGTCGAGTGTGCTCGGTCTATAGAAACGATATTTCGAGGTCGCCAAAAAGACGAGAAAAGGAGAAATTTTAATGGTGCCGTCGAAGCGCCGATGTTTGGAAAGCGGCGGTGGCCCGTTTTGAGTAATAAAAATGTAGTCTCAACATAGTATACAGTGTCGAAGAGCAAGTGCGTCTGTTTCACGAGCTGTGTCCGTCGGTAGGAGGGTGTCGACAACGAGAACAGTTTAGTCGCCATCTCAGTGAGTATAAGTAGGAAGTCGGATGTGATCCGGGTTCTTTCCAAGATCGTAGTGAAACTCGTCAAAGTCGTCATGGAAAATAGTTCCCAAGAGAACAGGCCCTGGCTTGAGCCTTCGGGCTCCTAGCGATAGAGCGAATAAAGGTCATGTGGAAAGCTGCTTAAAGCAGCGGGCTTCATGACTGCTTCATGTTCTGCCAATAGCCAACGATGGCCAGCGCGATGATGGCTCCCACGACCAGCAGGCCGACCACGCTCATAAGCCTATTCACATTGCGCCACCATCTAGCGCTTTGGTACCTCTTATTGTCAACCCATCGGGTCTGCCGCGCAAATGGCTCCGGTGTTTCGGGAATTCTGAATTGCGTCGTGCTGTGGTCGCGCTCAACAACATCAAGCGTGACTTGGTGCGGTAGCGGCAAAAATGCCGCTACCATCCAGGCGAAGGGGAAAATGAATCCCACAGCAAATAGAAGCACCTGCCTGTTGCGCGGCCCAAATACCCCTGATTCTGGCGCGCTGCTGGGTGGCCCCTGCCACATGCTTTGGTGGTGAGCCCGGCGGTCCTCCTCCAAATGAGGGGACCAAAGGCTGCTAGTCATCTTCTTCAGTCCTTTGTGGAGGCCGGAGAAGCGTCTTGGGGTCACCTCGGTCGAAATAGGCCGGTCATCGGGATGCACTTCTCGCGCCCTTCTTCGCGGGCTGAAGATGTTGGGCGGGAACTGATCGGTCGTCGGGGAAGCAGACACACCAAAAGAGCTGGCTGGCCGGCTATCATCAGAGCAGGAGCGAATCGAGGGCGGTGCAAGCCATCTGCGTTCGCCACTTCCGTAGTATATCCTGTATTACATCAATATCTCAATTATGGTGAGCGTCCAGGTAACACCAACTCACCTAGCCCATTGCGGGAGGGTTGTCGCACTGAGACTTCCGGCACGCGAACTAACTGAGGATCTCAGGCTCTTATCTGATGACTTGTGATTGAGGAGATGCGAGAGGCGAGGCCGAGATCCCTTATGCTGAAGTTCATGCAAATCTGCCAACCCGTCGCCGTGCTCATCAAGATCACGGATGGTAGGTGGGGGAATTTCTCTCGCCCCGCGCATCATAAACTGACCCGAGTTCGACCTAGAATGCGATCGAGAGTCTGTGGAAAGCTCTTCTAGGGCGAGCAAAGATGAGGAGATGCTCAACATCTGCCGGCTATGCCTACTCCCATAGCTGACACTACCCTGGTCCGCCGCAGAGGATAGCGACAGGTGGCGCGAGGCCCTGTCGCTGCGCTCGTCCTCAGACATCACAGTTGAAAGCTGTGAGCTCCATACGTGCGGTTGCGACTGCGGTTGTGGTTCCATACGTGATGCTTGGGGAACAGAACTGGACTGGGGTGCCCATGAGGGTTGTTGTAAAGATGAAACTGACGGTGTTCTTGCTAAGCGTACAATATTTGGTGTACTTCCTAGGAACAACGATGCAGTGTCTTGGGTGATCACACTCGAGATCGAGGAGAAAGAGTTTGCACGTCGGAGAGAATCCCGTGATCCTTGCCTATAATAGCCAAAGCGCTCAGAGGATGAGCGTTTCCCCAGTGTCTTCAGAGGTGGTACGATCAAGCTCTCCTGGGAATATTTTCCACCCAGCACGAGGCTGTCGTCGGAATACTGAGGCCGTGAGCGCTGAACTGTGGCCGGAAGCGATGATGTTGCAGGTGAAGTGCCAGCGTGAACAACGAAGTTTTTGCTACTCGGCGTATCGAACGACGCCTGTGGCAATGGCGGCTGCGGCGAGGCAAACGCTGGCGCTGGTGACGATTCTCCTATCACTTGATAATTCGAGTCGCTCGAAGACGGGGGCTCCGGTACACTCTCCGAATCGGTCTCGGGAGGAGAGCTTTTGCCTAGAACTTCGATGTTCGTGTTCTCGTCAAGCGTAGATTCCGTCTGCTCCGAAGTATACGAATTGAAGGATGTCTTTGCTGCCAAGGATGAGGGCTCTGGAATCGGTGATGAAGGCACCTCCTTCAACGTGGGCAGAGGTGAGGGGCCAGGGTTTAGAGCAACTTCTCTATCTTTGCCCTTTTCCGTGGGGTCGGGTGTCGTCGCTACCTTCCGAAGGCCACCCACCATGCGATAATTCCAGGGCGAGGCAGATTGATCTTCAGGCACTTCCGTCGAAGCCAGGTAAGCGGGTGTGTAGGGCGAGACACCACGTTCGGCGAGCGAGCTTAATGCAGAGTTGGGCCGATCGTCATCGGGTGCATCAAATGAAAATTCGTCATGCGAGGTGACAGTCGAGTAATTTGACGCCGGAGGAGACCTGACGCTTGATTCGGACAGGTCGGAATGTCGTTGGTTCGTCGGCTTCAATACAATTGAAAAAGTTTTCCTGTCGGGATGCAGAGCGATGTGGTTTCCACGTCTTGATCGAGGAGATCTGATGGTTGGTGAGGCCGCGCCATCGTCATCGGCAGGTGCATTAAGGTTGCTCATATTGCTCCCATACGAGGACCTGTTATAGTCAGGGGTCGGCGTGGAGGGTCCTGCGCCAGACGAGTCGGGGCCGAGTTTCGTGCCTGAAACGCCTCTCCCCTTGGCCCTCACGAATGAAGTGGTGGAAGAGGTAGGCGAGGGCAGTGCCGAACCAGGACGTGCAGCATCGAGTTCATCTTTCGCAAGAGAAGTTTTCCTTTTAGACGGACTGGCAATTGATGGGTCCTCGGTAAGATGATGACTGTCACGGCGCCCGTTTTCCATGGAAGGTCCATGGGAGTCCCCTGTTGGTTCTCCATCTAATCGCGGTGGGGAATACGGAACCAGTCGAATACCGCTGGCAAGCTTGTTCTTCTCCGAGTTGGACCTCTCGTGCAGCGGCGTCCTGGGGTAGGAGCGGGATGAGGAGGATGAAGATGTCGTGGAGGACATCCTCCCTCGTCGGGCCCGGTCCGAAGCTTAGCTAAGATATTTGCACTGATGGGCGATCACAGCCAATGACTACCAATGACTATGACAGTGTCATAAGTGTGTCCATATCGTTCGTCCTCAAAACTTGGCGGTCCAAAAATACCCAGTTCATCGATAGTCTGCAGATTAGCTGCGAGTGTCTTGGTCAAGGTCCAGGATTCCCGTTTGAGGTCGTCGAGAATGCTTGCAGGCTTGGTAAGATCCAGAAAGTCGTCGAGTATTATTAAGAAGCAGCGGTAGTTCGTGAAAAAAGGGAAGCAAAGAAGAGGAAAAGGAAGGCCGGGGCAGAATGAGGGTCGGGTTGCTAGACAATTATAGCTATAAGCACAAGATCGCGACCCAGGTTTGGTGGTTTGGTTTGCATAAGCCGATATAGGTATGGCCGTAATTAAGAGGCCAGAGGGGATTGGAATGAGTGTGAGGCAGAGCCAAGCAGGGAAAGGGTTGGATAAGAACGAATGTCGACCCCTTTGTCGTGTACCACGCTTCCACAAAGCCAGAAGCCAGAAAGGAGCGAAAGGGCAGTAGGAACAAGGCCGGAGAGAATGTGTGGGAGGATACCGGCTCTTGAATTGGCCTTCAGCGACTCATGATCGATTGGCTAGGAACCATAGCGACGGCGCCTGTCAAGCTATGCGACCCTAACGGAGGAGCAGGGTTGTATCGAGCAGGCCCATAGATGAACTAAAGTAACCAAGGAGCTCCTGGGGGCCAACCGCTAGTGAGGAACAGGAACCGACTGCTGACGAGCGGGGAGCACGGCACAGATTGTCGGCCTCTGGAATTGGGTTTCCATACCTTATTCGCGCTTGGTGACAGGTGTTACTACTGGTAACATTGGACACATGCTTTGGCTGCATTAGAAGCTCAATAATGATGCACCATGGTTCCACCAGAGCCCTTCCTGTTCGCTGTCGAGGGGCTCAGTGGGAGCGGTAACTGCAGCTCTCCTGCAGCTTTGCTGTGGGCTGAAATGAGGATCAGAGGACTGAGGAGTGATGTGAACAAAGCGCTACCACACGAGACCCCCGTGCCCTCGCAGTAGGCGTAAGATGGGAGGTGAAGCCAGCCGAAGCTATTCGACCCTAACAGCCGTTAGCTACCTCGAGGTAGGAGAATTTGTCTCGCAAGGCGCCACTAGACGGGAGAGTTGGCTACACTCGATCTTTGTCTGGAGAACGAACTACTGTCCTGTGCCCTGCCTGTCTTGTACATATTGCCATGGTGATCTTATAAGAGATCGACGCTGACATACAAAGCTCCTGGGGTTCATGAAAAGCATGCCGATCGAACGACTACTACAACGGAGTGCTGGGCGATGGCGGTGAAGAGCAGTGTTCTCGAAGCGAGGGGGCCCTGTGGCCGGTTAGTACATTGAGGGAAAAGCGCGATGCGGCAGCACCAGACGTTCCATGGCGGCCCTTCGCTAACCTAGCACTGATGCGAACATGGGGGTCAATTGGAGCGGCGCTTGGTGATGCTGACGATTTTCCCTCGGTTTTTTAATCTTAAAAACCCAGCTTGCACCTGCTCGCTAGCTCGACGCGACAAGGGCCTGAGAGGGCTGTGCTGGCGGACGCGTCCCGGCCTGGCCCTTCGTGTTTAATGGCGGGCAGCTGGTTGTATTGCCAACGAATGCAGCATAAATCAACAGCCCTTGCGCGGATCAATGATCGAGCTATGCAATCTGTGGAACGTCTTTACAAAATAATGCGCGGTCGATCTCGAGGTCGAGCGGGCCGACGTGGGTGTGCACGCCCATCCATGTGCTGTCAGAGTGTACCGGGGTTCATTTTGATACAATTGGAATTCATGGCAAGCCGTGGTTTCACTTTGGTGGCCGGTGGGTCGATGGCAGCTTTGGCAGCGAGCGCTACGACCAGCCGCGGAAAGCCACAGCCCGTGGACTTGAAAGTTTAAAGCTTAGGTCCCCTTTGTACGTATGTATTTTGGTATCGACTCTGGGTCCCAAGTGACGCAACCCCAAGACGTCGCTCTGCCCTGTTTTCTCTCACCCAATCTACCCGGCTCAAACGCATCCTTCTTGATACGGCGCCTGTCTTGCGTTGGGACAATGAAACATCCAGCGGCTCGCGCTTAAGCAAGCGCAGTTCTGACCTCGCGCGCCGGCCACATCTCGAGGCCTGAGCTGTACGTAGACGCCAGCCAGCCCCCACATGTGCCGTGAAGAGGCATTCAAAGCGAATCCCTTGGGTTTGGCTCCCTTGATTTGATAATGTGAAACGACCATCGCGGAGAAGCCGGTCATGGAGACTCTTCTGCCTCCATGACACTTTCTCCATCGTGCCTCGCTAATAGTACGTAGTGCTGTTAACAACCCGTGCACCGATCATCGTCGGCTCCTCGGGCGCTAGATATTCCCCACGATCCTTTCGCTTCTCCACCCACACAAACGGGCATCCCGGGAGACGTCCAGACTGCCGGGACCTCGTCCATGTCCAAATTGGCACGAGGCTGCGTTGTATCCTGCTCATCTCAGCATCGACCTCAACAATACACACACAGCCCCACGGGCCTTGCTGACGAGATTGCAGCCCGGAAAAAGAAATCACCCATCGCAATGCCGTCCATTTCGGGCTTCCTGTCGCGCTATTTCAGCCACGAGAAACGTTAGTCCTGTCCCTGCGTGCATTTGGGTTTGTTTATCATTCTGACGTGAACTAGCCGAACCACCGCCAATCACGACAGGGACTGCCGCAGTCCTCTTGGTGAGTACTTCTCTTGTGGCCTACAGCTCGTGCACCACTTGCTGATTGCGTCGCTTAGGTGATCTACACGCTGGTCTATGTCATTCCATTCTACCTATCCTCCAAGACCAGGCCATCCAGGACACTCTCGCGGGATGCCCCGTCTGTGATCCGAGCACGCATCACCTCCGTGACCCTCAGCTGTATATTCTGTTCCGTGTCCACTTTCTTGGTCCTCACTTCGCAGGGCCATGCAACACGGCCAGATGCGGTCCACTCCATGGGCTACTGGCCTGTTGGCCTTGTCGAGACCGCCAAGGCGCTCACGTTGACGGTCCTGCTCTTTGCTGGCCCGCTCTACGAGACCTTGGTTGTCCACGGAGCATGGCGTGAATGGCTGGGCATGAATCTAGTCTCCGAGCTCTTCAGCGAGTGGACTACATGGCGTAACATTATTGCTGTAAGTCTCCTGCGTCATGTCACAAGTACAACCGCTGGGCGGGTCTTCTAACCTGTAGCCCAGGGCCCATTCACCGAGGAAGTGCTGTTCCGTTCCGCCTCGGTCCCGTTGATGCTACTGGCACAGACGTCGGTGACAAAGACGATTTTCCTGTCACCCGTCATCTTTGGCCTGGCTCATTTGCACCACTTCTACGAGTTCAGAATCTCGCACCCGCAGGTCCCCGTCTCGGTCGCGCTTCTGCGGTCTCTGCTGCAGCTGACGTATACGTCACTATTCGGAGCATACGCTACCTTTCTTTTCCTCCGCACCGGAAGCCTGCTGGCAATATTTGTAGTTCATGCCTTTTGCAACTGCATGGGGCTCCCACGGTTCTGGGGCCGTGTAGAGCCGGTAGCTGAGAGTGGTCAAACCAAGGGTCAGCCGTCAATCGTGTGGTCCATAATGTATTACGTCTTGCTCTTCGCCGGGGCCTTCTTCTGGTGGGAAAACCTTGGAGCATTGACCAAGAGCATGAATGAGTTGGTCCCAGTGGCTATTTAAGCTGGGAAATTGGGCGCTGTTTTGGTTAATGGGATTGACACAAGGACATCAATTGTTCTTAATTTAATCGTAATCTGTGCAATGTAATTGTCGATAGTCAATTATATCGAACCCCTTTTTTGAAACCTGCCTCAGCTCTGAAACCCGACGCTTCCCAGTTCGGTATTTTGTCTTCAGTCAATTAACTGTCGTAGCTGCGATGCTGGTCCCAAAGCTTTCCTTTCTCAGGAACATTTATCACTGCTTTGTTTTCCAATATTGCAGGTTCTCTCCGGCTCCCGAGCCCAATGGCCGTCCTTTCCATCGACCGTCAGTTTCTCGTACCCACCACTCAGGCAGCACCGGTCATTCCAAATCCCGCAGGAGAACGTGATGACAAGATCCTCGTTATGCAGCGGGCCGTTGTGCATGACCGTCGTCGTCACGAACGCCTCGTGGACTCTTGGCGATCCAAAGACCTTGAACCCGTGATCGGCCATAAGCTCCTTACTACCAGTACTCTTAAATGGGACGGATTGGCACTAGATATGTTAGTCGGGGGGTTTCTTGTGATGTGATTTTCTTTTCTTTTTCTTAGATATAGCTTACATTCCAGTCGAAAGTGATATAGTGCTCGAAGCCGGCATAGAACTCCTCATCCTCATCATTGGTCAAAGTGTGGTATGTCTTGTAGTGCACCTCGGCGACGAGATGTTCTACTGTCCACCCCCAAACGCGAGGGCTGAGTTCGCGTTCGCGTCCTGCGATCTCTCGTTCCTTCGCGGCGGCCATCTAGTCGGACATGGCCATACGGCTCACCAACACGCACGCCTCCGTACCTGCCTTACACTCTATGCTGTGGAAAGTTGGAAATCTCTCAACCGATGTGGCGTTGTCCCGGAGCATCAATGATTCAGAGCTGGTGTGCAGCCAGCGAGTGAAAACGCTCAAGGCAGGGTGGCCCTCGTAGGAAGTAAAATCATTTTTGACAATGTGCGCTGCGGATACTGAAATGGTCAAGTCCTCGCTGACGGTAGGGGCTGCCCTGACGGTTTGGATTCGACCAACCGCCGCGAGCGTGGTGAATACGGCCTTGAGGAACATTTTGGCGTGTTCTGTAGATGTAGGTGATTGGTCGACGGGCAACTACTCAAACTCCAACAGAGATGCCAATTGAAGTGGGAGAGACTTGTTGCTGGTATAACTGGATGCTTCAAGATCATAGCTGGCTGAGGAATCTTCTTGCCTTTTTATCTCATATGCTACGCCTTCTGGCCCAATATCATGTTCTTCTGCCTACACATGGAGGAGCCGTCAAGATGCTATTTCGAACCTGTAATCAGCACCACTGCCACAATGAATCTGGAGATCCTTAGTCATTAGATTTCTTCCACGCATACGGGGTCCAGCTTCAATTGTGGCGTGGGCCTTATAGTCGGTTGATTCTCTCAATATAGCATTGCTAAGTTCGTATGTTCTGGCCGCGCCACCCGCCTTAGTATGTAGGTAATCATGCTGAGTTCGTGTGTTAGAGACCCTGGCCGGCAGCTTTACTATGTAGAATACAAGCCCCAGTGCACTAACCTCTGCTAGGATGCATCATCTATTAGCCCCAGGCACAAGACCAGTAACATCGCGGGTGCCGCAGGTGTAAATAGGGCTGAGATAAAGCTACATAACGTTTATCACTTAGCGAACAACGAGGAGTGTCCGAGTTGTTAATATGAGGATGATAGTCCAAGATTAGGGCAGCACTGAGATCAGGGTTATGTAAATTCATCACCGCACAACCCATGCTCTTGTAATAAGTTATAATTAGTTGAGATTCGTCTAGGAGCGTTTGGCACTGTTGAATGACTGGACAGTTCCACCAATTAGCCGAACCCACATTGCTCACCAGCACAACGGCAGCTGCCTGTGAACCAGTCGCCTTGGCGATCCTTCGGCTCAACTAGTAGTAAGGGCCGCCTTAGAGGCGCTTGGCAAGCCAGTGAGGGTGGACTGTACATGTCAACTTATCTAGTACACCAACGTCAAATATGTACATAATTGTATGTTGAAGGGGGATGGTTGGGCATCGCCCCAGCGATTTCCCTTTGACCTAAATACTGAATTGGTCTGATCCAGCCGGAGGCATTGCTGCTTGAACCAGGCGCGAGGGTGAGCAACCTATATAGTAACGATATTGGCTTGCTCCTTGAATTATTTTGACATTCCTATATAGTAATTCCCGCCCTCCGCAAGAAATTTGAACTGCATTGCCACGTTGGTACCTGTCATCCACGGCTGCGATGAATTCAAACCAGATTTCTCTCACACATCTGGAGCAGAACCGTGAACACACGTCGGTATCTATTAATTCCCAGGTCCCTTCCTCGCCGAGTGATCATAATCCGACCCACTGTAGGAGATCCAGCATCATACCTCCACATTTCAGCCCAGAAAGAGCACCGGATCAAACCTACTATAAACAGCCCAGGGGTGTAAAGGGCTGGCCTGGAGAAGTGCGATATCCGCACTACGAGTGTTCGCCCGCTTGAAATTTCAACCAAGTAGACCTTGAGTAGAAACATCAGATTATAATAAGGTTATAGTATAAGTTTAGTATGGAAGCAATTCGGGCACCAACGATACTTCTTGAGCTGATATTTATTCCAAAAGTTACACCGTATTCTACAACAACGTATATACAGCGCGGCCGAGTCGTAGAGGTCGCGGTTAGTTCTTAATCTATACAGCTTCACATGATCTTACAACGGCTAGCCCACCCTTAAAAACCAGCTAATCCAACAACATCCCGTACCATCCTCATCGTCTCAGCGGCGTTCGCTCTCGCTTCCTCAGCCCCTTCTTGCTGGATCTGCTCAACCCACTGGCCACCCCTCCTGTCAAGGATTTGTTCGTATTGGTCTCTCACGCCGTCCAGTTCCTTGACAATTGCATTGCCAACTCTCTCCTTCAGATCTCCTAGACCCATACCCTCGCAATCGGCAGCCAGAAGAACGGGCGATCGCGCTTCAGGGTCGCATTGTGACCACAGCTCAAGGAGATTGGCAACTCCAGGTCGTCCCAATGGGTCGTACGTGACCGAGTTTATGGAGTCGGTCACGGCGCCCTTGACGCGTGATCGAATGTCATCCGGAGACGCGGTGATAAGAATCCTTGAGCGGTGATTTGGCGCCGATTTAGACATCTTATTATTGGGGTTTTGCAAAGACATCACGCGCGGTGTCTCAGCTTCGTACGTGTTAGTTACAATACTTTTGCATGAAGAAAGAACATAGAACGACATACTCGTGATGGTCTCGGGGGATATGAGGTTACCCCCAGGGTATGTAGCATTGAAATTGGTCGCGCATTCTCTTGCGAACTCGAGATGCTGTCTTTGGTCATCGCCGACAGGCACATGTGTCGCTCCGTGGATTAGGATATCCGCCGCCTGGAGCACAGGGTATGAGAATAAGCCTAGTTTGAGATTCGCGCCTACTGCCTCATCATCCAGAGTCATGCGGTTGTTATTCAACGTGAGTTTGCTCTGTATCCATTATCAGCCGGTTTGTGCTCCTATCGCGCTCGATCGCCTCCAAGAAAGGCAAGCATGGAGAAGATGGTATACCTTCCACTGTGTCATTCTTCCTAGATAACCCATACTGGCGGTGCAACTCAGAATCCACATTAGTTCTGCATGCGCTGGGACAGCACTCTGATAAAACATGGTACACCTCTTCGGATCCAACCCGATCGCCATAAGCGCCGCCAACATCTCCCTGCTCCGTTGTCTTAAAAGCGGTGCATCTTGTGGCATAGTAATAGCATGGAGATCGACGATAGAGAAGTATAGTTGGTCTTCGGGCCCTGCAGCATCCTGAAGCCGTTTCCATTGCCGCATAGCGCCCAAGTAGTTTCCGAGATGGGGCACACCAGTTGGCTGAATGCCCGAAAAAATTGTTGCAAATTTTGGTTCATTGTCTGAAGCTCCGGGTGCGACACTTGATTGCATGCGGGCTTGAGAGACCCTCGATGAGCCGCTGAGAAGTTGGCGTAGGTGCCGTGAGACCGCAGAGGGCCGACAGCGAGCGCAGGCTGGGAGACTCATTGAGATCGTATGAGCTCAAAGGATCGCTACAGTACCTCGAACATAGGCTGTGCACATAACGCGTCTCCCCGGAAAAGTTGAGCCTCTCTTCAACCAAAATCCCCCGGCAACCATACCAAGTCGATTTGCGGATCGTAGAAGGACGGCTGTAATTGGGGTTTGATGCATCTAAATCTTTAACTCATGTCTTGGCAGACATTGAGATTTGAGAAAAGCTTGGGCCAATCACGTACACGGAGCGGATTTCAGGGGAGGTCGCTTCATCGCACGTCCCCCATTTTCACAGCTTAGAGACATCACAACTGGTACATGTAATGGGCCATATCCATGGACGAGAGAACACCTTTCGTTATGTACAAGGTCTTACTTGTATTAGCGCGACAACGCCATATTTTATGACATTAGTTCTCACGCTGCTAAAACTCCATCACAGGACTGAAACTACTCCATATACACTGGTATGATGAATTCTATATAGTACATTCAAGTACAATCTTTTATACACTTTAGGCGAGGTACATATCTTAGGGATGTCCTGCCTCTCGGACTTTACTTAAACTGGTGTCTGAATCTCTCGCTCTCCAGCAACTCCTGGACCTTTTGCACCGTACCCTCGATCTTGTCCCGACCAAGATGCGCGGCCATCTTCGACTCGACAATGTCTTGCATAGACTTGGCATCGCCTTCCATCTCGCCGGCAACATCTGTTTCATGTTAATCCAAGATTCGTTGCCCACACGTATTCGTTTGGAACACTTACCCAGCTTGCTATACTCCCAAACGTTTGCCTTCATACCAATTCCATAATACGCGTGCTTCTGCAGAAACGCAAGCCAGATCTGTACCGTTTCTGGGTGTCCATCGCGGATCTGAAGTAACCTACGCCTCGTAATACGCTCAAAGTTCTCCTGGCTCTTCTTGAAAATGAAACTCGACTTTGGCACTGTCCAGCGTTCGGTGATCTTGGGCAACGGGACCGGTCCAAAAGCCGGCAGGCCCAAGTAATAGGCCGCTCGTAGCGCGAAGTCGCAGAAGAACTCCAGGTTCGGAATGCTGTATGATCGCAGTTGCAAATCGCAAGTCGGCACGCCGTATGTTGGCGTCCTTCGTAGGGGCTGCAGGTAGAGTGATTGGACGGCACGAGGAAGACGGACTGGTTCTTTATCGGTTTCGCCCTTGAGGGCATTGATTTCAGGCCTGAACATTGTAAGTACGAGGCTTCCTTGGGGACCCTCAGGCCGTAAGGGGCACCTTACTGCATGACTAGGGACGGTGGGAGTTCGCTGCTGCCAGGCATCTTCGTCGCTGGCTTTAGGTGCTCAGGTTTTGCTCTGCAGTTCTCAGTTAGACCAGCTGAACGTAACAACAGTCCCGGGCATCAACTAACATATCCGCCAACGACCGCGTGGATGTGATGGTGCCATTGAAAGCATTTCGAGGTTGCCGAGCCTGCCCAAAGTCAGCGCAAGGGATAGGCACAAACAAGTAGTAAGCTCACCAATGGCCGTGCTATTGATTGCATTATCCGTGACCTCGCCATTGTGTTGTGTTTGCGGTTCTTTGGAGTATCCGAACCAAGTCGCGATCCCGAGCTTCAGATTTGGACGGGATCAGAAATCAAAGAAACGGACATCTAAACTCGCGTACGTGCATAAGCTTATCGGTAGCTTGGGAATCCACTCCTTATCGATAACAGCTGCATGGTGCCTGGAGCTCCCCTCCAACTGGGAATCAGATTACAACGTTCGCCCGTAGACCCCTCCAACAACACAACCACTCCCAATACTTCCTTCTCATCTGTGGTACCAGCTTGTGGAGCCATAAGGTCAAAGATGGATGTGGCTATGAAGTCGTGGGGTGAGCATTGTTTTCTACTTTCTCTTGGAAACCAGGGAACCGCCTCCGCCCCAGCCCAAACAGGGCCGCGCGCTCCCGCCAGTCAATGTGCTAATCTGCCGTTTAGAGCTCGACAACGACGTTAAGCTTGTCGATCCCGCCCGAGATGCTCTCTACCGCTACGACAAAGCCGCACAGAAAGAGATCGATGCCGCCAAGCCCTGGCGCCAAAACCCAAACCACTTCAAGCATGTACGGATTAGCGCCGTTGCCCTGATCAAGATGGTCATGCATGCCCGATCCGGCGGCGAAATCGAGGTCATGGGTCTGATGCAAGGGTATGTATCAGAGGACACATTCATCGTGACGGATGCCTTTGGTTTGCCAGTCGAAGGAACAGAGACAAGAGTCAATGCGCAGGATGATGCGAACGAATACATGATCGAATACCTCCGACTGAGCCGAGAGCAGGGAGCTCGAGAAGAGAATGTCGTGGGCTGGTATCACAGTCACCCTGGCTACGGCTGCTGGCTGTCCGGCATCGATGTCAGTACACAAGCCCTACAGCAGCAGTTCCAGGAGCCGTTTGTCGCCGTGGTTATTGATCCGGATCGAACAATTAGCGCTGGGAGGGTCGAGATCGGCGCATTCAGGACATACCCCGAAGGATACAAGGCAGATTCGTCAACTGGAGGTGGTGCAGATAGCAAGGACGGAACAACCAGTGGTGGGCGATCGGTACCTTTGGCCAAGGCGGCGGATTTCGGTGCGCACGCTAGCAAGTACTACAGCCTCGAGGTTTCACACTATAAGTCGACACTTGATACCTCTTTGCTAGAGTTATTATGGAACAAGTACTGGGTTCAAACCCTCTCGCAGTCTACACTGTTCACGAACCGCGACTACGGCAACAAGCAGATGCTAGATCTTGGTAGCAAGATCCGCGAGGCGACGATGGGGCTAGGACGCCAATCAAGGGGTGCCGTCCAGATGTTCGCTACAGGTAAAACAGTGGACAATGAGCTAGAGAAGCTGGCGCGAGATAGTCAGGCTGTGGTCGGCAAGGAGGTCCAGGGACTGGTGGCGACCGACGTGAAGGCCAAGCTGTTCAATGGCCTAGGCAATGCTGAGGGTGCGTCTGTGAGAGGTACTTCCAGTGCCTAGGATGTATGGGAAGACTAGATGACTGAGTATTCATGGAACGAAGCCTTGCTGTCCATGTGTTTGCTTGGAAGCAAGACGCGCAGGAGATCACGAGACACGAAGCATGAGACGGCGTTTTGAGAGTGAGGGCTTCTAAAACTACGCTATTGGCCATGAACCAAGCTTAGACTTGGCTGGTACTGCTCTAAATTTACATAAATGTATACAACATGATACAGACGAATCTACTACACTCAAAACGTGCAGCTGATTCTTCTCTAATTAGCACTATTCAAATAGCGCAACCAAAGGCAAGTGTAGTCGGTGTCTACAAGGCTTAGGCCGTGGTGGCATCTTCAGCCAGCCGCCAATGCCGTGCAATATCACTTGCTGTTCGCACGCGTCTCAACACCTCATCCCGGCCCAACAGCTGCATGCTTGGGATCATCGCTGGCCCCGGCTTTCCAGCAAACAGCACCCAGCGCAGGAAGTGGTACCCCCACAGCTTTGCGCCGGGTGTGGTGCCATCAGCACTAGGTCGGGATTGCGCAAAGATCTGTTGACAAAGTGCGTTGATTCTCACTTCCAAGAGGCCGGGAGATGTAGTCCAAGCCTCCTCCGGCAGTTCCTGTGCGATAAGTGTTTCGAATTTGTCGACAAGAGATGCGGGATTGGTGACCGTTTCCGGCCCAAGAGCTTTATTTGGTTCGGACTTGGATGACTTCTGCAGCTCTGCAGGGTTAACCAGATGAAGGCTGGAAATGGGCGCTAAAGAGGATGACAAGGTGGATGCCAAAAAACTCGCTTGTGGTTGCCAAATCAGGTATTGATTCCGGAGTACGAATTTGGTGATGTCGCCGTCGAAGGACTTTCTGTCGAGCGCGAAGAAGGACAAGAGATATGAGTGGGCAAAGGGTGTGTTCAGCGCCTCTGTATCTGTTGATAACGGCGTGGTGAGCTTAGAGCCTCTGGAGTCCTGCTCATGAGATGCTCCGGAGGAGCCAAGGAGGACCGGTAGCAAGTGGCTAAGGTCGTTGTCCGCCGCAGAGCTGAGGGTGTTGATGGCTTCTTTCATGGAGGGGAGGTGCTGAGATTCGAACTCGGCCTCCGTGAGTGTGGCGAGACGGCGAGAAGCATGTTTGGACTGGATGAAAGGAAGTTTGTTTGAGATTTTGATGTTACCCTTTGTGAAGCGTAGGTGAAACTGAGAGCAAGAGGTTAATTCAGGATCTAGTTAGCTTCGGGGAATACGAATAGACATACCTTGTCCACCATCTCATCCAAGTCCATGATCTCGCTCGTTCCCTTCTCGCCTCGTCCGGGGCTCCACCCGAGGAGGACCGCATAATTCAGGAGCGAGACAGGTAAGATCCCCTTGTCCCTGTAAGAAGAAATGTCGATGTCGCCGGACCGCTTGCTCAGTTTTTGACCCGCGCTATTGCATAACAATCCCACGTGGGCAAATGTCGGAGTAGCCCATTTGAATGCATCATAGAGCATTACGTGCCTCGGGGTTGATACTAACCATTCCTAGTGGAGTTGATAAGCATTACTTCCCTTTTGCTGTTTGAATAGTGGATGAGCGGCATCAAACTTACAGCACCTCTGACAACGTGTGTTATCCCCATGGCATGATCATCAATAACATTCGCGAAATGGTAGGTGGGGAAGCGATCCCTCTTGATGATGATAAAATCATCCTCCCTTTCGGGCCTGCTGTACCGTCCATACACGAGGTCCCTGGCCTCAGGCCGGCCGGTGCTCTTGAATCTAATACAGTGCGACTCGCCATTAGCAGCACGACGGTCAGACTCGGAATCAGAAACGTGGCTGCATTTGCCATTGTAATTGCCGTGTCCGCTGCTGTTAGGGGAGTTCTCCATGTTGTACCGCTTCAAGGCATCTAGTTCTTCTGGGGTGCAAAAGCAACGATATCCTTGCCCAGAAGAGAGAAGGTCGCTAGCATGTTGGTGGTAGAGTTCTAACCTCTCAGACTATATGAGATGAGCTGGTAGCTGGCGGAGAAGGGGCGAACGGAGTTGCGTTACCTGTCTGTAAGGTCCAAAGGGGCCCCCTACATCTGGTCCTGTCTTAAGTCTCAGTCTTCTGGCTCTGCTCGCTTCCATAGGAGCCACAAACCTTCATCCCATTGCAACCCGGCCCATTTGAGATCTTCATAGAGCCTTGTCTCAGCATCGTGGACAAGACGGGACTTTGGACGGATGTTAAAGCTTGGGCCATCTCAGGGGTTGTGGGCTCAACTCACCTGGTCCGTATCTTCGAGTCGGAGAAGGAACTGGCCGCCCGTGGCTTTTGCCAATAGGTAATTGTACAACGCGGTCCTCAAAGACCCCAAATGCAAGTATCCGGTGGGCGAAGGAGCAAATCGCGTCCTTGCTGGGACTATTGGCAGTAAAGTGTCCCTCACGGCACTGTCTCTGGCTTTGCCAAGGTGTTCGGGCCTGCCCTTGAACGCGTATCGTCTCCTGAAAACTTTGGTTGGATGAGTCCACAGCTCACGGCGCAGCGGCCCAGGAAGATGAAAAAGACCTCTCATAATCCACGAGGCTTAATCTTCCATATATCATAATGTACAACGCTTTAGTAAAGGATGAGCCCGCAATCAATTCGTGCCCGATTTGGAAATTGCATATCGAATTGTAGATGTTAGTTGCAAGGACTTCCCGTTGAGTAGCGGGCATAAGATTTAGCGCAGTGTCCCAAATCTCAACGACCATTGCATGGATCCGAAGGCAATCTGATGCAGCTATAGAATTGCAGGCTGCAAGCTGTGAAGAACGAAATAATACATACCAGCAGTGGATGAATAGGGAATTGAAAGCGATCGATATAAGACTATCTCCGGTCAACTTCAAATAAGCATAATAAGTTTCGTAACATGTCTATACAGTTTCTTGAGTACCCTTCTTTTAGTAGCCCGCTACCGAAACATGTTCGAATTAGGACACTACAATATACTACAATGACCTGCCTACACTATCCTGAGCAATAGTTTATGCACCGAACATGCGGTTATGCATGTCAATATCTGCAAAGCACTTAACCTAGTTGGTTGAGACACGGCTTATTGAAATTGATAAGAAACAAGATCTTGGGGTAACGCACAGAATGGTACTTGAAGCATACAATGAATGTAGTGTTACAAGGTCCTATAGTAGAATCGATTGCCTTATGCAGCCAGCTGAAGCCTAGTAGCCTCTTCTTTTTATTTTTTATTTTTTTGTCCTCCTTGCAAACTGCCGACGCCGATGTTATACCCCACCAACCCAGAAGCCAGACCAAGACCCCATAATCGCCTGCATGCCGAGTCGAGAGTCGTCGTTGGTCTATGTCGATTTGATTTGAGCAGAAGTTGTTAGTTTGACAGTTTCCAGAGTCTTCTCGTTCACAAGGTTGCATTGCCGTAATAACACAAACTTGCACCCGCGCCACTGCAAGGAGCCCCTAGGAAAGTCCTTACATGGTAAAATCTTCGGAGTTGCCTTAGGTACCTGGGACGTCACTCTTGCCCCGCTAAATATTTTCTTTGGGAAATCCCAACCAGCACTTCACATTCTCCAGAAAACTGCCCCAGACTTTCGACTCAACTTCTCGTCGCATCATAGAATCTTGCTTCCTAGCTCCGCGAGAAACCCCAGACAGCTGCAATCATGGACAGCCCGGGACCTTCGGCAGGTCAAGAAGACCTTGACCTCTACGGTGAGTTGTGACTTATCGATAGGCGATACCGTTACTATTGCTGACACAACCTCCAGAGTTGCTTGGTGTAGACAAGGGCGCAACTCCGGATGAGATCAAGAAGGCATACCGAAAAGTGAGCGATCCTTTAAAAAAGCTGTTTACCTTGAGATCTCCGTTGCTAACCATTTGGCTGTAGCTTGCCCTTAAGCATCACCCCGATAAGGTCCCCGAAGACCAACGAGAGGAGTCAGAAGCCAAATTCAAGGCTGTCACCCAAGCGTACGAGATTCTTCGCGATGAAGAAAAGCGAGAGATGTACGATCGCCACGGCATGGCCGCCTTCGACCCGAGTAGAGGTGGAGGCATGGGTCCAGAGGTTGACATCAACGACATTTTGGCACAAATGTTCGGCATGGGAATGGGTGGCGGACCCGGCGGACCTGGCGGCCGGCCAAGAGGACCCGTGAAGGGTCCCGATGACGAGAATGCATACAGCGTATCGTTGGAAGATCTTTACAAGGGCAAAACTGTCAAATTTGCGGCGGACAAGCAAATCGTGTGCGGTACTTGTAAGGGTTCGGGGGCCAAAGAGAAGGTCAAGCCCGAGACTTGTCAGCGTTGTAAGGGCCGGGGCAAGGTCGAGGCTTTCCGACAAGTTGGACCTGGCATGGTGGCTAGGGAGGCTGCGATTTGCGATAGATGTGAAGGTTCTGGCCACTCGATCAAGGAGAAAGACAGATGCAAGAAGTGCAAGGGCAAGCGGACAGTCAAGGAGAGAAAACCGCTCGAGATTTACATCCCGCGTGGTTCTCTGCAGGGCGATCGCATCGTTTTGGAAGGGGAAGCTGACCAACACCCCGACATGCGGCCCGGTGATCTTGTGTTTGTTCTCGATGAGGAACCACACGACGTTTTCAATCGGATTGGCGCCGATCTATCGGCAGATCTAGATATCACACTAGCTGAGGCGCTGGGTGGTTTCTCGCGTGTCGTTTTGACACACTTGGACGGTCGTGGTATTAAGCTCTCACATCCCCGAGGCAACATCTTGCGGCCGGGCCAAGTGCTCAAGGTCGAGGGCGAGGGTATGCCGCACAAGCGGGGAGAAGAAAAGGGCGATTTGTACCTGATGGTGAAGATCGACTTCCCCGAGGATGGATGGCTGAAGGAGGATAGTCAGTACGATGCTCTGTCGAAACTCCTTCCTGGCCCGCACGAGCCGATCAAGGCTGAGGAGGTTGATGAGGTCGAGTATGACGACGACGCAGACATTGAAGAGGTAAGTAAAACAGATGGTGCATTCATGGTGTCCCGACTTGTACTAACAGCCGCGTAGATGGGTGCCCAGTCAGGAGACCCTCGCTACCAGAACGAGTGGGCCGATGACGAAGAAGAGGCTGGTGGAGCTCAGTGCGCGCAGCAGTAATGAGTTATGAGACATGAAAATTACAAAGTCAAGGGCATAGACGAGAACTATTGGCGTTGCTGTGGTCGTTAGTTTGCAGGTATTGCACATAGACTGGGCTGAGATTCCGAGACAGCATCTCACCCGTATCTGGGTCTTCTAGGGACTGCTTTATGTGACGCTCCAATGAATAGTTGAATATGGAAAATAAGCAACTCCCCAAAACGAATGTACTTTTGGGCGTGCCAAATGATCCAAGTCATCTTGTGAGTCGCAGATTTGGCACATGTATATTGTCCGTAAGTCTGACTACCTAGGTACATTAATGGTACGAGATGAGAGTTATTGAGAGAGACAGTGAGGTGGTGGTTTTCATCACAATCTCTCTTGGGAGTCATCTAAAACATGCACCGAATTCGGTCAAGATTATTTGTTTAGACTATCCATGGCGCTCTGCAAAAGATCGCGGTGTCCCTACTCGCATTCGCCATGGCACCTGTGACCCGGGAATATTATCATGGGTACCTACCTAGGTATATATCAAAAGTACGATGAGGGACTATGTGATCCATAGAAACATCCCAATAGTTGGAGGAGTGACCTCAAAAAAGTGCACGTACGTCGCTGTCTTGAGGATGCAGCCATCAGCACAGTCGGTCAGTCTGGCCTGTCCAGTCCCGGGCGTCGAGCACTGATGGTGCGGCTGATACTGTCCATGATCAGTTCGGACCCCTGCACTTGACTTGCTGCCCCACCATCAATTCACCTGCAAAAGCAGTCAGTTGTTCCCCACTTTTGAGCGCGCGCTACTCAAGCACCCGTCCCAACCATCCAGCCTCGGAAAATTCTCTCACGTGACGCACAGAACCCTAAGCAAATCGCCCAATCCACCAAAATTTTAGCGACCTGGAGCAAGGAAAGGAAATTTGCTTTGAAGCGACTCGACCTCAACGACACCCATCGACCCATCCCGACACGGTAAGGATAAAATCAGTCAAGGTGAGTTTGCTGCCGCGAGACTCTGGCCGCCCTGTTGCTCCATTGGATTTACTGACAACCTTCAAGATGGTTTCCGCAAAGAAGCACGTTCCCATCGTCAAGAAGCGTACGTTTGTTCCGAGCCCACGATCCCCCGCCACCACCAACGATGCACGATCGATGAGCGACAGTAGAACGCCAGTGTTGACGTGATGTTTCTGAACAGGCACCAAGGCCTTCAAGCGCCACCAGAGTGACCGCTTTATGCGTGTTGACCCGGCATGGCGCAAGCCCAAGGGTATCGACAACCGTGTCCGACGACGATTCAAGGGTAACCAAGTTATGCCTTCGGTACGTTGCGCCCGAATCCTGCGGGGAACCCATCTCGGAGTCTGAAGGAGGACTGGGAAGGCTGACAAGGGACGTGATGAATAGATCGGCTTCGGCTCCAACAAGAAGACCCGCCACATGATGCCCTCTGGCCACAAGGCTTTCCTCGTCAGCAACACCAAGGATGTTGAGCTGCTGCTGATGCACAACCGAACCTACGCCGCAGAGTACGTCCAGCTCCCGTGGGCTCAATTGATGCTCACGACTACTTGAAGAAGTGGATTGGGGGAATACTGACAGTAGTACAGGATTGCCCACAACGTCTCGTCGAGAAAGCGAATTGATATCATCTCCCGCGCGAAGCAACTCGGTGTTAAGGTCACGAACCCCAAGGCTAAGGTCACTACTGAGATCTAAGGGACGGACCACTGGTGAATGCGGCGACTTTGGGGTGTACGGTTTCTCGATTTTCGGCAATCATTGCATTGATGCATGGGAATGGTTTTGCTCTATGGTCAAGGACGGTCACGAGCCTAGCATGTATTTCGTGCTAGAAAAATGAAATACATCATGAATGACAACATCCACCGTCTTCTCCGTGGTCTGAGGTTGGGTTGCTGGCTTTCGCTACTCAATCACTCCACCCTGAGGCCATTTCTTTTTAGCATGATGTTGATCATAGGCTACCGGGGACGCAACAATGCGATTTTGGTGGTCGGCCTCTTTGAGTTTCCAGCAGTTGCTAACAACACAGTATCGCGCAGACCAACTTGGAGGTGGCAATGTGCGAGGCGTACATGAAGCTTGGTCTCAAATGGTTTATTGGTTTGGTAGACACGAAACGCTACTCTTCGACCTGGGTAGTTTATGTCAAGCTAGAGCCAAATTCCATTGGTGCTAAAGCTTCAGAGAAGAAATCGTGGTTCTCGGACATCATGCCGTTCACCAAATCGTATCTCGAGATCAACTGTACATACTCACCATTGCCAACGATCTGTACTTACGCGATGTAGCTGTTAAAGGCAGCAGAGAGCATCGCGTTCTGTTTGATCTTTATTTTTCCGAAGTAAATTACACAAACCAACAAAGTCAGATACCACAGCCTCAGTGCATGGTCCGCTCGTGAAAGGACACTAGTTGGTCATAATGTCCTTTTTTTTTTTTCTTTTTTTTTTTTTCTTTTCTCATTCCTTCTCCTGGCGTTATGGATGGAATAAGATCTTGCTTACAATTTCTCTATCCGGCAGCTTTGTGAAGGTCTATACAACCATATTAGAGTTGGCTATGACTAAATATGTCCCTTGAATAGTGGTGGAGGGCGGCGGGGGCTGTGATATTTGTCACTTTTCTATGTGACCTACTGGCAAGCACTGCCCCGGGATGGATTGGACGAGATTGGACCATCTAGCCACTCGATCATACGTGAAATATGGTAGTATAGTATTAATATGCCAAATGTTATCTGCTTCTTTTCATCACCTTCTCTATCTTCGTTAAGCTGGTCCGCACCTTCTCGTAGTTCTTGTGACCTTTCCAGCGGGGCTCTTGCTGTAATAATTACAGAACCCAATCCATTTCGAAGAAAGCCGTTATCAGAATTGGAAAATTCCAGAACTAGCTCAAACTGCCTTCGCTAATAATGAAGTCATGCATTCAACAATGGACTCAAACTCACGCAGTCTAGATTCAACAGCTCAGTGTTGGAATCTCAGGGAAGATGAATTTCCTGTTCTCGAGAAAAGTCGCAGCCTGGCTTGAAAGAAGATGACGTCGAACTCTATTCAAAACTTAAATATGTCTGTCTCGGTGACCCATGTTGACCAAAGCAACTCTGCCTGCCTACTCCACTTTTGATCTTTGCAACTCGATAACTTTATTGCAGATACAATACAACACTAGCGGCACTTTGACGATAGACCCGATATCAGGCCTTCTGCTGTATTATATACTCATCACAAAGAGGATGCGGACATGCTGGAACCACCGTGCATCCATAAAGACGGTCGCATGTCCATGTTATTGACTCTCGGTTGGTTATCTCCTTCTCAAAATACGTCCACTGTCACTGCTGCATTGTTCCAGTATAATGGGCAATACGTATGATAGGCGAAACAAAATTCAGTTAGGTGCGACCAAATCGAAGAAGAAAAATCTCCCCTTCCCACAGTACATAGTCTGATATTCATATCAACGTATGCAGGTTTTGCCTAGTGATATAGTGAAAACACCTAAACTAGGTTTCTAAGTAAGAGTTCTCTGAAAGCTGACCTGATGCACGGAGAAAAATGTAGACTTTATTGCCTCATTATTCCCTCTTCCTCCCTCCGCAGTCGTTTGCACATGGTAAAAAAGAAACTTCGAACAGAGAATTTCACCAGGCACTCCTCGAAGAACTAACGCAAACTTCGTAAGCATGTCTCTGTCGCTCTCGAAGAGAGATTTTAAAGGTAATATATATCCCTGCCTCCCGAACCCATTCTCATTCTCATTCTCTCTGTCTCTTTTTACCATCACTCATACCACTTTCGAGACACTTCTTACACAACGTTCTGCCCTATCGAGCCTTCACAGAAGTTGCTTAGCTTGTTAGAATCTTGTCTCATTTATCCTTGTTATTATCATCTTGTCTCATCAGTCCTCGACTACCATCATGATGCCTCGCTGCCCGATCAATATGGCGGGGTACACAGGCATGCCCAGCCATGCTCCCAACATCATTGTCCTCGCACTCGCTCCTGATCAGAGACCAGAGAAGTTCTGGTTATGGATCCCGGGTTACAGCCGACCAATCACTGAACTCGCCATCAATTTCCCAGAAGAGGCCATCTACCCTTGCTGCCAATGCGGCGCTGTACGGATCGCTGCTATTGATCGTGGTGTTCGTCGGTGTCGAATGGCCAAACTCTGCCAGTGCTTTACCCATGATCACGACTTCTCACTACCCCTTAAGAGTGAAGTTTCGGATGATGAGGACGACCAGGACATGGAAGATAATGACGCCTCGTCAGTCAGCATGTCAAGCCTCGTGTATTATCAACCAAACCTAATTGTTACTTCTAATTTGACAACGCCACCAGAGCCAATGAGTCTTATCGGCAGTGGTCTGATGGTTTCAGCTTCCATCACTGCCCAGTCTCCAGAGTCAGTGCCAGTGACCTCAACCACTGACACCAATGAACAACCAAATCTCACCAACAGCTCCGACTCGAAGGATAGAATGGGTGCCATGCTACAGAAATACCGCCACTGGTGTAGTACCAACCGTCCTTGTTTTTACAACTGCAAGAGCCCTGATCCCAACAAGCCATGGCAATGTGCACAGTCATGCCCTGCCGAAAAGCGACGACGGCCACGACGACGACGACAACAACAACAACAATAGACTTTGAAATCCTTCAGGGCTGGAACATCTTCCAAGCTGGGGGCGGTTTGTACATCGGCGAGGCGACGAATTTGCCCGATTCTAGTGCAACCCCATAAGAACAGAGGCACCATATCGTCACAACAGAAGCACACACTCATGGGGAAAGGAGAAGGAACAAGGAAGAATTTGGAGTGGTTTGGCAGGCACTATGACGCAACATCAAGCCCACACCACGGGGCATTTATCGCTTCAGAGCTCGGCGTATCGCACTACTTTTGAGCGAGTTATCATTGGGAACGGAACGGTGGTATTGGAACATGGGGTTTTGGAGTTCGAGAGCGGATTAGGAAAATATTGATTACATACCACCTCCATCATTGATGGATGAAATTGGTGAGGCATTGTGAGAGTTACGCCTACTCGAGGACTACGCTGAAGAGCTACTAAATCTAATAAAGACGCCAACCCCAACTTTGTCTCCCACTGATATAGATGTGACTCGAACGAACGAACGAACGATTGTGAATGATGATTTTACCTAAAATCGCGGTGTGTTGAGAGCTAATGTAGTGTCAGCATCCCGCTCCTTGCCCGCTAATATTCGTGTCCAGCCGGGGAGGTCTTATTTGGCATAGTCTAGGAAGGAAGAGAAAAAAGAAAGAAAAAGGAGAAAAGGGAAAAGTAAAGTATGACGGTTGGAGGCAAACACTCAGTATCCATGTGGCCTGAAATTTGTAGAGCGAAGAGACCCCGGATGGCATTATTGGTTATGATGGGTATATTATGATGCCATCTTTGTTCTGTTCAACGGGGGGAATGCTTGGGAGAAAAGTCGAGTTCATGGATTCATTATTCTATGCCCATCAAACATCGGTGGGTGTAGGCACTTCCCGACGAGCTCGCCTTTGCTAGAAGCGAGAGATCAAGAGCAAGGAGTTAGACGCTCATCATATGGAGTGGCTTGTACTTGTAATAGACAAACACCACCCCACCACACACATTATCAGTCACAATGGTCAGCCAAGTAAAAAAGCCCCACTCATATTTTCCCTATACAACCGGAAATTCCAGAGTATGCACAAAGCTAAGAATAAAAAATTATCTGACAAGAAACGAAAAAAAAGCGAGGCACTCCCTTAGACCATGAGCCTCTCGATCCTAGGAAAGAATTCACATAAGAGATAAACTCCGAGTTTCACCCACACTCTATGACTCCGTGATGTCCTACACAATTTGGTATTAGCGAGTGTCCTCAAATGGACTTGGCGAGTCACTGGAGTCGCAGGCGTATGTTTCAGGAGCAGAAACGCTCTAAATGGGAAAGATAACCCCAGAACCGGGCCACCGAGGGCAGAGAATGGCGCCGGAAAACTTACGCTGTCATCGTAGATACAGTAGGTACCATCAGCACCGGAGCTATACTTGGTAGGCTCATCACCAGTGTCATTGCCCTCGTAGGTAACGCAGATGTCGTCCACATCGGAGACAGTTACATCGGAGAAGGTAGCCGAGTCGCCGTAGTTGTAGTTTATACCAGCCAAGGTGGAACCCTCGGTGGCGGTCACACCGCTGATGATGACGTGACGCTCATACATGTCGTCGCAGTTGCCACAGCTACGGTACAATTTGCCGAAGTCTTCGACAGTGAAGTCGGAGATGGAAATAGTGCCGCCACCGTTGTGCTGAATAACCTTGTCCTCGGCCCCGAAAGCACCACCGCCGCTGATGTAGGTTGTGTCGCCGCTGTCCTGGACCTTGACGGTGAAGGCATCCTCGCACACAGCAGACCACCAGACATTGGTGAGAGTGCAACCACCTTGGCACTGCGAATGTTGATGTTAATGATTCTGGTTTGATAGCATGGGGATGAGATATGGGAGGAAGCCTACGTGAACGCCCTCTATCTGGTTAGGTCCAATGATAACGTTGCTCAAACTAGCACCCTCCTCGAGGATGAAGACAGCGTCAGAGTCGCCGCCCTCTTCTTGTCCTGTGCAATCCACACCACGATCGATAGCGTACATGCCGCCATCGTAGGAATCACCGGCGGCAATGGTCTGGGCCGCAGAGAACGTGGAGCTACCGGAGGACGCAGGGAGAGAGTCACGGGCCTTGAGAGCCTTTGGGGCTGCGGTGATCTGCGGGCCAGGGGCAGCCGAGACACCGAGGGCGAGGGCGGCAATGAGAAAGTACTGCATTTTGGATGGCGAACAGATAGATGATTGGTAGAGAAGATGTGTATTCTAAGCCTGCTTGGAAAGTGGAGAAGAAAGATAGTTCAAGCGCTGCTTGTTAAGTGAATGGATGAGGTCTAGGAGAAGGAATCAGAAGAGTCGAGGGAATGGTGACGATGGTAAAGACAGAAGATGGTCATGATTCTGGTCGGAAACGACGCCGTTATATATATATGTATCTTGGAGCCCAATAGATATTTAAAAATCAGATGCTGTCGGTAGTTGGTGGGCGCCGGCAAACATTGGATTGTGTGTAAGTCCCGGCAGGCAGCCTGGCAAGGGACT
The DNA here is from genome assembly GCA_039778275.1 of Seiridium unicorne. Taxonomy (NCBI): domain Eukaryota; kingdom Fungi; phylum Ascomycota; class Sordariomycetes; order Amphisphaeriales; family Sporocadaceae; genus Seiridium; species Seiridium unicorne. The sequence continues at coordinate 460,856 of JARVKF010000057.1, read as the reverse complement.
AGGTTGATGCTGGGCATTCGAGAGTGGATCAGTATAGTTACTCAACATTCTTGATACAAACAAAATACCCCGTTGGAGGGGGAAAAATCCACCAAAGCCATGATGAAGAACAATCTTGTTTGCTCTTGGCAGGAACATTAATGGAGATCATAAACCACGTTCAGGGAAAACCACGGAACTATCGACCAATGAGGCAGTGATAGCTGACGACTGCAGAGTCCATGATCTGGGGTACAGCTCGGACGAGCCTTGTCCAAAGTCGTTATTGTGAAGAATGCAGACCGTCTTGGCGGCTCAGACTGGGGGTGGGCCGACTAGAGTCATGTCAAGTCTGCCAATCGTTACTGTTTGTATCCATTCGGAGCTAGGTCGCTGACGGATCGAGTGATCAACATGAGATGTGCCATTGTAGCCCCGGTGTATAGAGTGACAACATGAAGGGGGAATGGGGGCTCCTCAATTTGCTCCTTTTGTGAACCACACTGTCGGTTCTGGGCTCTAAACGGTGGAGAAACTTGAGAGACGTCGTTGGCCACAGCCGCTGATGTGGATAGACGCAACCGAACCCCAGACTTGGAGACAACCTGAGACTGCCAAGCGCGATCAGCCGCTTGGCGGCCATATTTCAGCCTTTCAGCGGCGGCAAAGCCCCAGGACGGAGGCCCATGTCAATCTGACATATATTAGGTCAGTCGTCACGCTGCGAGGTGCGCACACCCTGGCAAAGCAGCGCAGTGCGGCTCAAAACTCATCTTGGCACCACGCATGAAGTTGGGTACATGTCTGGGACTCTTGTTGGTGGCGTCGAATTTCTCCGACGACCTTGCAGCTCTCTGCCGGCAGATGCTCCTGGCTTCCAGGACATCGCATCTGCAGGCGGTCCTTTCCAGGTCACATCGTGGCTCGTATCGAACGCTGGTGATGAGATCTGAGGTAATAGATCTGCTTGGGTTATATTGAACCCCTTTCGGGAATAGAGTGCTCTTGGTTACACAAAAAGGCACCGTGGCCATGCGTAGCATAGCATGATAGCTTACTATACAGTGTAGCACCGAACTTGAGTGTGTGCAGGACTGGCGGCTGCTATCACTGGAGCTGGGGAAACGGCGCTAAATCACTGCATTACTGTATGTGTGTAGTATACGTCCGCCGCAATCCACTTTCATCCACTTTCATCCATGAAGGTTTGATGACTGAAGGTACAGTAGCTCCATAGAATTTCTATTTAGCGTAGAGTAACAAGAGCTTCGCCGAGCTGACTGCTCTCTACGCTCTCTGTTTCTACCTGGTTTCCTTGTCGGCTTTTTATGCCCCGACAGCTCTATCTTTTCTCTATACCCGGAATCGTCAACTCCTGGTAGTAGTAATACACGCTAAACGGAACTTTCTACCATGCCATTCCGTTGCCGAACAAGCACATGGCGGCTTCTGCCTGCTTCCTTCTCGGCTAGAACCTCGAGATATCCCGGCCGAAGACCCATGAGATACACCAGTAGATTGGCACCATTATCTTGTTCCGAATGCTCATGCTCTTCGTCAAGTACGCCGTCCGCCAGAGAACCCAAGCTGCCCACCCTTTAATTTCGTCATTACTACTTTGGTGAATCGCCTTCCAGTTTCCAAGGTAAGTCATGGTACCCCAGTTGCGGAACTTGAACTCCGGTGCATTCGCATTGCCTTTGTTGAATCGCTTCGCCAGGTAAGTCGCCTTTTGGCTGGCCACCTGTGCTGTTGCCGGCAACGCCTGTCCCTCGATGACTGCGCAGTCGCCAATTGCGTAGACATCGGGAAGCACACTGGCTGGGGTCTCTTGGTCGGGCTTGGAGTCGGCGGGCGTTACACTGACATGCAGATGTCGATCGGTCAGAATGCTGCCGGTCTTGGGGTCTTTGTGCAGTTTGACCTCCACAGCAGATTTGGCTTCGCCCAAGACTGCCGAATTAGGCGGAAATATTTTCTGCTCCAATTTCTGCACCAGAGGGTTCTGCATGAGACCGGTGCTCCAAACGACGATGCCCGCGCTGACCTCGTCATCGCCATACTCCTGAATCTTGAGCTTCAAACAGCCCTCGGTCTCGTCATCAGGTCGAATTCTAGTGAGATGATGTTGGGTCTTCACTTGAATGCCTTCCCGCCGAAACACGTTCATTGCATAGTTGGCAAGTGTTTGATCGAACATAGGTAGGACCTTCGGTGCAACGTCGTAAACAGTAATGGAAACAAATTCCATGATAGCTGGATAGAGCTTTTTCAGGTCATCCTGAATCAAATCGTGAAGCTCGGCTGCGAACTCGATGCCCGTTGGACCACCACCAACGACTGCGAAATCTACAACAAATATGAGCTAACAATTTTCAACCGCAGATGAATGGCGCGGAGTTTCTTAACTCTCAAGGCAGCATTTCCGCCCCGAGGGAATTTGAAAGGAGAGAGAAAGAGAAAGAGGAAGAGGGGAGGGGGGGGGACGAGAACGAAAGTAGTGGCGACTCACGAAGTAGCTTCTTTCTCTCTGCATCCGTTGTCGTGGGCAATGCTGCTTTTTCAAAGCACTGCAAAACTCTGAGGCGGATCTTTCTTGCATCACCTACATCTCGGAGGAAGTTGGCGTGCTCCTTGACACCCTCGATCCCAAAGGTCTGACTGTAGGATCCTACGGCTATAACCAGCTTGTCATACGGGACATCGAACAATGCGCCTTTTTTGCCCTGTAGTTCTGAAGGCTTCAATGGCGACATATGTGTCCGTGATGCCAGATCATCGGAAGTATTTGCCTCGACCCGGATGACTTTTTTAGAGAAATCAACATCATCAGCCCATCCCTGGTGAAAATGGTCCAACTCAAGTCTCCTGACAGACTCGAGCGTGGCGCGAAATTCAAGTGTTCCGACTGACGTGCCTGCAAGTAAGGGCGTAAAGACGAAATATGAACGAGGGGATATCATAATCCGCTCGTACTTCTTCGGGTCCAGCGTGCGTGCAAATCCATATCCTGCCCAACCGGAACCCAGTATAACGACACGTTCTCTCTTATCTTCAAGGTCGTAAGAAAACGCGTTCGTGTTTTTGTTTTGGCGAGGGTGAGGACTTACTACTGTGGCTGGAACTTAGGCTTGCAAACCGTATGGAAGCTGCAGCAACTCCGGAGAGCCCTGATGCTTTGTTGGATGGTCGTACCAGAGTTGCTCCGGGACGATGGAGACATCGTCCCGCTTGGACGAGAGGCTGTCCACGGATCGGTGGCATCGTTGATGAGTGGGGCAGTGTCACTTATTGCCGAAGGATTTGTTCCTAGTGAAGCAAGAGCATGGCCACCAGGTTATAACAATTGAAGATTGGAGAAGACGCCGGATTGATACCAAATCCGAGAAATGACTAAGACGATAATGGGACGGAGCGCTCCATTTTCGTTGATGGATAGCAATCTTGGCATGGACCAATGGGTGAGACCGCCTAGCTGGATCGCCTCGTTCTACGTCTTGCCGCCATGTGCTCTACGTCAAAGTGATCTGGACCACGGCAAAAGACGCTTTTGGACTTTAAAGCCCACCACAATCAAACATATGTAAGACTATCAGCAATTCGCAGCAGTCTTCACTAGCCTCACTGGGAGTGGGAAAAATCGCATTAGCATTTATTATTGTTGCAGCATTAGATTTAACGTGTTTCAAGGTGAAGAATTGATGGGATCATGTAATGCAAGTAAAAACATGTGAAACTGGGGGTGAGGTGTTGATGACTCAAATGAGATCATTCCGCAGCTGCCGGCAGAGCCGCATTAGTGTGACTGACTAAACTATAGCGCCGACCACACTGATAAGATAAGCGGCCCCTTTGGGCCCGAACCGAACTAAGGTTTTCATTTGGCTGTGGTGCGCTGCATCAGATGCGCCTTCATGCCGCGTTTCAATTTGGCCGTGAGATATCGCCAGCTGCAAACAAAATGTTCCGCGCAAGCTCCTCCAGAGCTTTGACGAGGAGTCTGGCCTCCTCAGCCAGACTTCAAGCCTCATTTGTAAAAAGTTCCCCAGTCCGGCTATCAGCGCGGACGCTGGCCTCCGTCGCTGTCCCATCGCCAAAGGTAATGCAACACCCGCATCAGCATCGCTCGGACGATTACGACTGCCGAATTCAGTAGCTGACTTCCAAACACAGGAGCCGACCGAACTGGATAATATTTCAACACTACCAAATGGCGTCCGAGTCGCATCCGAGGCCCTGCCGGGATCCTTCTCTGGCGTTGGAGTCTACATAGAATCCGGCTCGCGATTTGAGAACTCCTACCTCAGCGGTGTCAGCCACATCGTTGACCGATTGGCTTTTGGCTCCACAAACAAGCGGACGGGTGAGCAGATGCAGGAGACGGTCGAGTCGCTGGGTGGAAATATCCAGTGCGTGTCCAGTAGAGAATCCATGATGTACCAAGCAGCCACCTTCAACTCCGCTGTTCCGATCGCGACTGAACTGCTAGCCGAAACGATACGGAATCCCCAGATCACCGAGGAAGAGGTTGCTCAGGAATTAGCAACTGCTGAATACGAAATTACGGAGATCTGGAAGAAGCCTGAGCTTATCCTCCCCGAACTTGTGCACATGGCTGCCTTCAAGGACAACACGCTCGGAAACCCGTTACTCTGTCCCGCGGAGAGAATACCGGAAATCAACAAGTCGGTCGTAGAAGCCTATAGGAACGCATTCTACAGGCCTGAACGGACCGTGGTTGCCTTTGCTGGAGTACCCCACGCAGAAGCAGTACAATTGGCCACACAGTTCTTTGGTGATATGAAGGGGTCTGGACGGCCAGCAATCTCGCGGACCGGCTCGGAAACGTCAGTCGACTCGGTATCATCAACAGCGTCTGAAGCCTCGGCTGAGAGCTCATACTCGTCAAGCACATCTACCTCCACTGCCTCTGCCTCCTCACAACAACCGAGCATATTATCAAAGATACCGCTCTTCAAGAATCTCTCCACTTCGGCTTCGAGTAACGCATCTGTGCTCGATTCAAGCAAGCTCTGCCCCTCACAGCAAGAACTGACGGCTCCTGCGCAATATACTGGCGGCTTCGTCTCGCTCCCCTCTCAACCACCTTCGTATAACCCTATGCAGCCCGTTTTCACACATATTCACCTTGCCTTCGAAGGTCTACCGATTGCTCTAGACGACATCTATGCTCTAGCCACACTCAACACCTTGCTCGGCGGTGGAGGATCGTTTTCGGCAGGAGGACCAGGAAAGGGCATGTATTCGCGTTTATATACCAACGTTCTCAACCAACATGCCTGGGTCGAATCCTGCATAGCCTTCAACCACTCATATACCGACTCTGGTCTTTTCGGCATCTCAGCAATGTGTATTCCAGGGAGGACCCAAGCCATGTTGGATGTCATGTGTCAAGAACTCCGTGCGCTGACTCTAGAAACGGGCTTTGCTGCGCTTGGGCAGGTCGAAGTCAGCCGTGCGAAGAACCAGCTGCGATCTAGTCTACTCATGAACCTCGAAAGCCGAATGGTCGAGCTTGAGGACCTCGGCAGGCAAGTCCAGGTTCATGGCCGTAAGGTGCCTGTCCATGAAATGTGTCGCAAAATCGAGAATCTCACAGTGGAGGATCTTCGCCGCGTCGCCCGAGAGGTTACCGGCGGTCTCGTCCAAAATCCAGGACAAGGCAGTGGCCATCCTACTGTCGTACTGCAGGAGGCACAAAATCCTGGATCCTCGGCCAAGTCGATGAGCTGGGAAGAAATACAGGATAGAATCTATAGGTGGGGTCTTGGTAGAAGGTGATCAGACGGATGTTCGACCATAGAAAACCTTGACAGGCGCACACATTCTGCGCCGTGTACGATATGGCAGATCATCTGTACGCATTATCGCAACGTCCCATCACATGTACAACAGATACATACCCACTAACGAATATACGGGTCTGTAGATTATGGAATCAATGAAACTGTGTAGCATAGCTAAGAGACCACCTTGTCTGTCTTGGAGCGGATCATGCGAGATTCTTATAGGCTCCAAACGAAAATGGAGTGTGAAGCCGGTAGTATGACTGCAGACTTGGGAGTGGCTCCGTGAGGCCAGTCTATCATGGTGGGTTGCCAAGCCGGGTCTGCTGTTGTCTGTAGGTATTGCCAAGTGGTGACCGTTTGTACCGTAAGCTTGAGAAAGATTTGAATAAGGCAGTAATGGCATCGGATCAAACCAAATGTGTGTAATCGGGGCCATATGCGTATGGACCTCCTTTGGACGGACCCGTGACCTGGTGACATGGGACGAGTCTTCATCATTGGCTATGAGAAATAACTTAGGAATCCAAGCTGGCTCATCTGCCTGTAGGAAGCTTGCGATATCGCGCGCTATGAGGTAGAGACTCTCAAAGCTGATTTGTTGCGACGCGACGCCTGCCCACGTACTTTGGTAATTGGTGCCAGTGCCTGGCAAAGAATGATTATACGAGCTCCAGGGTCACTAACGAATCGGATAATCCGTACACGCCTGGCAATGTATCAAACGTTATACAGGTTGATGGGAAGGCCGAGGAAGGTACGGGAACAGGTTAGGTACCGATTGCGTTGCTCGGCATAAAGACGGCATGTCAAGTGCAATCTTCCAAACCACAAACTCGGCGTCAACCTCAACCATGAGCCCAGAGACATTGCGACGATCTAATCCCATGGACATGGCTGATCCGAAGACATGGCCTCCTGGTGCCATGTTCACATTCAATTTCTCCCACGCTATCTCGACGATTTACAAGAGTCTTGATCCAGGTTTCGTCGACACAAAGTGGTTGCCAACACTGCAAAAACTTTGCCAGACATGGACAGTCGCCTCGGACCCATTCACTTCCGACAAGCAGTCGCTCTTGTTCATCCAGCTTGTTTACCTGGATGAACTGTGGAAAATCTTGTGTACGTTGTACTGCCATCTAGCATGTTCGAGCCCCAGGCTGACTGTCAAAAGTTGGCATCGCTGGTCCTGAGTCCCCTTGGCTGTCAATGCGCAACACCGTACAGCAACGAGGTTTGAACGGCGACAATGATCGCATGCTGGCTGCCCCCAGTTTCTTTGCCGATGCCATCAAGTTCACGGCATCGGACCACCTAATAACATTTCTTGGACGAGGCATGCGCCTACACAATGAACCCATCGCTATGTCATCTATCGCAGAGATTTCCCCCCACCATCCGGGCGCAGGCTCTTCTAGCATCATGCATACTCATTCGGTGAGGACATTCGTTCTTTAATGATATAGGTATACTGCTTCTGACAGCGATAGAAAAAGGCGGACGAGCTCAGCGACATCTACAGCGACAATGAGGGCAAGCACGGTCAAGACTATCAATTCAAGACGGAGCCACCCAGTGCCAAGAGACAACGACGAGCAAAGAACCCATTTTCCTGAAAGCGCTCTGGTATAATGTTTCAGCAGTTCTATGAACCACGACATTGAAAAATGGAACATGCATCCAGGCATGAGATATCATGACCCGACAACCCTGCTATGTGAGTACTCTAACCAGTTGCATTCACTTTCTGTGAACTCCAGCTGATCTACTTCGTATAATTTCTAGGGCAATAGTAGTCATTTCGAGGATTTTCCAGCTGAAGATTTCTGCACACGCGTTGGAGGAATTTGCAAGGATGATGGGAATAGATCTGTTTTGTCGGTTAAATACAGTAATGGAAGATGATTCTCAAAATTCCCACCCCCAAAATTCCACCTGGTCTTACCCTAGAGGCGTACTTGAGTGTCTCCAACCTTTCTCGATAGCTAAGTGGAAGACATATACTACAAGTCCCACACTTCCCATCTCACGCTTATCGATATTTGCCAGGAGCAGCATATTATTGCTATCTTTGGATCTTAGACGGCATTCTCTTTGCGGTGGTAGAAGCCCAGGCTTCAGCGCAGCAAGCTGATCAAGTCCTATTTCAACTATATTAAAGCGTTGGCTAGGAGAATCGGTGCTCAATCGGCTCAATTTGCGATGTGTTCAGTGGCGCACCGTACAGAGACAAGGGTTTGTCAAGCTGTCTTCATATTCCAATGTAAATAACAATTGCCGTAGCCAAAGACGCGTAAATCATCATTCATGCTAGAACTGATGTGCGAGGATGCCTTGGCAGCGACAGCCGCACGGCAAGACTTACGCATATTGTAGAGGACTGAACGAAGCTGCTGTAACGGAATGGACTGTAAAGAACGAGCGTTTGTTTGGATATAGAGAGCTAGAATGAGCTAGGATGACAGCAATCACGGTTTTTTATGTATAACTTCACTTTCGGAACACGATACTCTCGCACGGCGTTCCGAGCATACTGCTCCGAACATATAGGAACTAGATCAACGCCCGATTGTCTATGATCATGGCTGACCGCGTAAGCTCTCGGGATGTAAAGAACATAATATGCTGGCCGTAGCTCCTGCTATCGAGTGGAGTAGGACGCAGGCTACTGGCCTTACCTACCAGCCTTACCTACCTACACTGTAGTCATGTAGATGAAAGACCGGGACAGAACCTTCCGGAGACGTGTTTGCTCGCCATTGACAAGCGACAGTGGATAGCCGTTTGTGGAGACCATGGAATACTCATAAGAGAATTGGCTTCAGAAATTTGTCTTGCAGATTTAAATCTTTCAGCATGTGAACTGTGCCGTCCTCGTCGCCCGAATCCAGGTCCAGGTTGGCCAGGCTTCAAGAGGGATAGAAGCACCAGACACTGTGATACACATTAGCAAGAAACCCGCACGGTTCGGGCAACTCATTCTCCTCCGCCCGGCGAGCCCGACAGACGGGATGCCGCAGAGTATAATGATACATGGTGTGCAGCGGAAGGGCGAAAATGGAAGGGACGCGCCGCGTCAACCTAGTGCTCTCTGACGGCGATGGGCATGAGAGCTGACGCGTCCAGTTCTGGGGAGCGGAGTTGCACGAACATGGCCCAGCATGTCGAGGGATTCCTATTTCGGCACTAGAACGAGGCGCATAGGGCTGCGAGGCTGAAAATTGCGTGCATCTTGAGTAACATTTGCTGGACCTCATCGTCATGATGCGGTGATGGGTGCAGACCATCAAACTCCTAGAACAGAGAGGGAGTGAGTCTTCCATCGGTTGAGTAGCAAGTCAAGTTGTGGAATGATGGAGCACGGAAAATACAGAATCTGCAACGGGCCCATAAACGTACGGCAGAGCGGATTACATGACCTTACTTGCCCTTGCTTGCACTTTTTAGTGATTAGATAGAACAAACACCTTGTCACGCACCATCTTCTACAATACACAGCCCGAGTGACCTTGATGCCGGTTCTCGGCGTGCACGGTTCTCGGCGTGCACGGTTCTCGGCGTGCACGGTTCTCGGCGCATAGCAGAAAGCTTGTTCCATGATTCGCATCCACTCTAGCGGGTAAAAGTTGTACCAGGGTGAAGGTTTTGGATTTGGTCCAAGTCAGCGCTTCGCCCTCGAGCAATGCAGACACTACAATATACCGGGTCTGCCTGGGTAACTTCTCATGCTCCCAGGTTCAAGTGCTTGTGCTGCCTGCTAGTCGACAAGTTACACACTTGGTTTCTACTTGACCACGCTGCAGAGACAGGCCTGCGCTATACACGTATTCACGGAACACTTTTCATCATCTACATTTGATATTCTAACGAGTGAAGCGACACTTGCGATCAAACATGGAGGCGTACATAAAGGAAATTCTCTGTAATCCTGATCCAAGCAGGCAAATGGCACCGATCAGGTGAACTCCCTTTCCATTGTCACTCCTTTGTGGAAATCTTCAAATTGGACTTGGACCCCAACGGTCCTGAGCGCTTACCTACCTATATTTGGCTGATTTGCCGTCGCCGTCAACGACATGCTCCATAGACCCCTTTGAAATCCGATTCGCCTTTTGACCACTTGCCAGGCTGATCTTGCTTTGCATGCTTTGTTTTTGGCGGAGAAGACACCAAGACAGGACTCTAACCCGGATTCTGCTGATACAGACATTCAATCGAACGATAAGTGGTCATGACACTACGGCCCCGTTGTGGCATGGCTACTACAGTAAGTAGTACTGAAACATGATGCACGATCTTACTGTCCGCCCCTGAATCCACCCGCCTCAATCATGTGTCCCTAATCTGTGTACTTGTCAAGTTCGCATTGTTGTAACGAATCAAGACATCGCTTGGAAAGTGAGATCTAGTTCTTGACTATGATTATCTTGGATACGTACAGCAGTCGATGCATCGTGGATTTGATGTGAATACTCCTATGGAGAGCTCTCATTGGCTAGCGGCTCCCAGATTACGGCCGGTGCTCCAATGAGCCGTCAGGTGTATAAACTTCCTACCCTTGCAGCTAGTTACAACGTGTATAGACTGTCGATCTGGACCATAGATAAGGCTGAGTGAGTGTCGAGGTAGCCCATGCATGCATTCCACACTACATATTTCTATTTCTTATATCATTCGAGCTAGGGACGACAAAAGTCGAATTCAAAGTCCAGGTGCCGGACGAGCCGAGCTGTCGTTGAATCATTATGCCACAGCTACCTGCATCCCAAACTTGGGAGAAAGTGTAGGGCGGGACGAAACTGTCGTCCGACGAGCGTCAATGCTATCAGACGATCTTTCTTGGTGCCATTCCGGGAATAGCAGAAACAAAGTCGCTGTTCTGTGGCCAAGGCGGCTATGGACGATCCGCCAAGGAGGTGAAAGCGGGCCGTAAAAGCGGCTCTTCATGTCAGAACACCGGATGCAGCCCACAATTCTCGCGACAGCACGAGTTGCAGAACGCTATAGGCCCGATCAGACATGTGCATTTGTCTTGACAGCAGTTGAATTTGCATCGATATATAGATCCCACGATGGTGTGCTGACCACAATGTGATTTATGCTTGATTTCCGCTCGTCATTCTTTCTTTCGCTTCTTCTCATACCATCAGCAGGCCTGTTCCGTTCGATTCTTGGTCTTTTCTATTATTTTCTCGACGTTTTGACTCTATTCCTTTTTTATTCCCAGCTCCTCCTTCTTTTTCTATTCGAATAAAAAAACCATCATGTTCCCGATTCGGCAGGCCGTTGTTGTATCAGCCCTGTTGGCTATGGCCAACGGGCAAAACATCATCAGCGCTCAGGGGACCAAGAACAGCAACACAAGTCAAGCCCTGCAAGGTAGGTTGCGAGTCCTGAACTGCATAGTTTAATGAAATCTTTTGACTAACAGGATTTCTACCAACAGTTGACTTGACTGATCCCAACGATATGAACATCATTAAAACATCGGAGATCTCGTCAAACATAGTGAACCAGTGCGGCCGGACCGTCAACGGAGGTAATATCGACGTTGGTGCCAAGACTGAGGATGCTCTCGCGAGCGGCAACGTGACTCAGGTCACCAAAGGTAGCGACGTGACGGTGACGATGAGCGCGAACAGCACGATGGCGAGTGGATCGTACACATGCGATCTTGATCCCCAAGGCAAGTAAGTACAAAAAGATTTGCTGGACATTCATTTCTTCTTCGAATATTTAAAAGGTACCTGCTTGGGTGTATCATTTCGCTCAGAGGATGCCGGACACTGAAAGCCGATCGATCCTACATCAAACGAAAGGTTTCATTGATTATCATATCAGGAGAAGAAAGCCGAAAGCTAACATGTTTCTTGCGTTAGTGTACAGGGTGCCACGGGACAGACCGCACTTCAGAGCACTCAGAAAACCGCCAAGAGTAGCAAGAATGGCAACAAAAATAACAACAGAAGGCTCGTTGTTAGGCAATCGGTGGTAGCAAGAGCAAACAAGGCGACCGGTAGCAATACGATGACATTGACCGTCACGATGCCGGATGATCTGGCTTGCATTGGTGGTAAGTAGATATCAATCCAGGTCCCGGAACGGAGACGTCGCATGGTTCCGATTCGGTTCTATGGTCAGTGCTGACATGTTACCTCATCAGCCTCCCAAGGCAACGTATGCACTGTCCGGTGCATTAACGACCAGGAGGTCGGTGGATGTTTCGCGGTTCAGCAAACTGACACCACGCCCCTGGATGGCAACAACAGCCCCGACAACATCAGCACGTCTCAGGCCGCCGACGCCATCACTAAGCAGATTGCCCAGAACAAGCAGGATCTTCCGACGGCCGAGAAAGCCATCGCTGACGTTGATGCTGATGCGCTCACTGACGAGGGCAAGCAGAATGCCGCCGTGGTTGCGGCTATCATTTCTGCTGACCCTGCCACAAGCTCCCAGACTGCGACGTCCAATTCAAACTCGGGCAAGAAGAACAAGGGCAATAATGCCGGGACGCAAGGGAAAACCGGAGGCGGCGGCAATAATAAGAGAAGTACTTCAGGTTCCAGATGGGCAAAGAGACGTTCCTATGAAGTTCTCACCGAAGAGTGAGAAATCATTTCTCCAAGGTTAAAAAACATTGCGGGGAAAAAAATTTGGCAGCTCGTATACGTCTGATATGAGGTGGTTGTTATTATAGAAGATGAGCGATGAGAAAGGATAGAGGAGTGTTATAGAAATACAGTTGTACTTTACCACCCCAGGTCATGCTGCTTATTGATTACAGCCAATCGCACGTTAAGAATTGAGAGGCCGCTATGATGAAAGCATCAATTGCCCCCCCAACTGGAGTGTCCATGCCATCTAGGAGCAATGTTCGGACCTAAGCCACGTCGCTTCAAGCCTGAAGTCAACCGGAGTTTGGCCTAGGATTGGCTTCTAATAAATATACCATACAATGTAATTAGTTGGTCAGCATTCGCTTTGTTTGATGAGGTCCATATCTTTAACATCACCAGATAATACTATTAATTGATCGTTGTACCGGATGTTGCTTATTATTGGATTATAAGTCAATAGAACCAAGACTTTCTCAATGTGTCCGAATAAAATAAAGAAAGAAAAGAAGAAAGGAGAGAAAGTAGATAAGGAAAAGAGAGAAGGAAAAGAGAGAAGGAAAAAAGAGAAGGAAAAAAAAGACCTACGCTTTATCTGGCCGTCCGGGCGGCATTTTGGCTCACCACTCTTGTCGAAGCAGAAGCGAGACTAAACCAAGTCTACGCTTTACACGGTGCGCCTGAGCGAGCTGGTGAGTTGTGTGAAACGCATTTACCCAACCCGTGGCCAAAATATCACCGCCCACCTCCAGATTATGCACCCAGTCCCCCAGTCCCCCAGTCTAATCAGCCGACTGGGATTGTTCCGGCCCGAAAGAAGGAGATAATTGGCCTACAGAGTGGCCTATAACGCGGCTATGCCGAGAAGAAGTTATCGAAATTCTACGATAATAATCCAATAAAGCGGAATGCTTTGCTACCGAACTATATGCGTATAAATGAGGAACATTATTATTATTTTGTATTGGCTCGAAATAGGCGAGAGAGGCAAAAGGCGGAGATAGGAACGCTAACTTGTGCCTGGTAGTCCCATCAACCACAAACCAACCCGACGCTTTACGTGGTGTGCCTGGCAGTCTCTCAACTAGCTTCTCCAGCCTGCTTGTACAGCCTCCATCGGACACCACACAACATATTGGTTTCCACCCATGTTGCGTGCTCATCAGTCTCCATTCTCAGAGACGGTCCTCCTTAGCCTTTCTCAACCTACGTAACAAACAGCTTTTCCTCTTTGGTTTGGCCAACTATCAGTCTCCTATAATCTACGCCAGCCCTTCAACCATCCTTCTACTCCAGCGCCGGCGTCGGCCACAGCACACCATGGATTCGGTCTTGGTTATGAGCTACGTGCGCTGCTAGAGGCAAAGGCTAAGAATAAAGTTAGTGGAGGCTACAATTGTTGAATAAAAATTGGAAATCAGGGGAGCAACTAAAGGAGCTCTCCTGATGGGCTCCTCCAGTATTTGAAATGGAGACTGGAAACGATGATTACTGTGCACATGGGATATTGTTGGGTATTAATGATTCTTATTAGGCAGGCCTATTATGAGGATAGTAATCAAATTGATTGTTTGAATGTCGGTCATGTTCTTGTGTGACTGCGACCCAGGCGTTGCATTTTGCCTCCTAGCAATAGCAAGACAGGTTTTCTCCTCCTTCAACGTACTCTAGCGCCCGCCATCCTTGCGGTCTAACTAGTGCTTGCGCAACTGACGTCCATACCAGGCCAGATACCGGACCACCCACCAGCTGTAAGCCAGCCAGTAAGCTGATTGAGCTCGTACAACCTCACTGTAATAGGGCCACTTCATCGGCCAAGTGACTATGCTCATCCGTCTCGGGAAAGTAGAGAGGCTGGAATGAGTCGGAAACGGCCATGACTAAACTGACGAGGTAAAATGTGACATGTGACGTAGGAATGATTGTACTGCAACAGTGCGGCCCCGTGTAGCTTTTGATTAGAACGTAAGTGAGAAGAAATTCCAACCTTGCCAACCATGCAAAGGAGAGAAATAAGATTGCGTCGGCAGTGGAATCCTTCCATGTCGGCCTTTTATAAATGGCACATGACATTGTGGCGTCGTGAATTCCTTTGAGGTGTCGAAGCTGCTGGAAAGGCGTTCAATTAGACAGAGTCAGTCACGAGCCTAAAGCCGGCGGTAAATGGGTTAGCACCACGAAAGCAGGGCAATGGAACGCGGTTGGTGTGCTCACTCTTATCTTTCTATCGGAAGAGCTTCTTGGTTGTGTGTGTGATAGGAGGGAAGTTCCAGTACACGGCCTGTGTGTGTGCATGTGCGTTGTGAGGTGCGATGGAAGAGGTGTTCTCGTTCATAGCTAACAGTGTCGGCATAGCGTCTGTTAAATAGTTTTACGTGTCCTTAGGCAGCAACATGAATTCAATTTTGAGAGGTTTGTTAAAGAGCAGTTTAGTAAGTGAGTGGATTATTATATCACTCTTGTACCTTAAACTTGGTTCCATTCAGATAAAAGAGAGGGAGCATTGCGACCTCGGATCAGGTTAGCGCTAATAGGACTCGAACTTAACACAATACTTATCCTTTCCGTTACAAGCAGGCACCGTACCATCTCATTCTAGTCTACTTAAATGCCGGGCGCGAACAAGCCACTTCGACGGTACCGTATGTAGAATGTCTTGCAATCTTGACGATTGAGCCTGAGTAACAGCGGTATCGATACTAGCTTGTGGGCGGAGGTCTATCATGTTCAATAAAGGAAGAGCTTCGCGTTACAGTCATAATAGAGGGCAACACGTCTGCAAACTACGATTGGACAGAAAGCAGGTTCAGCCAATGAGGCCGGGTTGCAAGACATAAGACGTTGGCCTATCGCCCACTTGGTACGCTGGCCGAGAGGATGGGATGGATGGTTTGCGTTGCTGCTGAGACTAAAGGAAGTCGGAACCCCAGAAACGGGACCATCCGCTGCGCGGCGTGCAGTTCCGCTGTCACCTGTCCGTCCAGCTTGACTTTATTGCTGGGTCTGACGCTCTCCGGGATGCCTCCTCCCATTCGTATGGAAGCCGCACACCCTCACACAAACTTGGGCGCTTAGAACGCAGTCTTTTACCGAACAATCTGTCTGAGTGGTTGGGAGTGGTACATTTCTGCCAACCTTTGACATATAGTACAGGTAGGACTAGTCTATATCCCATACAGAGATTGGCACTAGGGCCTTATTGCGAGCACTTATTTCCCCGACAAGATACCAGAATCCTTCGTTCGTGCCTGGGATTCATTTTGCAGGTCTCTATGGTCAATAGGAACGAGCGATGCTATGGGTCAGCTTATGCTTAAAGCTTTTTGGCTGGCGCCTAGGCGGGAGGATTTGAGTTTTGCTTTCCCCCTGCTTCCGCCTTAGCTTTCGCCGCAAGCCTCCTTGAACGCGGCGAGCTGATGACAGGAGCGGCCGAGGTGGCAAGGCAGGTATCGGGCAGTAGGCGGACTAACGGGCATTGCACGGGCAAGCTTCACCGAAAGCTCCATCCAAAGCACCGACGACCTGTTTTGGGGGTGGAGGTTACGGATGTGCACGTATTTGGTCTGCTTGGGTGTATACTTGCATGGATGTACGTGATGAGTGGGTACACAGAGGGGATTCAGGTGAAACTGCATGAAAACTAGTTGCTGTCTGATGGAGGAGACGGAATAGAACAGTACAGTAAATGCCATTGTATGCTGTGAGACGGAGCAAGGCATGGCTTGAGGATGTGTATAGATTATTGAGTACTTTTGGGTCGAATAGAGTGATGATTGCAAGCCCTCGCCTTTTTTGCTGTTTACGTTGTACTCTAGATTCCTTTTGTGTAGCGGATGACCACCCTGCGGGTGCAGCTGACGGCATAAATGACAAGACATGCATTCGTTAGTTGTTGCCGGTGCTGGGAAATACGCTCCGTTGTGGGACTTTTGAAGCTCAGAAGACAACGGGAGGTCTATTTGCGGGACTGACATTGCGCACTCGCCGTTAGATATATATTTAGGGCGCTTCTCTCGCCGACGATGGATTCGCAGCGCGAGCACCATGAAATCATGCGAGCTGTTTACTCGAGAGGATCGGAGGGTTGTGGGAGACCAGGGGGCCTATTCCGTCCAGGTTTCAACAAATGCACGGAGCGCACGTATACACCCGGCTGCTGGCTGTAGGCAATTAGAAAACCAAATCGACCGTCGTAGTCTGAATGATTCCGCCGAAATGCAGTAGTTGTATGGGAATGTCACGACGGAGGGGAGTGGCGATTGCAGCATCAACATACTGAGCAGTGCAAGCCAACTTAGTCGTTGAGTATTGAGTCTGCGCTATTGAATAAGGTGCTTTAAAACTGTGTGTAATATGTGTACCTACATACCTCACGCGCGAGTCGAGGCCTAGCCAAGTTTGCTGCGGATGACGACAGTCGTTGAGCCTGCAAGACTGTGGATGACTTCATCTGGATCCTACGCAGAGTGCGTGCCCGCATGGCCCCCAGAACCAGCGTCTCTTGTCTGGCACTCCCGCTTCCATGAGGGCATTCAGCGCAGAATATTGTCTATGGCGAATGCACAGGCCAAGGGATTGGATTTCCCAAGGCACCTGACGATCGGTCAGTCCTAGGAGTTGATGTTTCGGAATCCCCAGCCCCACTGAAATGGCTGCTAGGTCGCTCCAGATTAGCGTTGGCCCGCAGCCTTTGCACTGGACCACCTGGCACAGGGCGGGCCCCAGCACAGCACAGCACAGCACGACAGCGACTGGGCTGCTCGAACCGACCTTACCCCATCCTACTGACGCTTCCTGCTTCTCATTCGACAAAAGCAAGCCAGTCGCATTGTTCTCCCCCGTTCAATCCTCCATTCTTTTCGAGTTTCGCCGTTTCGCCAATCTCGACGACGCTTCCATAGGGGTTGGGCATCTGGACTGCGGTGCATTTACTTTTTTTTTTTTTTTTTTTTTGGAGCAACCCCCCCTCTCGAGGGACAGATTCGAGTTTTCCTTAGGCACATCTGACTCTTGAACCCCCCAAGGGTCAATGCCTCGAAGCCATTCCCGACCGCCGCTCACTCAGACGCCGTGATCTTACCGCCGACGCCGCTGACAGCCATCTGGAGGTATGAAGCCCGCTGTGTCACGCAACTCTTGTCTCACGAGTGAATCTGGCTACCCGCACCATTGTGTGGCGCAAGTGCGCACCGAGCAGTCGCTTTATGGAATGCAGTAGTTGCAACAGCAACACCGGTGTTCGTCTGATCTTGAGCGGCCACTGATCCTCGTATAGTAAGGCTTCGCACTACGATATTCAACAGCGCCTGTAAATACTTGGACTGTTTATGTAACCACACCAGCAGCACCGTCCCATCTCGACCCAAGTCGCTTCAGCATCGCAGAGACGGCCGAGTATGGCTGGCTACAGCCGCCCGTTGAGTTTCTCGGAGAGAAGGGGAAGCATAATGGGTGAGGATATGACTCTCAATACGAGTAACGCGCCTATCAATCACAGGATGGATAAGATGGCACAACCAAGGCCGAGAGGGCCACCGACTCCTAGTATGAGCACGCCGGCACCAGACTTCGACCAGCAGTTGACCGGTTCTCCACCACCGCCGCCAACACCAGCTGCGTCCCCTGGCCCCTCTCATCCCCAAGCCGACTGGAGCGAGGCTGCCGAGGACGAGGACTTCTTCCTGGCTCATGTTCGGCAACACTTCCAGACCTGCTCCGGGCCGCAAAGGAACCGACTTCTTGCGGACCTGCTGAACATGTGCACAACTCAACAACTTAGCTTTGTGCATCAATTTGTGAGCCCGTTGCTCAAGAAGGACCCCTTTACCAGTTTGCCGGACGAACTCTGCCTGCGGATATTGTCCTTCATCGACGACCCTCAGGTGTTGGCACGAGCTTCCCAGGTCTCGCGGAGGTGGCGCGATCTTCTAAGCGACGATGTTACGTGGAAGAACTTGTGCGTCAAGCATGATTACGGGCGTAGGTTGTCCGAAGTATACTACGGTGTTCCAAGCTATGCGTCTGCTCGACCTAGCGCCCATCCATTATCTGATTCCGATCAGCCGAATCATAGCTTCCCTGGAGCCTACCCGGTCGCACCGCCCATGCACCAAGCCTCGCGAAGTTTCGACGGCTCGAATCGGCCTACACTTCGATCGTACAAATCTCATTTCAAGCAAAGATACCTGGTAGAGTCGGCGTGGCGTACGGGTGGTCGCAATACCATTAGGACGATCACTCAGGACGGACGGGTGGTGACTAGTTTGCATTTGACTCCGAAATACATTGTTGTGGCTCTTGATAATGCCAGGATTCACATCTTTGACCGGGAGGGAAATGCATTGCGAACTTTGCAGGGTCATGTTATGGGCGTGTGGGCCATGGTTCCCTGGGAGGACGTGCTGGTTAGCGGTGGCTGTGACCGCGATGTCCGCGTCTGGGACATGGTCACTGGTGCTTGTCTCCATACTCTGCGGGGCCACACCTCGACAGTGCGGTGCTTGAAGATGTCCGATGCCAACACGGCGATTTCCGGTTCGAGGGATACCACTCTTCGAGTTTGGGATATCCGGACGGGGGTTTGCCGGAACGTTCTGGTTGGCCATCAGGCTAGTGTACGATGCCTTGAGATCAAAGGGGACATCGTGGTCTCTGGAAGCTACGACGCAACGGCCAAGATTTGGAGTATATCTGAGGGCAGGTGTTTGCATACGCTCACTGGACACTTCAGCCAAATCTACGCGATTGCTTTTGACGGCCAAAGAGTTGTCACGGGCTCTCTCGATACCAGTGTTCGTGTCTGGGATGCAAACACGGGCGAGCCTGTCGCCGTACTGCAGGGTCACACTTCGTTAGTCGGTCAATTGCAACTACGTGGCAATACTCTTGTTACAGGTGGTTCAGACGGCTCGGTCAGGGTCTGGTCGTTGGAGAAGATGTGCCCGATACATCGACTTGCCGCTCACGATAACAGCGTTACGAGCTTGCAGTTTGATGATACACGGGTAGTGAGCGGTGGCAGCGATGGACGAGTCAAAATTTGGGATGTCAAGACGGGTCATCTCGTGCGAGAGCTGATAACCGGTATGCTCACATGTGCCCTACTACCGTTCTGAAGATTGACCGAAAAGCAGCCGAATCTGTCTGGCGTGTCGTCTTCGAAGACGAAAAGTGCGTCGCAGTAGCCAATCGGGGCAACCGTGTGATGATGGAGGTAAGCTCTGCCCTTGAAACCCGGCACTGATTTAGTCTGACATGGAAAACCAAAGGTCTGGTCGTTTTCACCTCCCGAAGACGCGTACTCTGAGCGGCCAGTGTCCTTCCCGCAAGCTGCAGAGAAGACGTCCCTACGCCCCCTGAACGTAGATTATCGGCGGTCTACTTTGGGACTGCCGAGCATTACACCAAATGAAGATCAAGACGTCGACATGAGAGATGCCGGGCCGTCAACTGCCCCTTCCCACAACACGACGTTCTTCCATGATGATGAAGATCACTAGTTCATCTATCATGCCCATATTGACCTCAAGCAAGCCCTACGCCCCCTTGTGGCATGGCGAAAACACAGCAGGGCTACAGGGACTGAGTACTGGCATACTACAGGACCTCAATATCTCTCTCATCTTGAGAGTAATAAATTTAACACAAATTGCATGGCTAGGCGTTGGCAACATACAAGATTGCATTCTTGGAGCATCATAGGCCGGGTTGACTTAACATATAGAAGTAACGGCGGAGCTGGGCTGGACACTAGGCGCCAGGGTGGTCAAGGGATATCCGACCTCTTATGTGAATATGCTGGAATGCTTTGAGGACTGCTAGCGTCTGTTTAATGGTACCGGAACTTCAGAATTTGAAATTCGATTTAGCACTCTGATTATCTGTGGTGCCTGATTCTCCCCTTTTTCCCGCGTGGTGGTTATGCATTCATTTACATGCCTGATAGAACGCTTGGCCCGCGTGAAGTGGCCATCATTCGGAAATGCATGCCTTAAATTAGCTAGAGGGTATATATTATACACTGCTTCATTATTTGCTCATCCTGTGCTTGACATGAAAGGACATAAAAGGCTCGTGATCATACAATATTGGAGTACACAGATCCACTGATCGTTAGTTCCGACTTGTGACATCCTCAGGGGTTCCACTTCTGGGATCGGTCTTCGGCAGAGTTCCAACAGGTAGAAGCACTTGACACAGAGACAGCTAGTCTATGATCCGTGTCAGTCCTTCGAAGTCATACGCCATGGAAATCCAATCTTAGTGGTGGTGGCCGAACTGTGTCAGTAAAGGTAACAGCATCCCGACCACGGTTGCGATAGTATCCCTCATTTGTGGTCTAGCCTGTTTCCTTTGGCCCAACGTCGGGCTGTCTGCGTAGCCATTTGTGGTTGGCACATCGTGGGATGAGCCCGTATCGCCCTCCTGCATAGCATGCATGGCGACATATCTGCGCATAGACTGTTAATTCCGAGTGTTGACAGTGGAGAGAAGCGGAGGGTGAACCTACAAGAACGTCCCGGCGGAAAACAACAACAGCATGCCAGTCCACCATTGATTCCACTCGCCACCCTCGCCTCCATCCCCCCCTCCTCCCAGAAGGTTTACTAGGATGAAGGTAGCCCATGCGCCAAAAGGCGATGCAAGACTAAACACGATCAAATGCCCTCTCGCCCCTCGTTTGGAAAGCCCCTGTTTCAGGAGGACTGATGTCAATCCGAAGGCAGCTGGCGCCTTGTGTACCATGATGGCAATAAAGACGATAAAGCCCAACTTCATGTCCGAGCCCGCAGCAGAGGCCCCCAT
Organism: Seiridium unicorne; assembly: GCA_039778275.1. Lineage (NCBI taxonomy): Eukaryota > Fungi > Ascomycota > Sordariomycetes > Amphisphaeriales > Sporocadaceae > Seiridium > Seiridium unicorne. The sequence continues at coordinate 439,645 of JARVKF010000057.1, read as the reverse complement.
GGCGATACCGTCGGCGGCAGCGTGGATGACGAGTCCTGTGGTGGTGGCCAAACTCCTCGACTGTTTGGGTGTTGGTGTTAAACTGCCTAGGAAACCTTCGCTCTCCTCCTCATCGCCTGGCAGATTCGAAGCACCTAGGTTACTTAGACTGATGTGTCGCGGCGCCGGAGGGGGCGTGAAGTTATCGGACGCATGACGTGGCAGGCGGTCGATAAGAAACATGAGCACGAAGCCAAGTATCAGAGAGAGTCCGACATAGAAGGTGGGCACAGCTTCGGGGGGCTCAGGCGAGTGCTCTGAAGGCGTATTCGTCGGTGGATCTTCTTCCCTTGGCTGACCAACTACAGCGGTGCTACTGGTGATGGTGTCGACGTCCGGGAGAATGACCGGTAGCGTCTGCTTGAGCGGTTCGTTGTCCTCCCTGGGCTTAATCATGTGAATGCCTGCTTGGCCTCTTTCCCAGTGCGCCAAGCTACCCGATCCCGTAGATAATACATCTCTCCGGACTCCTCCATGGACGTGGCCTGTTGCCAATGAAGCTTCGGATATGGCCGACACCCCCTCGGGAATGATGACTATAAGTGAAGTGCCGACTAGTATGCCTATTCCTATACTCGATATAAGGCGGAGTTGCGATTGCGACAGGGACATGGACAGAGGAAGGGCGCCTGCTAGGAAGGAGCTGTTCCGACGTCAGTTTCGAGATCGGGTCGGCTTTGGTAGGGGAACTGCATACGCTAATGCCATCACAGCCTGCAGTACTTTGGATTAGCATTATGGTCTTGGAATGATGGATTGGTAGGTAGACGGACCGTCAAGGCGAGTAACAGGACTACTCCTGCCATGGTGGCTTCTTTGTTGGCGATAGCTGTCAAGAGATGCTTGCTTGCCAGGGCAGCATCAGGGAGGTGCCAAATGGAAGAACAACAAAGCTGAAGGCCGACTATCCAATTCGAAGAGGGGAGCGGCCTTTCACAACAATCATCTACAGCTCGTCGATGTTGGGACCTGTCGGTAGGCGCGGCGACTTTGGCGCCTCTCAAATCCAGAAGTTGTTCATTAACCTAGCACAGAGCGTGCATCGAATCATCCCTGCCACCTTTCAGCTCGCGCACTCACGTCACTCCCGATTGCTGCAAGGGGGCCGGCTGAGCGGGTCCTAAAACGTTCGAGCTAGAGAAAGTACGTACCTTACATTAAGTCACCTCAGTGGTCTGTGCTGGACCTGGGTCTAGAGACGCGCTCAGGAACCTCTAACTAGCGGCGCGGTTGAGGCATCGCGTTAATTGATTATCTACGCTGCCTCCCACTTCAAACCTTTGTCCCCCCACTTTCTATCGACGAGTTATCAGGCTCAGCTGGTTACTGATCCGGCAAGCTTCTCAGTAATCCGATTCCCAGCCTGCTTTGTCTCATCTCTGCAAATTCACCAGAGCCGCCAACGAGGCTGACTGCGCACCATGTCGGTTGAAGAGGAGTGTATGCGACATCTCGAATACGTATGCGCATGACTTTGACAGATATGCTGACCATGTTTCAGGGACCGCCGACGCCAATGAGGCACTCACTATTTCCCTGGTGAAGCACAGCGACTCGGGATTAAAGAGAATCGAGTCCTTCAACCCCAAGTTTACATATGCTATCTTCGGCGAGGAAGAGCGAATCTTTGGCTACAAGGGCTTGAAGATCAACCTCCAGTTCAATGCAAACGACATGCGACCGAATGTATCCGTCACATGGAACAAAAAATTTCAGACAGTTAGCGAGGTGGAAGCGTTCGACGTTGTTGAGACTCTAAAGGAGTTCCTGCCTGGAGGTGTGTCGCATTCATCGCCTTGAATCCATAGCTTGCGCTAACATGGCGCAGTCGCCTTCCAGAAGAAGGGGGAATACGAACTCGCCGCCAAGTCAATACCAAAGAGCTGGACACCACCAGGCGAATTAATCAAGACGTTTGAGCGGGGCAGCGAGACCTATGGCGTGTGGAAGGGAAGCTTGGCAGACCATGCTGTGAAGCAACTAGTCAACCGGATCCAAATCCTCGTTCTACTCTACATTGAGGGTGGCTCATACATTGGCAAGGACGCAGATGGCAAAGACGAACCCGACTATTCCCTAGCCCGATGGAACGTCTATTTCTTGTACAAGAGGCGGGTGAACGAGGCCGGCCGAATCGAATACATCTTCCACGGGTACTCGACAGTCTATAACTTCTGGCTTTTCGAGCCTTTGACACCCCCTTCGTCACCACCTAAGCTTATCGAGCCCAGGGCGGATGATTCATGGGAATTACCCCATGGCGACTTGCCATACACAGAGATCCCCCATCGAGCACGGATATCGCAATTCGTAATCCTTCCTCCCTACCAGGGCCAAGGCTGCGGTGCAATGCTGTATAATACGATATTCGAAACCCAGCTCACCGATCCCACCACTAAGGAAGTCACAGTGGAGGACCCAAACGAAGCTTTCGACCTCCTTCGCGATCTCTGCGACATGAAGTATCTTCGTGCGAACGTTGCCGAGTTTGATGAGCTAACCGTCACCCCCGACATCTCCGTCCCACAGAAGGGCGGTGTACTACACCACAACCTCCAGGTCACACATGCGAACAGTGCCACCTCACCTAAAGCAATTGTCGACATAGAGGCTCTCGATGCTATTCGTGCCAAGGTGAAAATCGCCCCACGACAATTTCATCGTCTGGTTGAGATGCACCTGATGTCCAAACTGCCGCCTTCTGTCCGCCCGGTTCCCGAGTCCTCCGAGGAAACCATGGGGCCTCCCAAGACCAGCAAGCCGTCGGCAGCGGATCAGAACGTGTACACCTTGTGGCGCCTCTTGTTGAAGCAGCGCCTCTACCGACGCAACGCTGGGATCCTTGCCGAATTCGAGATTACAGAGCGCATTATCAAGTTGAATGAAACTTTGGAGAACGTGGAGTGGGAATACGCACGGATTCTTGAGAGGCTGAATGCTCCAAAACCGTACGCAGAGAATGGCGAGGAGGCTGTCAACGGAAAGGGCAAGAGAAAAGCGGACACCGAGGAGAATGGCGGGCCTTCTAGCAAGAAGGCTAGAGTGGAGGGTGCCTGAGATGGCCTTGCGGCCGTTATAAGTTGTGCCACTTGCGAGTTTCATCCCGCCCATAAAATGATGGCTGAGGGAAATCGGGGACGGGAATGTGCACTGGTTGATGTTTAGTTCTCGCCAGGACACTGAGGGCTGCATCACAGATCGGTTGTCCCTATCGTTGGAGGATGGCGGGGATTTTCTGGCTTAGAGGCCAAGCGAGCTAGCTGTACTCATACTTTCGGATCAGCACCGACAAAACATACCCTTTTCTTCCATACGAGCGAATGAGGTCTCGCAACACAATGAAGTCGTATTAACTGCGAGATAACGCTGTGGCAGTTTCGCGCACAGTTGACGTCGGATTTCCGTGATTTTAAGTCGACCATTAAACCGTTCGGTGATTTGACACATGATTTCGGGAACTCCAGACACGGCGTAGGATAATATTTACAACTTCAGCTTCTGTCAATGACTTTGACCAAACTGTGTTGTAGATCTCTGGCTCACGGGCGCAACGCAAGACATGAATGCACGATCAGAGATAAGATAATTTCCAAACCCATTGGAATGACATTCTATACCGACTCTTCTCTTATTCCCAACCATTGGGACCCGTCCCTACACGTCCCCTGGTCCCGTTGACGCCTGTTTCGCCCCGGCCCAGAGCACTAGCGATACAAGATGCCTCTCTCACCGCCTTACTAACCGTGCCCCGGACGCCGCCTTCTTCTAGAACCATCAAACCGCCAATGGTACATCCGCCCGGGGTAGTCACCTTGTCACGGAGAACAGCCGGGTGCTCACCCGCCAACACCATGGAAGCGGCGCCACGCATGCTCTGAGCTGCCATTCTCGTAGCCTCAGCACGGGGAAGGCCCATGGCCACGGCGCCGTCGATAGCAGCCTCCAGAACGAGTGCGAAAAACGCCGGCGCTGAGCCGACCACGGCTGTGCTGGCGTCCATGCTGCTGGGTGGAAGATAGACCACGTCTCCGATCCGGCGGAAAATCCACGTCACAAGCGCGGCAATCTGGGGAGGCGGCGGCACGTTGCTGTCGGCGATGACGGTCATGCCTTCGCTAATGACGCTTGCGGTGTTGGCGAGGGCGCGGATAATCTGGCAGCGGTTGTCGTTGTCCCCATCGGCCGTGGCCGTCGGCTCCGACTCCTGCAAGATGGTCTCGATGTGCGAGACGGTAATGCCAGCACAGATACTGATGAGCAGTTTACCATGCAGCGCTTTGGCCATGCCTGGTTCCGACAGAATGGGCTTGATGGCATGGGGCTTGCAGGCTAGCAAGATGACCTCAGATCTGATTGGTGATGTCAGCACGTGGCACTCTATAATCTTACTTCTACCCGTTGCAGAAACGTAGGTAGGTTTTGGGAGATTTTGGGAGCACAAGCTATAGCTGATTAGGAACACCACCCGCTGGAATCCGTTGTTCAACCGGGTGGTAGAACATCACAACTCAAGATATGGGCTGCATCCTACGGCCATGGCTTGCTCTACCCTGTATTTCGACTGAGGTGCAGCGATTTGGTTTCGCATTGCTCCCAGCCAAGCATGATTTCATGGCTACTTGAATGGATAGGTGACTTGACTTACCTGGAGACAGCAGCCACGTTTTCTTTCTGGACCACCTTGACAGAGGAGGTGTGTTGCCAGAGCACCTTCTTTACCCGCTTAGCAGTTTCGGGGGTCCGCACGCAGGCGATGAAGCGGGTTGGCAAACTGGCCGGGACCTCCTCTGCTGGTGTCGAGGGATCCGACTGCAGAGGCCTCGGGCCTGAAAGCGAATTCAAGGAAGCAAGAACGCCCGAGAGAATGGCGATGCCCATGTTGCCTATATCAGAAAAGTCCGTATTAGATGGTGTACACGTCCGCGATGCGATGTGGTTCGGACCACAACTTGTTGTTGCGAGGCATACCACATCCGAGGACGGCCATTGTAAGCTCGCCGCCCTCATTGGGCCGTGAAGGAAGGGCCAGCATGTTCGTTGGCATTGTAATTTTATAGCCGTCGAGTATAGTGACGGCTGGGGATCCAAAGCTTGGGCCGTTCAGACGACTTGGCAGTTGCGAATGACCACACAAAGGTGCCGAACCGACGGGAAATCGCTCTGGACACTGCGAGAGACCCGCTTGGTGCTGAAGAATGGAATTATTCGTTGCCTGGCTGGCTGGCTGGCGTGCATGCAAACAATCCCAACCCAACAAGTTCGTAATTGGGTTTCCCGACTTTTCAGTTTCCCCGCGACTTTGATAAACCCAATCCGAAATCGCATTGCAACGTTGGGCAAAATTGGATAAACGCTAGCCGCATTGGGCTACAAGTTACTCAAATACGGTCTAGTGTGCAACGATTTTTGATCAGCGTTGCGTCTCCATTTCGGCACACGATGCACTTCCGCCGATCGAAAGCCCGTCCCCGCCGTAGCGCACGGACACCGGATCGGTTTTTAGCTTCTCGACGCGACGGTATGGAGCCTTTCATAGCTCCGTCGCCAATCCGGCACAGCTCAAAGAGCAGTTATGAGCAGGTACGAAGCGAACAGCTCGGACAACGTCACAAACACATCGAAGAGAAGCCTCGTCTCGGCGAGAAGCATTATTTCGACGACTACCGCTTATACCACCGTCGAGAATCCAGTCGCATCGGCAACGAGAGCTTTAAAGGCGAGAAATATCCCGTCATTAATCCTATTGAGAGAGAAAGTTGCGGCACTCGATTTTGGTCACCAATCCCATCCAGCTCTTATCGCGACTCGTACACTCAGCAACATAGCAATCCAAACGAACCCGACATAAACTTCGGCTCCCCACCGAACCGAATCAGACGAGATTCTAGCTCGGGTCCCAACCGCACGCCCCGACCAGGTCGCATCGTCGCAAACCAGCTCAGTTTCTCTCGGGCTTCCGACCTCAATACTACAAATCCGTCATCGCCACCCGACGAAGAGCTCTATATACCTCTTGGAACAGCCCTTGCTTGTCTGGACCCAGAAGTGCATGCATCGTTTTGGAGCATAGAGAACTTCAAGAACTGGGCAAAAGACCCTGAGGTGATTGGGCAGGACAGAAAGCGCAAGGGCGAGCTTTAAGAGAAGTTTCCGCTCAAGATGGCTGATCCGTTCGAAGTGCGTATGCGCTTCAGCGGTCAGTTGCAGCATCTCAATGCGAGTGTCGTCTCGGCGCAGAAGGCGGCCCAATACGCAATGAAGAACCGAGACATGAGTGAGGACTTGCACAGCTGCATTATAGAACAGCTTGAGAGGGTACGTCGGTGGAGCACTGATAACCATGATCCTGAGGGAGGTGTCGGGCATATGAGAAGCACATTGGCTGGCTATTGGGTTATGATGGCTAATGGCTCTATTTCTAGAATTCCATGAACACCCGCGCCAACATCATGTACTTCATCGAGCCGTTTCTGGAATTGGCCGAGAAGGAGCGAAATGGCAATGATTACATCCGCCGAATGCAGCGCGACATTATTCGTGTTGTCGATGCAGTCTGCCCCGAGGATGGTTCCGGTGCCGCCAATGTCAAGGTTGTCCGCAAAGTCCTTCGCGGCCTCATGTCAAAGGGTTTCCTCTTGGAGCAAACAGTCGATGAAATCGAGGAGTGTTTGAAGGATCGTGCCGCTGCTAGTCATGCTGATATGGGCTTCTCGAGTCCAGCCAACGGCGCACCGGATAGCAGGACTAATGGCACCGGTGTCAATGGTACAAGCACGGGAGGGGATGCAAACAGCTCCAAATCGAAACCCGCCAAGCTTGAGAAGCGCCAGATAGAGCAACGCATCGAGGAGGATCGGGAGCGACACAAGAAAATGCGTGAGAACATGTGGGTCACGCCGAGAGATCCTGATACCAGGCACCGCAAGCTTTGGGATGATCAAAGTGACTGCGGCGAAGATGACGATCGGATGGGAGACGAGGACGAGAAGGAAAACATTGATCTGACTGGTACAGGCCTCGGTCAGGATATACGACAGAGGCAGCATGCCGACAATGGAGCGAAGACGAACAGTAATGGAAGAGGCAACCATAACGGCAGCAAAAGAGATGGCGAGGGTGATAGAAGGATGAACGGAGGTTTCTCGCACTAGAAGCAAGGCGGCTTCCCAGAGGTCTCTTGAGTAGGCGACTGGGAAGCATCAGAACAGATCGACTACTTGATAATCCTCGAGTTGGGAGTGCTTCCACGCGGGGAGGGGGGGGTTTCCTCTTCGTCCTCTTGATATGTGACACGGAAATAAGCTCATTCATTGCATTTGCTGGTGTCGACGGCGTTAGGTTCAAAGGGTATTCGATTTTCAGGTCAACGACCCAGGCGAGGTGCAACGGATTAATGGCTTTGAACATGTTGACGATTTCAACGGGACTTTTGGTTGAGGGCAATAGATCAATAGCGAGTATCCCCTGCTAGACTACATGGCTTTGCTCTATCGCGGTTTTCGGAGCAGCAGCTTATGAGTCTTGTTTCAGACGTCTCAATCATGATACCATAAGAGAATGGTTCGATGGCTCTTGGAACAGACATCCCCGCGCTGTGACTGAGATGCTTGATCTTTGTGTGTATTGTTACAATGGTAAGATACATCTATACACATGTCTCTTCCCCCCTTTTCTGTATGTGGTTATTCTTTAATACATCGCAACCACATTACCACCGCCGGTTTCGTAATGAATCATCCGTCCGACTGTTGATTGTGATACACATTCTGCATGGACCGAGTTTACTCCATGACGACAACTGCACCCAGCTCCTTCATTGTCGCCATGATCTTCTCGGCCTCGTCCTTGGGTACACTGTCCTTCATCATCTTGGGCGCGCTCTCCACAAACTTCTTGCTGTCCACCAAAGATAACCCCAGTAGACCCTTGACCTCCTTGATGATCTTAGCCTTGGATCCGGCGTCGAACGATTGCAACTTGACAGAGAATAGGGTCTTCTCTTGCGCAGCAGGAGCGGGCTCGTCGGCATCCTCTGCTGCTGCGGGGGCGGCGGCTGGGGCGGCAGCGAAGCCACCGACGGGTAGATCGGGGATATTGAGACGTTTCTAGACACCACGATTAGTATTGAGATGGAATATTCCGGGCTGCAGCAGATAGATGTGGCCGTGATGAATGTAGCAGCGTGAAAGCCGAGTTCCCACTCAGGGGTTACAGTGGGTTTTCGGGCGCAAGCAGTGCAACACAAGTTCAGATTGGGACCTGAGGACCTACCTTGAGAGTTGTGACGAGATCAGCAGTCTCAAGCAGAGTCAATTGGCTGATTTGGTCGACAATGCCGGAGATTTTTGGGTTGGTCGAGACGGCAGCCTCTGTGGACTCGCACCTCCTCTGGACGAAAGATGTAGATGGGCGGAGGGAGCCTCGGGCTCGGAGAGAGCGAGCGCAGCTGCGGGCTGCTATTCTGCACGGCGAAGACATGGTGGTTGGTGGTTTGGACTGTGGGATTCGCAATTGGTCGCTCAAGTCAAGCTTCGCGATGACTTCGAAATTTGAGCTGCCCCCGGCCCCATGCACGCAGCCACGGACACGGGCCCACCCACTGGACGGCCCGACGAATCACCGCCGACCATTACTTTTCGCGCCTGTGGGTCTCGACTTTTCGAACTTTTGGAAAAAAAGTTAATCGATAAGCTGCAGGCCGCTACGCAGGCGAGGTTCATGGCCGTCTTTAGAGTCAAGATTTCACCATTATCCAACGCATTTTATGCGTTTTCACAGCAGCCATGGCGACAGTCGATGTCAGCTCCCACTGGAGATATCTCCTAGCTGACGAGCAGCTTTTGAGAAGCCTGCCCGCCGAATTATCCCAAGTTGTTCGGGATTGCGCCGCTACCAATCTGCTCGACGCCGTAGCTGCTGCGGCGCTACTACCACAGGCGAGCAACCAAATATTCGTCTACTTTGAGAATATCTTTGCCGACATTTGCGCAAGATGGCTTCTCAGACCGCGGACTGAAGGCCAAAATGACCTCGTCATCGCAGCATTTGCAAGGATTCTTCCATTTGCGCCTTACTTGTCCGTCTTCCTTGAGCAGTATCTAGGAGAGACATCGGCCTTGAGTCAAGGTAACTCTGCACAGAAGTTCAGAATCAACTCGTTAAATACACCGCACATCCTAGAATTGCAGTCGCAAGACCTCGAGCCAACACTGGTTGCGGTGTGGCGGTTACTCAGTTTCGACAAGAGGACTTACAGCCAGCTGGTCCAGCCGTCTCAGGTCCAAGCTCTGTTCGAGCACCAAGCACAATCTGTAAGGTATTTGGCTATCAGAGTATTCTGCCAGTTACTGTCCGCTTCGGATGCAAAACTAGAAGCACTCATTAGCAAGCACATCACAATAGACGATGTGTCGGGTTATGATTACGAGTCGCAAGCCCGCGCCTCGAGGGACGCGGAGGAAAGGGGCACGGCACTCGTTGGCGAATTTGATGGTCAACGCAAGGACTATACTTTTCTGTCTTTAGATGAGCAGAACCGCGCAGCCGGGATAGAAAACCTCCGAAGAGAATTGAAAGTTGCTGCCGACACCGAACCGATCGAAAAATTCGCCTTGCAGTCCCTTACACCTCTTGTTGTTCGTTTTGGTACAGCCCTGCTTCCAAGGCCTCAGGGCAACCCGGAATCCCTTTCAACCCTAGTGCATACATCTACAACCCTTTCCAATCTCGAAGGTTTATCACTGAGTCTCCAACAACCTGGGCCAATACTCTTACATGGCTTGCCTGGTTCGGGTAAGACATCTGTCGTGAATGAGCTTGCGCGCGAGTTAGGGATGGATTCGACCATGGTTACTCTTCATCTGAATGAACAGACCGATGCCAAGATGCTCATTGGATTGTATTCGACCGACTCGAAACCGGGTTCTTTCTCTTGGAGACCCGGAGTATTGACCACCGCGGTCAGAGAAGGTCGCTGGGTGTTGATCGAGGATCTAGATCGGGCGCCAAACGAAGTCATGAGTACTCTTCTTCCTCTGGTGGAGCGTGGTGAGCTTTTGATTCCCAGCCGAGGAGAGACAGTCACCGCACCGAGCAGCTTTCGCCTCTTTGCAACCGTGCGAACGACGCGGGGAATGCATGGACAAGAGAGCCTGCCAACGCTACTAGGCCAACGTTTCTGGGATTCAGTTGCCATCAAGATGCCAATGCCCACCGAGCTACAGGAGGTGATCATTGGAACGTATCCGCTTCTCCCTAAATACGCCCCCGACATTATTTCAGTATATAGTCGACTCGCCAGCCTACCTTCGAGATCTATAGCTGGCGCCGGACGCGGTATTTCTGACAGATCAATTACGCCAAGAGACCTCCTCAAGTGGTGCAGGCGATTGAATGATCTTTTGATTGCTGCAGGATGCAAAACCGGAGAAGAACCCATCAGTGAGACGACTCGAGACTGGATATTTTTAGAAGCAGTCGACTGCTTTTGCGGGAGCATTCCAAGCTTGGAGGCAAGGGCAACGCTCGTCAGCAGCATTGCTCAGCAAATGCACCTACCGCCACAGCGGGTTGAGCACTACCTACAAGCCTATGTGCCTCAATTGGAGGAGACGCCGACCAGTCTTCGAATTGGTCGAACATCACTCGGTCGCAGGGTCCGCGGCAACAGGATTGCCAAATCCAAGAAGCCGTTTGCAAGCACAAGTCACGCGAAGAGGCTATTGGAACAAATTGCCGTCGCCGTTAGACTCCGTGAGCCAACACTTCTAGTAGGAGAGACTGGTATTGGTAAAACCACTGTTGTGCAGCAGCTGGCTGAGACCTTGGGTCATAAGCTTGTTGCTGTTAACTTGTCACAACAGAGCGAGGTAGGCGATCTTCTGGGAGGCTTCAAGCCGGTCAATGTGCGCACATTAGCTGTACCATTGAAGGAGGAGTTTGAAGATCTGTTCGCCTCGACAGGCATTTCGGCGGATAAAAACCAAAAGTATCTGGAGTCGATTGGGAAATGCATTGCTAAAGGTCAATGGGCAAGAGTCTCAAAGCTTTGGCGAGAAGCCCCGAAGATGTTCAGAAAGATTCTTGCTGATCTGGAAAAGCGAACAAGTTTGGCGAATGGCACTGAAGGCGAAGAACGGCCTCCTGTAAAACGGAGGAAGACGGAATCGAAGCTGCAATCGCTGCGTGATCTCCGAACACGATGGGATGCCTTTGACAAGGGCCTTGATCAGTTCGACGTACAGATTTCGGGAGGTTCTGGCAGCTTCGCATTCGCTTTCATTGAGGGTAACATTGTAAAAGCCGCCAGAAATGGTGACTGGGTACTGCTCGATGAGATCAACTTGGCATCGCCTGATACCCTGGAGAGTATTGCCGATTTGCTTGTTTCTGGCCCAAATGACGAACCCTCGATTCTGTTGTCTGAGACGGGTGAGATCGAGAGGGTGAAAGTCCATCCTGATTTCCGCATTTTCGGCGCCATGAATCCAGCTACTGACATTGGCAAGCGAGACTTGCCCCTTGGACTTCGATCTCGATTCACGGAGTTATATGTCAGTAGTCCTGACAAGGATCTCAAAGACCTTTTGATCATCATCAAAGCCTACCTCAAGGGCAACAGTGCCAAGGATGACCAAGCGGCTGATGATATCGCAAGGCTATATCTCAAGACGAAGGAGCTCGCCGAACAGAAGAAGCTGGTCGATGGAGCAAATGAGGTCCCTCATTTCAGTTTACGAACATTGACACGGGTACTCAGTTACGTCAATGACATCGCACCTTTCTATGGTCTACGCCGAGCACTGTATGAAGGCTTCTCTATGGGGTTTTTGACACTCCTAAGCAGGGACTCTGAGGATGTCTTAACGCCCGAAATCAGACGGCATCTGCTAGACAAGCGTGGCAATGCCAAATCCATCTTGTCACAGCCACCCAAGCATCCCAATGACGGAAAGCAGTATGTTCGATTCCAGAACAATGACAAGGACCGTCATTATTGGTTACTCCAAGGATCCGAGGCTCCACGGGAAAGAACAGACTATATCATCACTAAATCAATCGAAAGAAATCTCCTCAATCTTGTCCGCGCAACTTCTACGCGACGGTTTCCAGTCCTCATCCAAGGTCCAACGTCGTCCGGCAAGACAAGTATGATCGAATTTCTCGCCAATTTTACCGGTAACAAGTTCGTCCGGATCAACAACCATGAACACACCGATCTACAAGAGTACTTAGGCACATACGTCTCAGGAGCTGATGGAAAACTTCGCTTTCAGGAGGGTTTACTCGTACAGGCCCTTCGGGAAGGTCACTGGATCGTACTTGACGAACTGAATCTTGCGCCAACGGACGTTCTTGAAGCGCTGAACCGCCTACTTGATGACAATAGAGAACTTCTTATCCCTGAGACTCAAGAAGTGGTTCGGCCTCACGAGAATTTTATGCTATTTGCAACACAAAATCCACCAGGACTTTACGGAGGTCGAAAGGTTTTATCTCGCGCCTTTCGCAATCGATTCCTCGAGCTACACTTCGATGACATCCCCGAGAACGAGTTGCAGACTATTCTGGAGAAGCGCAGCTTGGGTACGGCACCGTCCGATTGCAAGAGGATTGTTGAGGTCTATAAGGAATTAGCTAGGTTACGACAGTCAAGCAGATTGTTCGAGAACAAGGACAGCTTCGCAACGCTTCGAGATCTGTTTCGTTGGGCTCTACGGGGTGCGGCAATTCGGACACCGACTGCACCAGGAGCTTTGCCCCGAGAAGAGATCGCCAACCATGGCTTTATGCTTCTTGCCGAGCGAGTTCGGGACGAAGAGGAGCGTATTGCCGTCAAGGAAGTCATTGAGAAAGTATTCAAGGTCAAGATCGAGCCTGAAAAGCTATACGATGTCAATGCGTCTCCCTATTTGGTCCGACTAAAATCCAAGCAAAACGCACAGGGTGTGGTTTGGACAAATGCTATGCGCCGCCTTTACGTCTTGGTGGCTCAAGCCCTCGAAAACAGTGAACCAGTCCTCCTAGTTGGCGAAACTGGATGCGGTAAAACCACAGTGTGTCAGCTCCTTGCTGAGGCTCTCGGAAAAGAGTTGCACATCGTCAACGCGCATCAGAACACGGAAACCGGCGACTTGATTGGATCGCAACGTCCAGTCAGGAATCGTGCCGCCGTGGCAGAGACACTTAAACAGGATTTAGTGAAAGCATTTGCCCTGCTTGACCAAACTGTGGTAGGGGAAGTAGGGGAATTGCTTCAGTTATTCCACGCCCTCGATACTAGCCAGATTGCAAGGGTCCCGGCTGATCTTCAGCAAAAAATCCTTGCAAACGAGATCAAGAGCAGGGCACTATTTGAGTGGTCAGACGGTAGCTTAGTGCAAGCTATGAAGAACGGACAATATTTCCTTCTCGACGAGATATCTCTCGCCGATGACTCCGTCTTGGAACGACTCAATTCCGTGCTTGAGCCGTCCCGTACGCTGCTCCTAGCGGAAAAGGGTATTGATAACTCATTTGTGAAGGCCTCTGATGACTTCAAGTTCTTCGCAACCATGAATCCTGGTGGCGACTTCGGCAAGAAAGAACTATCTCCAGCTCTGAGGAATCGTTTCACTGAGATCTGGGTCCCCCCTTTATCTGGGGATGAGGACATCCTCCAGATTGTGAGATCCAAGCTGAAGCCAGAACTGCAAGGCGCTGCACAAGCGATTGTCAGGTTTTCATATTGGTTTGGGCAGAAGTTCAGGTCCACTGCTGCCAGCGCTTTCTCCATCCGTGATATTCTCGTCTGGGTGAAGTTCGTCAATGAAAGCACAACCATGACGCCCGCGGCTGCCGTCATCCATGGTGCTGCCACTGTGTTTATTGACACTCTGGGTGCTAATCCTTCGGCCTTGATCGCACTTGATCCCAAGAGTATGGACACGCAAAGACAACAATGTCTTGACCAATTGACCGAGCTACTTGGAACAGATGCTACCTCGATCTATAGAGCTCCGCTTGAACTCATCGTTGAAGAACAACAGCTGCGAATTGGAGACTTTGCTATAGCTCGAGCGGCAAATGCCGAATTCGACACTGGTTTCGCTCTACATGCGCCAACAACTAAGCTCAACGCCATGAGAGTAATCCGTGCTCTTCAAGTGCAAAAGCCCATTCTTCTTGAAGGAAGCCCTGGTGTGGGTAAAACGACTTTGGTTGGTGCCTTAGCAAAAGCTTGTGGACAACCTTTGACAAGGATCAACTTATCTGATCAGACAGACTTGATGGATCTTTTCGGCACTGATGTGCCAATCGAGGGTGCAGAAGCAGGAAACTTTGCGTGGCGAGATGCCCCTTTCTTGCGAGCGATGCAGAACGGCGAATGGGTCCTTCTGGATGAGATGAACCTCGCGTCGCAGTCGGTTCTTGAAGGATTGAATGCTTGTCTTGATCATCGTGGTGAGGTTTACATATCGGAGCTCGACCAAACTTTCCAGCGCCATCCGAACTTCCGTCTCTTTGCTGCTCAGAATCCCCATCACCAAGGCGGTGGCCGCAAAGGGTTGCCCAGCTCCTTCGTCAATCGGTTCATTGTCGTCTATGCGGATGTGTTTAGCGAAGACGATCTCTTCCTGATCGCCCAACACAATTTCCCCGAGGTCCCTGCTGAAACAGTCAAGCATCTGATCAAGTTCATCTCTACTTTGGATGAAAAAGCTGTCGTCGAGAGGTCATTTGGAGCTCAGGGTGCACCTTGGGAGTTCAACCTTCGTGACACACTTCGGTGGCTTCACTTACTTACGTCCAATGACTCGCTTTTGGCAACTGGCCAGGTGGATGACTTCTTGGATATTATCATTCGGCAGCGATTTCGAAACGCCAAGGACAGGCAGTACGTGAACGACCTATTCACTGAGGCATTCCACGCGCCACCCGGAGACCATCAACTCTTCCACAACCGAACTGCGCAAGTAGTGCAAATTGGATTGGCGCTACTACAGCGGGATCAGCTTATTAAACCAACTCCCTTCCCTTGCATTGACCATGTGGCAAGACTGCCAGAGATTGAGTCGGTGCTCATATGCATCAAGCAGAATCTTCCATGTATCCTTGCTGGTCCCTCAGGCAGTGGAAAGTCGGCACTTTTGCAGCATGTTGCCGCCCTCTCCGGAAAAGCCCTTGTCATTTTCCCAATGAACGCTGATATCGACACCATGGACCTGGTTGGAGGCTTTGAACAGCGTGACCCACTGCGTGAGGTCAATGTTGCACTTCGGGAGCTTCGCGAATCACTTCAAGAGTCTATTCTTGACAGCTTACCGCAGTCTGCTCCAAAAGCTGCCATTGATTTGCTAAACCTTCTTGAGAAGGTTGACAACCGGAACGATGATTCCTCACATGCTCTCAGCACAATCAAGACCCTACGAGGCCAGACATCCCCAGACTCACAGCTTGCCGGGCTTCTAAGCCGCGCACAGTCTCTACTATCCAGGCCAACCGGGATCCGGGACCCTACCTTTGAGTGGCTTGACGGAATCATCGTGCACGCTCTTCAAAAAGGCCAGTGGCTTGTTCTTGATAATGCCAATCTTTGTAGTGCATCTGTGCTGGACAGACTCAACGGACTACTCGAGCCTAATGGCTCTCTAATCATCAATGAGCATTGCGGGCCTGATGGTGAGCCAAGAGTCATTCAACCGCATCCTGATTTCAGAATCTTCTTGACCATGGACCCGCGCTATGGCGAATTGTCACGAGCAATGAGGAACCGCGCTATCGAAATCCATATTGATTACCATACTTCTAGCAGGCTTGGGCATCTCGGTAGAATGGCGGAGATTGAGTCGAGCCTTTCGAGGCTAGAATTGCTTAATACGGCTGTATCGATTGACGCTATCAGCGACAGCCAAATCGCTCCTTATGTGGCCGAAAATTTGAGCACAATCGATATGCGTCTGCTTGTCAAATATCAGAGCAATTTCAGAGGTCTGGCAACCGACAATGAAGT
Source organism: Seiridium unicorne (assembly GCA_039778275.1). Classification (NCBI taxonomy): domain Eukaryota; kingdom Fungi; phylum Ascomycota; class Sordariomycetes; order Amphisphaeriales; family Sporocadaceae; genus Seiridium; species Seiridium unicorne. The sequence goes on along the minus strand of JARVKF010000057.1, from coordinate 423,615 downwards.
GGACCGAGAATTCAACTTGAAGAGATTGAGTAAACAGAGTACTGCTCTAGGTCCTCTCGTTTCTTTCGCCAAATCTGCCAGCGGAACAACTGCAATGATGACCAACGCTTTATACGGGCTGTATCTTCCACTGTCTAATACGGTTTCCCCCATGTTTGGCGATGTTCAACCACTTCATTCTTTGCAAAACGCCGTTGTGTTGCCTTTGCTGACTGGTCATGAGACCGGGTTGTCTCCCTGGCTGGCGATTTGCTACGAGATATATGTCGATATCCTGAAAGCACGTACAACGGCGACAAGCGAAGTGGACAGGATTCGAACCAACAATCTTGGATTATCTTCACACAACCGTTTCCAGCGCTCATACAAGGCCGGCCAAGTTCCTGATTTTGCCAAGGATTCTACTGCCGATTCTGCTAAATTTCTACTTGGAACTCTGGATGCTCTGGAGACATACATTCGAGACCAGCTCTCCACGCCTGGGGATTGGAACGAGCGGATGCACTTCCTGAAAGGCCTGATGCAATTTTGGTGGCGAACCTTCAATCAGCTGTCTGACAAAACCATGAAAGCCAATTTCGATGAAGCAGCCTTCCAAGCACATCTGAGACTCGGTACAGAATCCTTGACAAAGTTCCTATCGGATACGCAAGACACTGTAACCAAGGAACTTGGTCTCTACATCCTACAAGGTTTGACGGAAAGTTTTGTTGCCGGCTTTAAGCTAAATACGGGCTTGAGTATGGAGCCATTGTGGACAGCATTCAGGCCAATGGCTATTACCAACCACGAACTCTGCGATAGGATCTTCACCATGGAGACACTAGCAAGACAATTCGATCAACTGAAGTGGGATAACAGAGCCTCCCTTACTGAGCTTGCTCAAGTCACAACATTACTCACCAATACTTATCGGCTGATTCGAGATGATGCTTCTCAAAGCGACAGTATTGTCGATGCGGTCCTTCAACAGCTTAAGAAGCTGAGTTCTGAGTCGGAGCATCATTTGATCACCCGACCTTTTATGGCTGACGTTTTTGAATACATGCGACAAGTTACGACACTTGAAGCATTGGCCAATGGACAGAATCTTGGCCCCGATTTCAATGAGGCACTCATCCTCTCAGATCTTCCAATCCTTGCTCACCTACAGCTTCAGAGCAGCACTTTGACGTCACAGGCGCTCCAGTATGCCGGATATCTGATGGGACCCAAGAACCTCAAGTATTTGGGTGAAGACAATGACGCAGAGTTCCCGCATCCGTGGGCGGAAAGTCTGTCGATTCGCCTAATTTCCAGGCTGGACACCATGAACACCATCAAACTGCAAGCTTTGCACATGCTGGAGGCTGAGCTCCCAATTCTAGCAAAACAGATTGCAAATTGTTCTGGGCCTGTTACGGATGATCCACTTGACAAGCTCGGTGATGGCCTTGAGACTCTTATTAAAAGTCTTGTCGAAGCACTTGGTCCCGACATCAGTGCCGAGCTTGACCAGGTCCAAAAGGGCCTTCTGAAAAGCCTTGGAGAGTCCGTCAAGTTCACCAAGAGCGGACTGGTATACGACGTTGTTAATACACATGATTTCACAGCCAAGGTTCCGAACCATGTTTCTGAACTGATGTCTCGGCATTTAGTTCCCGCGCTGGTCTCGCTTTGGGCCGCTACCAATGGAGTACATCCAAAGAGAGCACATCTCGCCAATGCTTGGGTCCAATTCAGTCTCTGCTTGGTCAAACTCTTCGTTCCAGACAAGATTTACGATCCACAGTTGAAACCACTCGTCGAAGCCCAGAGCTACGAGGAACAGCTTCAGCTGCTATTAGAACGACTCGATTCCCTCAAAAAATTTGCCCTTTTTTCCACTGGTCAATCAACAAATCTACGCTGCCAAATGGTGCAAAATGAGATTGGCCGTCTTGGCGCCAAACCGCAACTACTAAACGCAGTTCATCGCTCTCCAGGCGGCTTCAGAAGTGATGATCTACGCGAGCTCCAAGGCCATTTTAACAATCTCCTCAAGGTTGTTCTCGACGTGGACATCCCAGATGTGCTAGCACGGCATTGCTTTGGCGAGGAGGATGCATCTCAGCAGCTGCAAGTTGTGCGGCAAAACATCGCCATGCTGCTGAACAGAATGGCTTGGAAGAGCAATAGTGAGTACGAGGATTTGAGGACACCTGCACTCAACATCGTTCACTGTCTCGAGATCGGACTTTCCCTCTCGGAAGGTGCAACTGCACACCATTCATCTCAGCAGTCACCTTCGAGCTCTCTTCTAGGCCTGGCGCCATTCGTGGGGGGCGCAGTACACAGTTCATTCAGAAATCCAGCCAACATGGATGGCATGAGCCTCTTGTCTTATCTTTCAACCATTATCTCCTTGGAAGGCATACAGTCGTTGGATGGGGCCATGCGGGAGCTTCTCTCTCGCACGATCAACTCCTTCTATGATAGCTGGAGCCAGAAACTTGAGGCTGATCGCAAAGCCGAAGAACAGAAGAAAAGTTTGTATCGCTACCGCGGTGGGTTTGAAGAGGAGGAGGCTAAAGAGCAAGAAGATTTCCAGGAGCTCTTCCCAGACTTCGACGCGGAAAATGAATTGGGAGCTTCTTCAAACCCCGCTAAGATTGGCGACGCTCGCACATTGGCCATAGATCTTGCGCAAGTTCATAGGGAAATATTCCTGACGCCGCGTGAGGCTTCCGAGAGTATCAAAGATCTCTGCAAACTTGCTGTGCGCAAGGCTTCCGGGGATAATGCCAAGAATATCTCTGACCGCACGCTACTTGCTGCAGCCCTATTGGCATTGGACGACAGTGTCTCGAACCTTGAGACCAACACGACACCAGAGGCCTACAATTTCTACGTCGACCCGAATCTGGCTGAGGTTCGTAAACTCGTCAAATTAGTGAACGAAACGAGAGCTCGCTTTTGCGAACTTCGGCAGATCGATGAGATTGGCCACATGCAACCCCTAGTCGACGTGATTGAGGCATGCGATAATGTGCTGGAGCTCTCTCACACAGAGCCGTTAGCCAAGATCATCACCTCGGTCGAGAAGCTGCATGGACACGTATACGAATGGCAGCACGGCGGCTGGGCGCCGAAGATTTATGGTGCATTGACTCCCTACAATAACCTTACAGCTATCATTGTCTCGTGGCGCCGACTTGAACTCTCTACCTGGGGCAAGTTGTTTGACATGGAGGTCGAGAAGTGTGAAGATGACGCCAATGCCTGGTGGTTCGTCGCTTACCAAGCGGTTATCGTGGGCCCTATGGCGCTGGTACAGTCGGGTGATGATCTCTCTTCACACGTAGTGGATTTACTGAAAAGTTTGGAGATGTATTTCTCCACGGCCGTCGTCGGTCAATTTGTCACTCGTTTGGCGTTGATGAAACAGCTGCTCAAACAGCTAGACATGCTGCTGCTTGACTGGCCCGCCATGTCTACTATTCGTGATGCTGTGTACAACTTCGTTAGCTTCTACGCACACTTCGAAAAGGCCGCGCAAGAAACGATCCAACGAGGCCGGGCACCTATCGAGAAGCAGATGAAGGACGTTTTACTTCTCGCCAGTTGGAAGGACACGAATATCGCTGCCCTTCGAGAAAGTGCGCGTAAGTCGCACCAGAAGCTATTCAGAATCATTCGAAAGCTCCGCGATGTCCTCGGCCAGCCCATGCAAGCCATCATCGCCTCCGGACTGCCAGATGAAACCCACCAAGACCCTGTTGCAAACATAACACATGGGGAGGCTCCCGTCAATACGACTGCCGTGTCTGTTTGCCAGCAAAATATCCCCAAATGGAACACGGAGTACAAGAGATTGGCAAACGTATCTCGGACAGTGGAGATCATGACAAATCTGGGCAAATTGCCATCATCCAGGGTTGATGCTGTTGAGGATATATCGTCTTTCTTGTTGGATCTCGAGTCTTCGGCCGCTGAATTGCGCAAGGAGACACCCCCATTCCTCACGGACGAAAACAAAAACCAAGTCAAGCACCTCAAATCACGAAAGCGGAAGCTCTTCGCTGAGATTCTACGAGAAGTCCGCGAGATGGGGTTCAAGTATAACTTGGGCACCGATGCACTCGCACAACAAGATTCTTTAGCCGCTGTTCTCTCTGCGACGGCGCCAATATCTTCAACCTGGACCTCAGATGCCCAAAGCACCGAGTATTATTTCCACAAAATACTTGATCTTGCACCGCGCTTCCGCAGCGCTGCGCAAACCCACAATGAAGATCTTACTGGTGCTGAAGTAAACCGAAGTATTGGCTTCTTGGAAGGCATGATGCAAAGTATCGTCAATCAGCGCCGCGTGGTTTCTGTGACGGCTCGCAGCATCGATGATCTGGCAACACGAATCACACAGGTAGAAGCGCTCGCAATATCCCAGACGGGTACAAACGTCAAGAGAGAGCTTAGACTTAGCAATGCTTCCAAGATATCGGCCTGGATTGTGCAGCTTCTCCCAGTTGGTATCCATCTAATTGAGTTGCATGGGAAGTTTGGGACCCTCGATAATAAACCAGTGGTCAGTGTGCTAAAATCGCAGGCCGAGGTGCTTTCTGCTTTCCGGGCCAAGTGGAATTCTTCAGCTTCGCTACCAGTGGGGCTGACCTCCCAAGAACGCTTGGAAGCCGAGGACGAGTTCTCTCGCTTGCTGAACCAGCTTTCTGAAGAATTACAGACACAGAGCGAAGCACGACCCGATCTTGCTTTTGTACTAGAGCAACTGCAGCTCTGGACGACGATTGATGCCCATCATATCGAACTCACGGTGCCCGACCAGAACGCCCAGCATGAACTTCTCGCGTCTGTCAAGAAACTCGGTGACAGCATACTCGTTGCCGTGGAGCAATACAACAAATCCACAGCGAACATACCTACGTCGAGTGAGGATCCCGGATGGCTAGTCAATTACGACAAGGCAATGGCAACCTCAATCAAGGCCCTTCACGTGGACAAAATCACCAAGAGTATTCAAACCGTATTGGAGACATTCTCTAGTGTCAATCTTGAGAATGAAAAGGTTAATAGGTTGGCAACCTGCCTTGTGACCGTGGTCCACCCTATCATTCGGCAGTACCAGTCAATATGCCAATCGACTCTCTCTACTTACAAACACTTGAACCACGGCGTCTCTAAGATGGCTTATAGTCTGAGTAAGAGCTTTGTACAGCTCGCCGGCCAAGGTTTTTGCACCCCTCAAGAGAAGTCAGACGAGACATCTGGCGACAGCGGCAAGCTTGAAAGCGGCACAGGGCTCGGCGAGGGCGAGGGCGCCGAGGACATCAGCAAGGATATCCAGCCCGAAGAAGACCTCTCGGAACTTGCCCAGGAGAAGAACAAGGACTCGAAAGAAGGCGATGAGCTCGAGGATGAAAAAGACGCCGTTGACATGGCCGACGAGGAGCTCGAGGGCGAGATGGGCAGCGTCGCTGGCGAGGACGACGACGAAAAGGGCTCAAAGTCGGGAGACGAGGAGGATGGCGAGAAAGATTTGGACGAGGAAACTGGCGATGTCGACGATTTGGATCCCAACGCCGTTGATGAGAAGATGTGGGACGGCGAGAACGAGGAGGACGCGGACAAAGACCAAAAGGGCGACAAGCCCAAAGGCCAACAGAAACCGGACGAGCAAATGGCCGCCGATCAGAAGCCGGACGAGAACGACTCCCAGAACGGAGACGGGGACCAGCAGGGCGACGACGAGGAAAATGACGAGTTAGGTGCCGAACAGGACGAGAATGTTCAGTTCGAAGAGATGAACCGCCAAGACCAGAATGTCCAGGACCAGGACACGCTGGCACTGCCGGACGACATGGACATCGATGGCAACGACCAGGATGACATGTCTTCGATCAGTGACGACGACTTGGACAAGCTGTCCGATGTCCACGAAGAGGAGACTCACGAGCCGGATGACCTGAGCGACGGCGGGAGTGAGCGTGGGGACGAAAACACAATGAACATACCGGCCGAAGAGGAGACAGCGGACGCCCAGACGGAGCAGCAGGATGAGGAAAACGCCAATATCCAAGAGGACGAGGAGATGGAACTGGATCCTGAGCTCGACGACCGCGACAAGGCGGAGGACCAGACCAAAAACGATGCTGAGACGAGCGACGCCAACGTGGCTCCTAGTGATGTGCGCAACGGAGGCCAGGACGAGAACGCTGACCAGACTGACGAGCAAAATCAAGAGAGCCTCCACGAAAACGCCGCACAGCGCGAGGGCGGCGAGATGGGCGAGAGTGCGGCTGACCAGGACATGTCCAGTGGCAACAAGGGCAACGTGTCGCAGTCCCAGGAGCAAACGGCCGACGGAGAAATGGATGACGCCAAAGATTCGTCCACAAGTCAGCCATTCAAAGCCCTCGGTGACGCCTTGGAGAAATTTTATCGCCAACAGCGAGAAATCAAGGAGTCGCAAAAGGACGAGACTCCGTCACAGCAGCCCAACCTGAACCGACACGAAGAGGAGATGGCCTCTCGGGAGTTCCAACATCTTCAGGATGACGATGACGCAATGGCTGATACTCAAGCCATTGGGACGGCAACCGAGGATGAGGCTCGGCCCTTCGACGACACCATGGCCATTGACGACGAGACACAGAATCCAGACAGCCGTATTCAGCCCGAGGACGAGGACGAGCTTGCCGGGGAAGCTGCAGAGGACAAGAAGATGGACACGTCGGAGCCACTTGATTCGACAGACAGGCAAAGTTCCAGACCCGACGAGCCTCGCACTGGCGTCTCAACCCGACAAGGGGCTTATGACAGGGACGAGACGCCGCCCTTGGAAGGAGTCGAGCGCGAGATGCAGGAAGAGGAAGAGGATGTGCAAGAGACTTCGGTCCAGCTCGAGTCTACGCACCTCTCCGCGCCGGCCTTCGAGCTACGAGACTTCGACGAGTCCATGCAACAGTGGACCACTTTCCAGTCAAAGACAAACCCATTGTCTCTTTCGCTGACCTCTCAACTTCGCCTCATCCTTACACCGTCTCAGTCGACCAAGCTATCTGGGTCGTTCCGCACCGGCAAACGCCTGAATATTAAGCGTATCATCCCCTACATAGCTTCCAGCTACAAGCGCGACAAGATCTGGATGCGTCGTGCTATCCCGACGAAGCGATCCTACCAGATCCTGCTATGCGTGGATGACAGCAAATCCATGGGCGAGTCCTCCTCGGGTACCCTAGCTCTAGAGTCCCTCGTCATGGTCTCTCGCGCCCTCGCCATGCTCGAGGTCGGCCAGGTCGGCGTGCTCGGTTTCGGTGCAAACGCTTTCATGGCTCACGAGTTTACGGAACCGTTTGCTTCTCACGACGCGGGGGCCAAGGTCTTGCAAAAGTTCGGCTTCAACCAAGACCACACCGACATCAGTCTGTTGATCCGTGAGACAATTGCCCGCTTCCGCACTGCACGACTTCAAAATCCTGGCCGCGGCTCTGAGGATCTTTGGCAGCTTGCCCTTATCCTCTCCGATGGTCTCACGCCCTCGGACAAACACGATGAGATCCGGCGTCTCCTCCGCGAGGCACATGAGGAGCGCATCATGATTGTCTTCATCGTCATGGACGACACCACGACGCACAAGCGAGACAGTGTCCTCAATCTGAGAAAAGTCCAGTTCATGAAGGACGACCTCGGTCACACCACGGGAGAGATGCGCATGGAATATTACCTCGATAGTTTCCCCTTCCGGTACTATCTTATTGTACACAATCTAGAAGATCTGCCGGGCGCATTGGCGGGACTGCTGAGGAGTTGGTTCGCTGAGGTCAATGCATAGATGTACGTAGAATAGCATTAGTGGAGTTTCAGGAGTTGTGGAGTAGACATTAAAATTCCCTTGTTTATACAAATGATTTGACACTTTTCCAATACACTTTTGTCATTTAGCTCTATATGAAGAGGTCTACGCTGCTGATGCTCCCATTACTTGTCAAGGTACCAGTTAGATGAGGCGGCGGGGGCTCATCGATCGTCCGATACATCGCTACTCGGTAGGTTGTGCCCACACCATGCTTCAGGTACAAACAGAATTTGTGACTTTATGAGTTTCTCGATCCCGTGGCTCATTTCAAGGAACCATTGTGGCGGAAATGACACAGATACCACGAGCATGGGTTGTTCTGTAGCATGACTTAGGCTGTGCCTTTTGTGTTTATCTGAACTCGCCTGGGACCAGAATGTATCCAACCATCAAGCAACAGCGTGTTGATAGCTAAGGGAATGGAATCCAACAAGCCCACCAAGCATACTGCTCGGGGGCTTATTCCTTTACAAGATCAGTGTCCATCTTTCCTCCCGGCCCTTTTCGCCGTCTTGGTCTTGATACACATCGTCTGTAATGATCATTGAACAATATACATATGTTAAAATTGGCAGATGTGGGATCCGTGCCATTTTTCTACTTGACCAAACCTTACCATGAATACGTTTCGCAAAGGATCCCATGAAAGTCAATAGCATGGACCCTACCTATTCGGACAATTACATCAATCCCTCCATCTCTTGATGTGCTATTTCAACCCTTGCATTACGTCTAACGCCTGCTGCCTCAGGCGTTTCACTACTTCCCCAGCAGGCAGGGTCTCCTTGATGAGCCCTACACCAGTCCCTCTTTGTGGGGCGTCGTCAGCATTCAAGGATCTGTAGAGTCGTGTTTAGTTTTGACTTACGACCATGTTACTGTCCTGGAGAGATCCCCCGCTTCTTTGGCGGTCTGAAAGCGCCGCTCGTTCTCTTGAAGAGATATTCCGGCCTGGTGATCACGATACGAAGGATGAACGACTGCCCTGCCATCGTAAACATCTGGCCACTCCTTGTTACCTTGCACGTGGTCGTGCAGTTGGGATCTAATCACATGTTCAGCCCGGGAACGAAATAGAAGTGCAAGTCACCGTCCGGTCTTCCGGGTTCTCACTTCACTGTGTTGGCTCCGCCGTCCGTAGTCGACAATATGGCCTGCCGCTTGTATTCTGGAACAGGAGACTCTTTCGTAACCATAAACTATGAGCTCGTTAGCTATACACAAGCCATTAATAGCGTTTGGGATGGGTCTCACTCGTGTTCCTAGCACCGCGCCCTCGGCTCCAAGTGCCAGGGCGGCGGCAACGCCACGGCCGTCAGCGATGCCGCCAGCAGCCCAGACGCCAATCTCGCGGTCAGGAAACTCCATTTGCAACATGTCTGCTATTTCAGGCACCAGGCTGATAATTCCAGCCCCAGCAGCCCACTGGTGTCCTCCGGCATCTATCCCCTGAGCCACGATGATGTCGGCCCCGTCGTGGGCGGCCTGCCTAGCTGCCGCGACAGAGCCAACCTGTACGACGATCTTGAGTCCCCAATCCTTGCAACCGGAGCTAAGAGACTTGGTCACATCTGCGATGGTGCTGGGGGCCGATGGAGAGGGCGCGAAGAGCCAGACAGCGGCGGGCCGATGTCTCTGTAGAATAGGGGCCGTAGTCTTGGCAAATTCACCGATGGACGTGGCGTAGGCGACGAATCCCACGCCGACCGGGAGCACATCTTTGTGGCCCGGGTCGATTTGGAGTATCTGGCGCGCCGTTGTAAGCTCTTCGTCCAGCGTCTTCAAAGCCGCCGCGCCGGGTGAGAAATCGCGGCCGCCTTGGATGAACCCTGGCTTGTGTCAACGACAAAGAGGTCAGAGAGGCAGAATTCTTCGAGGTCTTACCTAGACCGCCGGCTTTTGTGACTTCCGATGCGAGTTGCACATTGGTCGCGAACGCCATGGGAGCGCTCACGATCAGGGGGGACGATGTGGTGGGAAACCAGCTCTTCATTCTAGAGGCGGCCATGGTTGCAGCTTGTCGTAATGCAGACATAAAACCATGCGAGTGACTCAGCCCCCTTTCAGATTAAGACGGCTCTAATACTACAGAAGAACGAAGCTCCGCTCCTGAATTAATTGCTATAAGACTGACACAACTGATGGGTGCGGGCGTTCAAGTTATGGTCGGTCATACTCGGCAAGCCTCGGGTGTGTTGCTTGGGCTGTTAGTTAGTGGGCGTCAGAATAGAGGGGCAGCATTATAGCGCTGTCAGACGGGCCTACGGAGGCGGCGTCGACTCGGCAGGCTGCTCCGCGGAGATCCTGCTTTGATATGACAACTCAAACCATGGACATAGTATGGCACTTTGGGTACAAGCTCCTGGTTGCCACTGTATCAGCTATGAGTATTTTGGGGGAATTGGTCGTTGAGCATTTCGTCGCTGTCGACGTCAAAGGTTGTGCCATTCCCACCACATAGGACCGAACGTAATACTGTCAAACAATGCTGACGAGCGACCAATCACCTGTCTGCGTGTCAGCATATCTCCTTCACTAGAGTTTAATGATATGAAGATTTTAGAGCGATATTCTCCCAAGGTCTTAACTAATTCCAGGATGAAGTCGAATGCAGAACGTAAATTGTTACCTAGCGACACTGTGCTCCTCTCGACGAGGCGTGACAGAATCTCGACCCAAACCCAGCTTAAGCAGCCTTGTGAATGCATATAATCTGATTTAAGCAGAATCCTTACTTTTGCTGTAAGTGGCCTTTTTTTCAATCGCCGCTTTAAGACGGTGTTATATGCATCTCACCTAGATCATCTCTTATTCTATGATGCCGATGGCCCGGCGGTTCAATGTATACGCTCGTACCAATCACATCAAAGAGGGATTAAACTGACCTCTTACACCCGGAAAAAAAAAGAAGAAGAAGGAAAAAAAAAAGGTAAAAGGCAGGACAACACTTGGAGTAACCGCTCCCTCAAGGCCCACTATCCAATGATGTAGGTTGATATTTAAACATTACGTATGAAATACCCCTTTCCAGATATTGAGTTTTTAGATGACTACTCATGCCTAATGTATTCTTAGCTATCGACTCATAATTTCTTATCGGTGCCCTCCGCTTAGGGTATCTTGAATAGTCTCTACCAGATCTCACATCACGTTGCGGCTCATATAGCGCTATTCTTTTCTTTTTTTTTTTTCTTCGCGGCCAAAGCCCTACTTTCATTCAAATCGTATCTGAGAGCATTCTTCAAAACTGCTAGATGTCACACCAGTACCAAGGGCTTCATTTATTTCAAGTACGCCAACATTAATACCGAATCGAGAGGATAAGACTGATAATTCTGCGATCTTCAGGGCTATACATTCCATTCCGTCTTTGTATCTTATGTGGAACTTGACACTGCCGATGTCAGTGGTAGTGGGCAGGCTTTGTTAGATCCAGAAGTTTTCGAGGGGAAAGATTCTGGTGCCGTACCAACCCCAGTCATATGGGGCAGACCTCAAGACTTCGAAGTATCGTATCTGATCCGAGGGTAATCTGCGGGATGACAGGCAGGCTAAATGGAGGTTTACTGAGTAAGGTGAACTCCTCTAATGATTATGCATGCCCATCAAGCCTCAAAGGTTGAGCTAGGTAGAATGCCCTGGAGCGCTTCGATCTCCGAGAAAGATGTCAATAGTCGTGATATTTAACACGATAGGTTCCATGAACTCCGCCATATTGTCTCTTTCACCTTGTTCGAGCACCATAGACCACCGGCTGCGGAAAAGTTGCAATGTCCCCTTTGGTCGTCGTTGAAACAGACCCCAAGTTTTGAAATTCCTTCTTGAATTGAAATTCGTGTAGTAAGGCCGGGGCTTTCCCGTCCGACTGGGAATCTTTTTCACGAGCAAGCACATTTATGATATCACGGCAGCATTGGATCAGTACCAATCATTAAATAGATTGCCCACAGGGGGTCTGAAGAGGCAGACATGATCCCTGTGGAGATCTTACCACCACTTAACAGAGTATGGGTGGGGTTTTGCTGCATGTAAGATGCACGGTGAAGGATGGGGCAAACTGATGTATCTTCATTAGAAAACTCAAACATTTCTTCAAACTAGCCGCTCAGATACGGTGATCATTTAGAGTCTTAATCATGCGTGAAATTGCAGCACATCCTTTCGAAGAGGATGGGGTCACATTGACGACCACCCTGGAAGATGCCGCATTCCGGTACCAGCCCAATATCACCTGCTCCGCTTGTCGGGAACTGCTCATGCTGGGCCTGGAACTACAGAAACAACGCGGCCGACAGATGGCGGAAGAGGTGTACACAAAGTACACTTTCGGTGACATGGTGGCATCGGCCGATCTGGGCTGCCATCTCTGTGCGCTATTGAAGACGTCCATGCTTGGAGTCTCCAGCAATCAGCTAGTCCCAGCCTCATCGTGGGATGTCACTTTCTCTGTGCAACGCAGTTCCAAAGACGAGGCTCTATATCAGATCACGCTGGTTTGTGCCGGCCCCCAGGGCGCGGGAGGCACGATACGCAGAGGCTATTTGCTGGTCTACCCAAAAGACGGCGCAGCTGCTACGGAAAACGATTTGCCTACGCCAGATGCCTCAAGTATGAGTCTGGGTAGGAACACTGGCGATGAGGAGACACTTGGCGTGGCCAAGGAATGGCTGAGTAAATGCCTCGCTGGGCATCCTCTGTGTGGCGAAAACGATGATGAGGCCCGGATCGTCCGGCCTGCTCGCCTATTGAAGTTAGACAACACTATAAAGCTGGTGGACTCGGTCGAAGCTGAGGGCCAGGAGTATGTGACGCTGAGTCATTGTTGGGGGAAACAGACATATGTCCCCCGCCTGCTGTTCGACACAGAGGCCAAGCTGCGTGGTGGCGTTGACATCGAGTACCTCCCCAGAACTTTCCAGGACGCTGTCACGATTACCAGAAAACTAGGATACAAGTACATATGGATTGATTCCCTGTGTATTATACAGGATTCGGCAAAAGACTGGGAAGAGCAAGCCAAAATCATGGCTCTGGTTTACGTCAACTCGATATTCACCATTGCAGCCCTGAAATCGCCAGGCAGTTCGGGCGGCTGCTTTACAAGTGGGCGCAATCCCCTCGGCTTGCGGCCCATCGTCTCTGAAGACCTAGGCATAACCATCAGGCCGTCCGTGCCCAGTGAGCTGTGGGAGACAGAGGTGAACACGTCTGGATACGGCGCTTCGCCCTTACACACAAGATCTTGGGTCGTGCAAGAACGCCTGTCTTCGCCTCGTACATTGCTGTACGGAGCCTTCGGCGTGTACTGGGAGTGCCGCTGTGCACAAGCTTCCGAGTCGCACTACTGCGAAGTATCTTGGGAGGACAGCAACAACAAGAAGACCTGGCTACAAAAACTGGAAGCAGGGTGGGCTGATCTACCTAAAGACACTGCTCTCTATAAAAATGGGTGGATGGGCCATTGGATCGACCTGCTGAAGACCTATTCCAGCTGTGAGTTGACGATGAAGACTGACAAGATCATCGCCGTGACGGGATTAATTTCCGAAATTGAGAGACGATCTCAGTCACATAAACGTTGTATACTCGGGCTCTGGGCCGATGATCTCCCTGGCATGCTGCTTTGGTACAGGTCGCGCAACGACATGAACCACCCGACCGACGAGGTCGGCAGGCTTGATAACGGCATGCCGACGTGGACATGGGCTTCCGTCGAGGGGCGATGCAGCTACCTACCAGCCGCTGGCACTATCGAATGGCAGACGACGGCTGAGGTCGACGAAAGCTCGACACCAGCGAGCATGACAGTCAACAGTTGGCGGAGGAAGGTTCTGATCGACGAGGACAACGCGCTGTTTCTCGACCCTGACGATCCAAGGACGGGCCAGAAGGGCTGGGGCGGCGATCTTGACGAAACATACTCTTGGTTTCCTGATTGCGAAATGCCTGCCCCTGATCAGGAGTTATATGCCGTCTGCATACAGAGGGCACGGGTCTTAGACAAGCCCCCGATCTGGGTGGCTCGGTGTCTCGTGATTACTCCTGAAATTCAAACTACTGATCAAGGACAAACACCTGTTTTCATCAGAGTTGGGGTGGTCACAATTCGGTTTAGCGACGGGAGTGATGATCCCTTCAAGTCAAAGGACCTTGGAGCACGTGAGGTCATATTTCTTAGATGACGGATTGACTGATTATTCCGTGACGCCTATATTACTTGTATTACTTGTCTGCTTACTATGTTAGATAGTCTTGCTCATCACCCTAGTTGCTCCCGATCGTTGTTAATTCAAAGGCCTTCATCGTTAGCCTGAAGCTTGTTAATCAAATCAACCAAATAGCCCCATGGCACATCATCTGAGATTACACTTCAGGGCTCTGCCTACCTTGTCAGTGAGCCCTGCGATGCAACCTTTGATCTTACTTGAGAGTACTACTGGGAAACACAACGGCGCGGTCCAAGATTGGAAGCTCTTCACAATTCCGGTGCAGGCTAGCCGTGAATCAACCTTGCGGTAATTTCCCTTTTCATAAGTAATGCCGCCGTATTTCTGAAAATACAGGGAGACCCGCCTGCCAATGCTGTAAGCGATCGCTGAGTTGATTTCTATGTCCAAGGCAGAGCCTACAGTCTTGCTCTCGGGTTCTACTGCAACCAGGCTCTATGCAAGTCCAGCCATTCTGCTGTCTGTGAGCTCGATCAGCTGCTTCTCTCCCGGTCTGAGATATTGGCACTCTTGGCTTCGGCCTGATAGGTGAAGTCTGCAGGCCTGTAAAACATCGAAATTCAGGTAGATTCCTTTCTTGGCTCACCCGCATTGGCAATACAAGTGGTTGAGAGGAGTGCTGAAAGCTAGTCCTGCGTAATGCCGAGGTGTCATCCATTTTGGCGTGATGCTCCGTACAGCCCTCACTCAGGGTTTTCGAGTTTGTCAGGGGCAGTGGTTTTGGGTCTAAAACAAATGACTTGTTGCACGGTAGGACATGAAAATCTTAACAATAGAGAGCAGTAGAAACAAAATGGAGGGAATAACGGGCACTTTATCACTATCTTGAAAGGCTTCGATGAACGTGACTTTACATCATTATTTACAATAACCATTGTCCAACCCGTAGTCATTCAAAGTGGGTCAAAGCTTTCTTCGGCTGAAGAGACAAAGAGCTGGCCTAGTCTGCCCACGATAACATGTAGTCGCCATCAATCCGAGTTGCCAAATTCAGGCGTTAAGGATTTTAGGACGGGAAACCAGTCATTGTTTCTTTTCTGCATGTCTTTGTTTCGCTCGTTGGGCGTCCTGCATGTGGTGTTTGTTACACCGCACGCCCCTTCTGGGGTTATTGCAGTTAGATTCCCTGCAAATTCCAAGCTCAAGTGCTCTATCTCGCATCTCGCGATGGTCCTTACAATATGGTGGCCTAGCACTGCCTACCGGTGTGCTGCAGAACAACTGAGCACATATGGCCTCGGGACTCAAACGGTCATCGTAACCTTGAACCAGATGGTGCCAACATCGGCCGCTGGTCGTCTTGGCAGGGAAAATGCAATGCTTTCCAGGTCCAAATGGTACTTGACATGCAAGCTGACCCTCGACGGGCTGTGACTCCTGGGGTCCAGTAATCTCATGATGTTGACCCTCGAGATGAATCGATTTCGTGCCAATGATGGGGTTGTCAAGTGCATATATCAAGGCCGCGTACTCCCTTTGCCTCTCTGGGCAAGTGTTGGAGATCGAGTGGTCGTTGCAAAATTCGGACTTCTGGGGTATCTTGTTATCACAAAGCTGGCACAAGCCCGCCTCGCGTCGTTTGAGATATTCTTCGATCGTACGCTGGATCTCCACCACCTTTGGCCTAGTGTTGACATCCAGATCTGGATAATGGCTCACGCAAAATTGTCCTGAACCGACAGTAGCAAAATTACAGTCTTTGACTGCACAGACACCCCCCTTGGCCCTGTGATCTGAAATGCTGTGCTCATCACATTTCGTCTGATGCCGCCCAAGTCGCCCATCACAGCCTAGCTCTGCACATTTTTTGGTGTCGCTATTCTTGGTTACACTTGGTTCTCCTGATGTGGTATCCATGGCGTCAGAATCCATTGAGTCGTCGCTGTCTGTGATGAGAATGATGGGGTTTGACTCGCTCATTGGGTTAGAATTATAACAAAATATCGAGGATGATCTTGGATATCAGAGATGTGTCACGCGCATTCGAGAGAAGAATATGCTGCTTTTATAGGAAGATTGTACAGTTTTTGCCCAAACCCCTAAACAAAGAGGAATTCTCATGTGATGCACGTTTTACTTCAATCCTTGATCAGTTGAGTTGGCACTGAGACTCTGCGTCAGTTAGTTTCATTTCCTTGTTGTTGATACAACACCAGAAACCAGTGAGCGGACAAGGCTCATACGAGGTGTAAAACTCAAGCCTACTGCAATTCGGTCTTCTTCACCTTTGAGCGTATATTCCAGTGTTGAGCTGTGGTATAATCTGGTCTGCAAGGTCGTTGGGTGGCCACATACACAAGAGTTGGCACGTCGTCTTCATAGGCTGTGAAACCCCTGTTTAGTTGTGTTGCTCAAAATAATGATAGACTTAAATACTGAATAAAAAAGCGTACAATGGACTGAACTAGTTTCTGACAAGCTGTGGTATCACGTATCATCCTTTGTGAAAGTACCAGATTGATGAATATGGACAGGAGGCAGGATAGAAAGAACAATTTAAGATGGGAGGTAGAATTATTCTGATGACTCTCCCAGGCTTGGTATTGTAGGACCAATTACAGAAACATAACTTTAGCATACTCATTTTGGCTCTACTACCTTTTCTAGTTTTGTCCTCATAGCTCATCGACAAGATTTGGATCGTTCATCCAGGGAAGGACACAACTGCACCCCCTTACTCATTACTATCATTGTAACTGGCACCATCTTCATCACGGTCTAGGCTTTGCAATGAATACAGAGAACCAAAACAGTTGCAGTTCGGGATTTTGAGGGCTGCGGTTTCTGATGGTACCCCAATGACGACAATGGTAGGCAGGTCGTCTGAGGCGCCAGTGAGAACGAGGGAGAGGGGAAACATCAAGCCCAAAACCTGGGTCGGTTGTATACGTCCCGGTAATATATTCCAACACCGGTGGACGGGTAACAGTCACCTAGAAGGGAGCTAGCGTAAGAATGAACAGCGCAGTGATTAGGTTTATCATGCGGAAAATGTATTACAACGCGAAAGCTGGGTTACAAAATGACGGAAATATTGTATTAAATCATGTAAATCGTATGACTCGTCGCCCAGTCTATCCTGGACCGTTTCGTCACCCCCTCCTTCGTTGCAATGAAGACGGATGTTGCCTCGTTCTACTCATTGGGACAGCTTTTCCAGCCGGCTTCCCGTGGCGTACTTACCTCATCCTTCTGCCCAGCCACCAGTCCCACTGCTGAAACGGTACTCAACAAAGGTCTGAGCCAGGGCCCCGACGCGTAGTGGCCGCGCACAACCATCGCGCTCTTCTTGACCCGAAGGATTCCACTCTTGCGTTGCCTGCAGATATTGCGTCGTCCTCTGTACTGCCACCTCAATCCACTTCAGGAACCTCGAGACCTTGGCAACCTGCCCGAGAGCGCTAGTGCTTGAGCCGTAATCGTGCACGAGGGACAGCGCTCCAAGATCGTTGAGTGCCGCATTGCTGATGCGCCGCAGCTGGCAACGTTTCGAGGGCGCGGCGAACGTGGCGTGCAGCGAGTGATGGCCAGTGGACGAAGGCAGGACGATGGTCAAAGTCTCAATGTTTTTGAAGTAGGTCATTAGCGCCAGTGACCGAGCTCCATAGTTGAGGAACGTGTGTGGCTGCATAGCAATATGCCGGGTCACCGAACAGCGAGGGTCACCACTAAACCAGACTGGACTGGAATCCACAGCTGGGATGTAGAGCACGTCGAGGTCCGTCCGGAACGGCCTACTCGGTACGTCCATCATGGCGGCTTGGCAGTAACGGAAAGTCGTACGGGCCATGGCGAACACGCGCCATTCTCGGCAGACGTGCAGGAGCACTGGATACGCCGTGTAGATGACCAAATGCTCTGCCGAGTCGTCGGGACGAGGCCCCAAAGGAATGATGGGGCGCAGTCCAGCTGGTAAAAGCGCAACCTCCGAGACTTCTCCAGGTAAGCTAAGCAGCCACACTAGCTCCTTGAGCTCGAGAGGAAGTATATTGAACGAGGAATTTGCCCCTGTGGGACCGGGAAGCGACATGACTGCGAGTGCTAAATCCCAATGAGCACTGGGTCAGGCGGGATACGGTCGGCCACCACAAGACGAGTAATACGCGCAACGGGCTCTGGCACTTACATGGGCTCGAAGACGTGACGTTTGTCGACCCCTACAAAAAATCAAACCAGAAACACCAGATGACGGGCAATTGTCGAGCAAATCATGATCCTGGGACAACCTGATGCAACGCCCAGAGCTGTCAACAGTAGGAATCGCCGGCAGTGGAATGGGCCATGGACAAGACGCGCGTGAGGAGCTGGCCCAGGGGTATGTGTTGTGTTAGATACCGGGCAGGCAGACACAATCGGGAGGAAGAAATGTGAGCAATATCTATCTAACAGCCGCCCAGTAAATTCCGTAGATGCAGGAGCTGCTAGCGAAAAAAGATTGCACAGGTTCGGTCTAGGCACACGTAAATGGTCAGAACATCGTGGGAATACGAGGAAGTCTGATGATAAGGATTGGTGCCCTTGAGATTTATGTAGAAGAGAGGGAAGAGGAGAAGCGTTCACGAAAAATTTCATTTGAGGTCGAGCATTTGCTCGGCGGGTGTGGAGCTAGCGTGTCGCCGGCGGCACTTGGCGGCTGACCCAGCTTAAGGCTGGGATCGTGTGGGGCTCCGAGTTGTATACATTTCCGATTTATGCACGTATGGCCCTAGCGCGGCTACGTGCAGCTCCAAAGTACGGTCAACTCTCTGCCATGGCGATCGGGTCGACTCAAAGATCCATAGTCGGCCCAACTGAAATGCCGCTCAGAGTATCCAACGTAATGTGTGTGCTCAGGGACTCGGTAAATAGTAACATTCCTCTCAAAACTCCACGTCTATCTACTAGCGGTACAATGCGTCCATCCATCCAGTCTTGCCTCGTTGATCAAGCACTGATCAACCGAGCACATGGGCATGCTCGCAATATCAAACCCCCCTGACAACAAGACTCCCGAAACACAGGCTAACCCCCGGGTTTCCAATTCGCACCTTATAAGTACACCTCCGCTCGCTACTACGATGGCCGGCTCTACAAAGGACATGATGGCCCGAATCCTGGTGAAAGCCAGCAGGTAATGCCAAGAAACGCCGTTCGAATGCTGCAAAAAGAGGATTGCGTGATACCTTTCAAAACATAAAACGTCCAATGGGACCGTTCCGCAAATTCAAACGCAGCTATCCTCTCGAGGGTATCTAAATCAGGTAAACGTCCCTTAATCTTGCCTCAAGCATGCTGCCAGCGATGCCGTGCGCTGGGTCGTGAGATGAAAACGCCACTTCTGACAACGCCAATGTTCATGCCCCGTGAGTTATCATGCAGTCGTCAAAAACAAACAGGGAAATTAGACCTTGATCTCTTTGAGGTTTGAGACGGCCTTGGCCACTTCGTTGTAGGCCAACTTCTCGCAGTGCTGTCGGGTTTCTTCACTGAGCGAGTCCTCAGGCACCTCCCTGTAGAGTCGGCGAGACAAATCGCGATTGATGATGGTATACTCATCGGCGGTGATACTGCCTGATTTGTAGTGAGGCTTGAGAGCCGCCTTGATCATGGCGCTGATGCTCTCCTTCGCCTTCAAAGAGAGTGACTCGCGAACGGGTGAGGACTCGGGCGATCGGGAGGTGTGCTTAATATCAGTATTGATCCTGACATGGTTTTGGCGACGCGGCTGAGGATTGTGGATGCTCGGCAGTTGTGAAGAGCCATTTTGTCGATGGCGTCGTCGGGATGTCGACTCGGAGTCACTACCACTCTGATCGCCCCCATTGCGAGCGCGACTTGGAGAGAAGCTCGCCATAGGAGGGTAGATAGGTTCAATATGTGACGACAGGGTCAGTGGAGATCCGGGCCTGTCCGCGATCCCTCGTGGTGGTGGCGTGGCTGAGAGAGCACGGGGGCTGCTGGGTCCAGAAGGCGACGGGGAACCCGCCGGCGATGATGCATCGGCTGACGGTCGGGTAAGTGAACCAAAAAAGTTGCGCACGTTCTCATCATCGGATGGCGTGCTCGCCTCGACCTCCTTAAGAAGCGATGATAGAAAAGTTGGTGCACCGGCTTGTATTGAAGGTGCAGCGTTCGGCTGCGCTACAGGTGCGACAGACGATGATGATGGAGCTGCGCTTGTTGTTGCTGTCGTTGCTGCCGCCGCTGCCGCCGCCGCCGCCGTCGCCGGCGGGACCGCCGATGAAGGTGTGGCAATTTCTGTTGAGGGCTCTCCAGTCTGACGTGATGATGACGCCTCACCCGACTGAGGCATACGGCGGGTTCGAGGTCGCTTCAGCCGACGTTCTGGCTCAGGCACTGGCTCTCTCGGCGATGCAGTCGCTGAGCGCGATTTCCGTTTGCGCCGATTAGGCGTCGTGGCATTTGAGCTACTGCTTGCTTCCATGGCCTTCTCCAAGGCACCCCATGCTTTTTTCTCTTCCACTGTCTCTTGGGGTGGAGGGGGTGGACGAGCTGGTTGACGGTGTTGCTGAGTTCGCTGGGGAAGTCCCCTTGCTAGATTGGTTGCAAAGGTGTCACCTGCTCCTAGGCGATTTGCAATGTTAAGTCGCTGTTGCCATCGCTGGTATTCTTGTCGCTCTCTCTCCCGACGGCGTTGCGCCCGCCTGTAATTCTGAAGTGCTTCGTCGTCGTCATGGTTGTCCAGATCGAGGTCAAGGGCATCGAAGATGTGACTCGCAATCTGACCCCAAGCACCTTGCCACTCATCTGAGCGTGCTCGCCGACGCGCACGCCGCATCGTTGCTTGGGTGCGTGGCAAATAGTCTGATCGTCTATGATCAAGCTCGTCGTCATCCGCATCCTCCAGCTCTTCTCCTATCACGGCTCGGTATTGCGCATTGCATTCCATGCAAAGCCAGTGGCCTCGAGGAACACAATCCAGGCCAACGCAGTATGTGTGATATGGTGCATCGCAGCTGTCGCAAAGCAGCGTGAGCTCTTCGTGGTCGGAGTTCTGGCAAATGATGCAAGGCTGAGCCGGCTCGTCGTCCTCGGGGTTCTCGTCCAGCCATGCTTGTGCATCGAATTCGGCGACTTGCTTCTTGTCTTCAACGGTGTAGGATGAGAGTCTGGTACCTCCGACCCTATCATATACATTGACAAAGTTGAAAGACTGGCGACAGATTGGGCAGCTGTTTGCTTTTCCAGTCCATTCCCGTAAGCAGGAATCGTGTAGAATGTGGCCACACACTTCTATCTCGGCGATTCGTGTGTCGTCAACGATTGTCGCGTTGCCATTTGTAGTCGAGGTTGAATGCGTCTGTACTGGTGCTGCAGCTGGTTCAGGTACCGCCTGCTCGGTTGGCTGCAAGTCTAAAACGTCCGTCTTGTGCTCCGTTGGCGAGACAGCTCCAGCGAGGGCCTGCACGTCTAGATTCTCTAGACATACAATGCATTGA
Organism: Seiridium unicorne; assembly: GCA_039778275.1. Taxonomy (NCBI): domain Eukaryota; kingdom Fungi; phylum Ascomycota; class Sordariomycetes; order Amphisphaeriales; family Sporocadaceae; genus Seiridium; species Seiridium unicorne. Next base: position 402,115 of record JARVKF010000057.1, on the reverse strand, counting down.
TCAGCCATCAGGGCAGAACTTCATAAAGAGCCCGTGCTGATAGCTTGACATGTAAAGCGTTGTTGCTGTTCAAGTAGGGTATTCGATCGGCGCTGCTGCAGTGGATGCAACAAGCCGAAGGTGTTTTGGTGGATCGGTGGGTGAATAGGTAGGTAGGTAAGGTAGGTAGGTAGCGCAAGTGATTTCAAAGACACCGAGGGGTATCGAGGGGCACGAGTGATGATGAAGTGCAGGCGTGGAGATGTTGCGTGTTGCGTGGGCTTGGCGATTGTGCACCGTTGTTCAAGAGTTACTTATGAAAGAACGGTCAGGCAGTCCAGGGAACCCAGGGCCAGGCGGGTGGATGACAAAGGTCAGGAAACTCCTATTAACTTGCGCGGTAGATAAGAGTCGAAGTGTTATGGATCAGGAAAAGTCGTGAAAGGGTTTGGGGGCATAGGCGTCCCGTAGACACCGCAGGTTGGTAACAGGGCTTTGAACAAGCTGCCGGGCAACGTTGATGATCAAAGCCGCCTTTGAAGGGGGCCAATTTGCACTGGGCGTGGTAATCCACTTCCGCAAATAATAAGAGGGAGAGTGCAGAGGAGAATGATGGCAGTTATCGGACGGCGAAACAAGGCCAAACTGCGGCAAAACTGAGCGGCCAGAAGCTTGCCAGTGCCACACAGATTTCGACAGGGAAACTCTCTCTCTCTTCGGAAGTGTGGCAGAAAGTCTCAAGTCGCGGAGACTGGGTGCGGTGCAGTGCAGCAGGAACTTGCAGGTCCCAGTCCAGGTCCATAGAGGGGCCTGGGGCCTGGGCAGCCTGGCTTTTGACGAGCTTAGCGCTGCCTGCCCGCCACAAGACTGACGTCTGGCTGAGCGGATCCAATCAGCTGACGCTACCACTAACGATCTGAAGGATAGGCGTCTTGGGGCTGTCCTGGACGAGATTGGCGAATGAAGGGGATATAGGCGCTGGACCTCACTCAAAGAACTATTGAGGCTTGCTTCGAGGATTTGAGGTGCCTTCCAAGGCAGGAAGGACTTCGGTTCGGTATGATGTTCGCAAAGGTTGTATGCAGACAGCAGGGTGCCTTGGTAGTGCAAGTCAAGCTTCACAAATGGGCAGCTCGACTGACCACTCAACTGTGGTGTCGGGTGGGTACGTACCGACAGCCCGTGCTGACAGCCACTGGCCTTGCTGCGGACCGCCAATTGCGAGGAGGATTTGGCAGAGAGGACCACACCACCAAGCACCGCAAAGCTTAGGCAAACACCGTCAATGTAGCCACCTGCGAAAGAACAGCGCCTTCTTGTAACCTGACCAGTAGACTAGCTATCGCGCCTGGAGCCGTATTGCGTGTGACCGCCTAGTGGTTCCGTGACGTGGTGGACGGGTGAATGGTGGAGTCAGGATAGCGGTAGTCAGACCTCATGTCCAAGATTGGGATCCTGGTGTAATGGAACGTGAACCCACGCCGCAACTGAAAAGCAATTCCTGTCGAGTGGGCGGAGGATGGAAATACAAATTATGGGACCGAAGTTGGAGATCAGAGTTCAGTCGCAAGTCATGGCTGGTGGTTTTGATGAAACGTCGAAAGCAATAGCTTGTGGTGCGGCCAGTGCTCCTAGATCAAACCGGCACGAGAGTAATAAGACAGGCACTTGGCCAACCACGTGAAAAAGATCCCGCCGGCAGCGCAAGGGCGTAGCTGAAGCTTGCCGACGACCGCTGCTCCGAGAGTCTATTCTGCCATATAGTCGGGTTTTGATATGGCTCAGGCACACAGACAATGGTCGGACTTGCTGCACCTGAGGGAACCATACGTTACGCCAGTGCAGAATATTACACAAGACGAATAGTGGCAATTTGTGGAATTCTTTCGGGAGAAACACGCAAGCTTCTGTTTAATATGCGATCTGAGCCTCTGGGAGATACGTCCTAGGTCGATATCAGGCGATTTATCAGTAACGCTGCCTACACCTTGGCAATGATTCAAGGATCAGCTTTACCTAGCGAAGTGGGAGCAAGTCGAGTTCTTTTATAGTTGGCGCACCAAGGCTACACCTTTGACAATGGAAGCTGCTGATTGTACTTCGCACTTTGCAGACCACACTCGATGCAACTGTTCCTGTCTACAATTCACACTTGTGGTTGGCGGACCACTCACAGACCTCGCTCGCGATAGGGCTTGTACAGTAGGCAGCTACGATTTATGAGTCACTTCGCAGATCATAATTTTGGGGACACTGCACGACCACTTCCAACCCTTGAGAAGCTTTCCTCCCCCAGGTTGCAGTCGACTCATCTAGGAGGGACACCTACGTCGCCTTGATATATGCATCGATGGGTGCTTATGAGTGGTCGACCGGTTCAAGATGGTGTCTACCACTGAATTGTTGATAATCAAGCCTAGCCTTGTGCAGTGAGTGTTTCAGGTCCTGCCCACATATTGAGTAATTCTCAGTCGACTTGATAAGTGGACGAAGACTCGTCCACCTAGGGCGTAGTCGAAAGGTTGCCGTCATACATTCGCCTGGCCCTGAGACGCCAGAACTGTCACACAAAAGCACGTAGAAGGCATGGCCTATCCTGGAGGCTCCAGCGCTGTACTGCAATCATCACCAATAGGTATTCTCGAGTCCTTTTCAGGTCATGTCTTTGTCATTGCTGGTCCATAGCGTCTTTCCCTTAAGACGAAGGTCGAGACCCGATCCCTACGGCGTCAACCTTAGAATGCGTTGCTTCAGAAATCCGATTTTCCCTGTACAACACCGAAGCCAAATGCAGAAACCATCCATAACCTCCACGTTTAAACCTCGGCAATTTCCCTGAGACGTCGGAGTGTCGATCGCATGGCAGCCGCAGCCGGGGTCCTGTTGGGGTCTTGTCAGCTGTATCGTCCAGGGTAGGGGTATGGAGATCATAGATCTGGAACAGAGCTGGACTTCGGGTACGTACGCAACTGTGTAGGCTCCTGACAATTTCAATTAGCACAACTGACAACAGATTTTCGTGTGATAGTGTCTTACCTCCGGCGACTGTCTTGCGACAGCTACGGCAGTTCCAGATACCCACGGAGTGGCGCTTGACGCTTTAATTCAGGGTCAGCCATTATTCTTCGGGTGTGCTGGGGCAGTATTGGGAAATGAGAGGCTAGGCTTCTGGAGAAGCACCAAATTGCAACTCCCAAAACCGTCAAAAACTTACTTGACCTTGCCACAGAAGGTGCACGTGTACTTGGCGTGCTGGGAGATTTCCATCTTTTTCACTAGGGGATGATTATTAGTCGAGCACAGAACACGCCGTATATACCGTGATTACTCACCTTGCTTGCGCAGCGAGGCACCGTATCTGTAGAGGGTTCCGTCAGCATTACGAACCGGGTGGTTTTCGGATTTGTAGAAGTTCGCAGAGGGGTGGTAATCGCAGCAGATGGTGGGAGACGAAGCTGATGAGGTAGCGGGTTGTCGCGATGCGTCGTGGATCGCTTCGTCAAGGCAATAATTTCGTCTTGAGCACATACCTGGTGCCATATTTTCCGGTCACACCAACCTTCCTGCAGGTTTGTTAGCCGCAACGATCTGTCACAAGCGAATGGATGTATTCACTTAGTTCTCTTGGCCATTCTGTCTGAATTGCGTGTTGTGCGTTGATCGTGACGACGAAGTTGGCGGGTTGGCGGATTGACGCTTCTCAAATTCCGGGTATTGACTGGTGGGTGTTTCTTTCAGGCTTGCTGAATTTCAGTGTGTGGGAAACTTCGGAGTAACAGATTTGCCGGCTGGCACTAGTAAATCTTTTGTGACGTTCAGCCCCAACCCCACCTTGCTGCAGAGGGGCTTGTGCACAGCCATAGACTCTTCGGGTGGGAACTGACCGCAGCCACATTAAGAAGCCGTAATACTCGGAGTGGGGCTATCTACTAGTAATTCATTCAATTGTCTGCTTTTCCTCGGAAACATGCTCCAGCTTCGTTGGTTGGTGGCGTCTTGAATATCTAACCAACCAACCATCTCTAAACACTGGGGTCCATGCACCCTGCCTTGCTCGATGCAAACCCATGCTCGTCTCGTGGTTATCCAACAACAGAGCTTCTTCCTACGCACTCGTCATTCTCGTTCAGTATGTAGGCGATGTCATCAATCGCTTCTACTTCGAAACGGGTACAGGAGAGGTGCGCTGCAGGCGCGGTCGGATGGTGGATTCATACACGGGAATAGCTCCCGTTCTTAAACAAGCAAAACCTGTCAATGGCCACCCACACCGCTAACAACTAACCATCCAGGGACACACTCTCAAGCGGAACGGCACGGGCTGTCATGTACATACATGGATAGGACATGTAAGCCCCTCCAATATTGAAACGCGAATTTCCAAGTCGCCACTATGGCAGCTGGTCAAGTACATGATATTGCATGGGATCAAGGTATTGACTGACGGTGATTGCTTACGGCTGGCGGAAGCCGTGGGTTATTATTTTTCCCCTTGGAGAAACTCAATTACGTTTGTTACTGGTTTCAAGCCGTTAGCTCGTAGTCAAATCCTACATCTTGCTCTCTATCTAACTTGGAGCAAGGTGCAGGGTGCTGACTAGCACTAGTGCACGCTAGACTTGCTGCAGCCCAAAATGTAAAGTTCCTGATTGGGTTGCGTTTCATTGACAGTTCATACACATGGGGCTGGGGGTTATGCTAGCACCAAATACCTAAAGCGCGGTTCAATGAAATCTACAGAATGGAAATCAAGAGACTCGAGAGATGACAAGGTCAGAAAGCTCATGGACCTATGATAACTCTTTCTTATTTTGGATAATATCTTACAGGGTACGTAATTCGAGACCAAGTTCAACAAGATCTTTCCGCATTGTGTCAGCTCATTCAGTCTAAATTGTCGGCCCAAACCGCTGACGTTGTGATTGATGCCCACGAGCTCAAGTAAGTTTCTACACAAAGATGCAAGTCCAAATAGAGGTCTAAAAACCTCTGAGCTCGGCACCTCTGGGGGAACGATGGCGATGGCGATGGCGACGGTGTTGGGGTTGTTTAAGTCCTTCAGCGCAAGGAGATAATAACCGCACACAAGCCTTATGCATTGTCACCTGTACCAAACCCATTCCCAGCTCCCACGTGTTCGTTGCTGGCCAAGCTGACGGGCCTTCGAAACGTTCCCAATCGCGGCCTGCTCCATATATCTTACACTGCTGTGGCGAACGCAACCGTCGTCCAGCGCACTTGGGGTATTTTCAAGCAGAGTCCTGCACGGAATAAAGAATTCTGCGAGTTCGATGAGTAGGCACGCTGATCCTTTTGCCTCCCTCCCTGGATTGTAGCGAGTGCAATTTCCAATACATATTCAGTATCAGCTCGACCGAAGCACGCAGCCCGAAGTCGACCAGCTTCGGATACGGGAGTTACCTGTTCCTTTGCAATAGCACAGAAGCTAATAACCTTATTCCTTGCCGCTAGATGGACCAAAATTCACATGTCGTGAGTTCATGAAAGCCAGGAATTTCATCACCAGTATAGCAATGCATTATTGTATCATGCTTATTAGCAGGACTTTTGTTTGTCCCACCTCTGCGAGCTCTCCTCCGGAAATTCGTCTTTGAGCCTGATGAAGGGCCCAGCAGAGAAGATAGTTTGGAAGAGTACATTGAATTTCGAGGTGTTGCCAATCCAGTTCTACAGGACAACAACAAGCAGGCTTTGTCAAGGCGCGGTACTCTGGCTCTATGTACTACCGTAAGCGCACTATACATATAATCACAAACCTTCCACTGATAACTGCTAGTGACTGCTACGCTAATGGCTCAAGCAGCGAGCACGTTGTTGCAAGAAGATGTCTTGTTGCCAGGCGGAATATATACTCCGGCGTGTTTAGGTCAAGGATACGTTGGTCGGTTGAATAGAAACGGGTTTGCCATCGAGACACAGTTTCTAAACGTTTGAGCTTTGTCGATCTGGATTCATCAACCGGAGTAGCAGGTCTCGGCGAATGTAGTACTTTTCAAAAGTGGCAATAATATATATCCCCCTCAGAGCCATTGAGAAGAAGAGGACGAAAAAAGTAAAATTGGGTAGCTCTTGTGTTGATTGCTGCAGGATAGTCTGCATGAGATCAGCAAGTCGTATGATGATCTCGAGGAGGCCATCCGACACGGTACCTCAATAACGATGTTTCAATGGATGCCCGTGTGGAAGAAATATACTCGACGCAGCACAAGCGTGCGGTTGGGGAGGAAGATTGTGGCAAGCGGAAACGGCAAACTTGGGACGCCTGCATGTTGCTTTCCCCGCAAGACTGCGCGTTGGAGCAGGGGATGGACCATGTCGTTGCAGGCGACCCGCCCAAAATTTCCAAGCTCAATTTAGACGTCATCAGCGCCCAGCTACCACATCCACACCGGCAACAATATTCCCAAACAAGCGGGTCATCAAGCCAGAAAAGTCGAGGCGCATTGATCGGACGCGGTGAAAACACCAACGATTGTCCCTGGCACGTGAACGTCCAACAGCGTTGCACAACACGGCTCCCATATTGCCGCGAGCCAGTCAATAGCTTAGAGCTCCAAAGCTCGCGCGAGCTCCCACACCACACCACAGCGACAGCCAAGACAGACACCAACGTGGAATGGCTTCATCCAGCGCTTCGTCGTCAACGGCTACGAATACCAATTCCGAAAGGACGCCACTTCTTCACGATGCCGACCGACCCAAGCCCGCCCGCAATGTCACGTTCAACCCAAACCCGGTATCGGGCACCTACTTCCCTGAGCCAGCCTCCTTGAGCTCATCCCCAGGAAGTGTGCTGGGCAACCTCCAGATGACCAATCCTTTGAGTCCAGTGAGAACCACGGGCTCCATCTCGAGTTCGCCCGGATCCGCTGCCCATCACTCAACGTTATCAGCGATGACCAACCGCCTGCGACGCCGTAACTCTCATGGTGGTACCTTTTCCACGTTGCCGGCACCACTTGGACTCGTGCCCAAGATGGGACCGCAAAGATCAAGCAAGACTGCGCAAAAGCTCAAGCTGCTACCCAATCCTGACACTGGCGAAGGTGTCCCCGACGAAGAGAGTGGCAGGGACGTCTACAGCCAGTACACAAGGATCCAAGATCCAGTGGCACGACGGGACGCTGCCCGTTTGGGCAAAGCAGACCGAGATCGATTGCCGAGAGTCACAGCATACTGTACGGCAAGCACCTATCAGATGGAGGGGCTGTTGCGTTTCTTGAAGGGCCGAGGAAGAACTCGAGGTGCTAACCCGAAATTGATCGATGAATGCATATACACACCCTATAACTACAGCACCGGGAAAGGAACGGAGCGGCCAGAGCCTGTTGAGGATCGGATAAGACGAGAACGAGAAGAACAAGAGCGTAGGGAAAGAGAATCGTTGCAGGAATCGTCGACGAGACCAGTGCAAAGTTATGAGCGAAGACATTCGACGGGACAGTTGACAGATATGCACGATGGCATTGCTGATACTGAAAGCGAGGAAGCCTTTGGGAACGGCCGAGATGTTCACAGCAATCTTTCCTACCCTTCGCACCACGGGGAGATCCATGACCCATCAAACTCACATCATGAGGCCGACTTTGATACGACAGTTCACGTTCCAGAAGTGTTTCTCTTCGAGTACGGTGTTGTGGTGATATGGGGCATGTCGCTTGCGCATGAGCAGAGGTTCTTGAAGGAAATTGCAAAATTCGAAACCGACAAGCTGGACGCAGACGACCTGGAAACCGAATGCTTCAACTTTTACTACACGCGAGAGTACCAAGCACGGATATACAATGATTTCATTACGCTCCGGGACAAGAATAACTACATGACCAAGTTGGCGATTAGTCATGCATTAGCTCAGAGCGTCAAGGTTCGTACTTTTTGATTGTCAAGGTGACTGAGGAGACTAACATGGTGACAGACGTCCCTGTTCGAGGAGTTAATTGCAAGCACAATTGAGAAATGCAAGGACATTCCCGATCAAATTGCAACGACCGGCAAGATTGCCCTGTCTAGCACCCAGATCAACATGCAGATTGGGGAGCTTTTCATCCTTCGCATAAACATCCACTTGAATGGTTCTGTTCTCGACACCCCCGAGCTTTTCTGGGTTGAACCAGCCCTAGAACCGGTGTACCAGGCTGTACGATCATATTTGGAGATGGATCAGAGGGTCGGGCTGTTGACAGAAAGATTGGACGTGATCGCAGATCTCTTGGCTGTGCTTAAGGATCAGTTAAGTCACGGCCATGGAGAGAAGCTGGAATGGATCGGTCAGTTTCTCCAGCGCCCTCTCTATGTTATTCCATCGCCAATTTTGTGGTCTGGGAAGAACGAAAAGCTAATGCTGTCTTTATTTAGTCATTGTTCTCATCGCTGCTGAGATTCTCGTGGCGGCTGTCAACATTCTCGTCGATCTATACGCTGGCGTCGACTAAACGTCTCTGCCGAATATGACCGACTACTACATGGCATCTGCAAATATTTTCGTGCCTAGATCTGCAGACTACACGGGTCTTGGCCAACCAAATGGTATTCGCACGCGCACAAACCGGCGTTAAGGATACCATCAACTGTAAAGCTAGACAGAATACACTAGGCACCGCTTTGTAATACATAGACTGGAACAGCAAATAGCTACGGCAGCTATTCATGGTGGAGGAAAAATCATGTATATACCACGCATGGGCTGGTAGGCGGATTTGAATTAGCAAATGGCGTTTCGTGATCCATGGGTAACTAGAATTGAAGAAGCTTCACGGCGGGGCGGTGTCAACTCAATCGCCCTGTCCGTCGCCTCAAGGTCCTTCGGAACTTCTTCAGCAGGCAAAATTTAAAGAGTTCTACTGGCCGCGGACTTGATATCCAAGCCTTACACATGGTTTGTTTTCTCATTTCCAGTATTACGACAGTATTCACCAGCGTCCATTGGTTACGTGAGCACCATTTTGTTCTCGATCTTACGGGGCCTAAAAAGTCAGATAATATGCCTTGCATTACATCACGAACTCATCTAGTGACCGAGCCTTTCGCATTGCTATTAGAAGAACTTGAGCCGAGTAATCCTTATCTGCGGGCTTTTCGAAGTGGCCGAGTAAATCACGAGTTCAGGGTCTTCGTGTGGAAACAGACTATAGCCAATTCCGGATCCATCGTTCTGTCTCAAGAACGGTTGGTCGATAAATTCATGAACCAAGCTAGAGTGGGGAATATACTGGGCTGCTGTGGCGCGTGGGACTTGTTCCTTGCTATAACTTGGCCGAAGCTTTCGATTTTTTCTTTCTTTTCCGGGGGAGGAAGAGGGTGGGCACTGAGGCATTTGAGGAAATGTAATTGACATGTAATGATATTTATAAGCTACCTGAGGCTCAAGAGAGAGACCTGAGCGAGGAAGACGAAGATTGACTTCTCATGGTCAGACCAGCAAAAGTGAGAGAGCTGTGATGGATATCTTAGTACACCAATCCCACCGACTTCTTGCCTGCCTCCAACCAAACCCCCCCCCTGCCCCACGCAGCTTGAACCCCAAGCAACGGCATAACTGTGACAAGGTGCAACAGATCGAGGTCAACAATGACACCAGGCGAATCAGTATTACTCCATAGAGATCAATAGTCAGTCGATCAAGGCACACTTCTCATCAGGTTCGCTCAGGAAATAATGCAAGTCATCACGGCTCTTCTCGCCACTATTACGGAGTACAGCTGGTCCAGATAAGTAAAAAGCTGCATAGTCCAAGCCCATACTCGTCATGAGCCAACGCCCATTATTGCTGATTGTGCCAAAACACTACCGTATAACCCTTTTCTGACTCCTGTGAACGCCGGACGGCGCTAGAATACGCCAGTCGATTCCATACCAGACGATACGACAAACAGGCTAGACATGATCCTCCTGTATCTTCGTCGTATCAAAGAATTGGCCCTCATACATAAATACCGTCAAGCCTTCCGTGATTTCTACGCAATCGCAGTCACCCATTCAAGGACCGCGACCCCGATAATACCAACCCCCACAGTGCACATCATCCACAACGGAAACCCCATTCTTTCACTTCAAGTATTGCTTGTGCTTTCGTTTTCCACATTGTAGGGCACTTGGCTTGAGCTTCGTACGAATAAGTGAGGGATCGTTCCCAGTAAACCCCTTTCCTCTTTTACGGGTTGATAGTTTGACTGGATCGCAGTCTTCTGAAGATTGATTGTTGATTTCTAGTCGGATTGGTCGCGTTCTTGCTCATCATCTTCAGGTTCCGTCTCAGGATCATACACGCCTTGCTCCGCGTCCTCCTCGGCCTGATCGGCATCGCCCATTTCAATGTCCTGCTCATCGCCCTGATCCTCAACGACACTGACGTCCTCATCATCCTGTTGAGCAAGGTGGGAGCGATGTCTGGGGGCGATGCCTGAGCCGCGGCCACGTCTGCTGGGAGCATAAAGGTACTCGTCATGCCCATTGCGTCTAGCCTTGGCGGCGTCCTTAACACTGCGGCGGTAGGCATCGCGCTCCTCCTTCCACTGCTTCAGGGCCTCTTCGTACCGCTTCTGATAGACAGCCTGCTCATCCTGGGTGAGATCTTTCCAGCCTTTGGCGAGTTCTTGCTCCAGTTGATATTCGCCATTGGCAATCTCCTCCTTATGTTTCTGTTGCAAAAGAGGCCGGGTATCATTGCAATAGATCTCAAATCCGTTGCTGGGCCGCTTTGGAGGTTTTGGCGCAATCCCATTGCGCGTGTAAGGATCATGAGAGAACGTGTCGGACATTGGGGAGAAGGGACGCGGGTTGTCATTGATAAAGGTCGGTCCGGAAGAGGCGAGTTCGGACGCAAGGAGCGAGGATTTGTGACCTCTCTTGACTCTCATGGGCTTGTCTTCTGGCTGAAAACCTCGAGGGTTAGTCGATTGAACTCCATCGATGCTAGGCGAAAAGTGGCGTACCGTAGGCGGAGGGCTTGGGCTACCCTCAGAGTCTTCCACGTTTGTGCTGGTTCGTTTGGCGATCTGTTCGAGGAGGAAGGCGCGCTCAAGGCGAGCCTTTTGGACCTGGCGCTCCAGGCGCATTAAGCGCAGTCTGTAGGCATGGTTCTCATCGTCGATTTCCTTGGATCTCTGCTTCAACTGGATACATTTTCGTCGGTACGCTTCCTCTACTGTGGGAGGCAAGGAAGGCGGGTTCGCTGTAAGAAAACCAAGATATTAGCATGTGTCTAGGTTGGAATTTCTGGGTCATATAGGGGACGCGTCCTGGGTTCCGGTATTTGATTAAATACGTGGGTAGCCCAGCATGGCGTTGAACAGCTATGTTTGGGGCAACTGAGGTCATGGAGGAATGGCGACAGCAGTAGGCTGCGACTTTAACCGCAATTTGAGGGGGAAATGTTGCAGCGTCTGGAGCGTGGAAGACCGGCTCACGCCTGAGGCTTTGATGCCGCAGAGATGCGCAAATCATGCAAGAGATACAAGTGTTTGAAAGGAGGCCGAAGAAGACTCACAATTTGACGGCGCCATCTTGCGCGCGCGTGAGGACGCAGTCGAGAATTGAGTTGACGACTGTCACAAGTCAACTCTGACTTGCAGAATGTGGTCAACAGATTCGCTGTTGGTTGTGGTATTTGCTGGATGTGGTCAGGATGCGAAAGGCGGTCTGCCGGCGGTGTCTGCAATGTTGGGAGTTGCGAATGTAATCTTCGCGGAATGCGAGTTGGCCGTCGTTGCGAGAGCTTCAGGAGCTGATGTCCCGTGTACGCGAGGCTGGCAAGTCGCCAGCAGTGGGGTTTAGTGATTGGTTACCGTAGGTAGCCAATAAAACAACTGGAGGCTTGTTCTGCAAGGCTGTTGATGCACTACATGAATGTACTAATCGAATTATTGGGGGTCGTTTGTAACACTATTTCGAGAAGTCCGCGCTCAGAATTGTGCACTAGGGAAAACAGTCAAAGACAGGCAAATAAATCTCATCTACGTGAATTCCCCAGAATGCAGTCATTGCTTTCGTCAATTACTTAGGTACAATATGTTCAAGTTGATTGTGTGGTTGCATGTGTAATGTACTGGAGGTCTTGTCAATATGTGCCCCACCTAATCTTTTTAGTGAGGGCCAGGGAGGTTCTTTGGCAGCTGCTGAACTTTTTTCCATCTGGGAGCTTTGCGGGCCAGGCTGCTGTATCAAGCCCAGCGCAACTTTAGGACTGAACAACCCGACAGAGATCTTTGTGTGTTCTTGTATCGTCCACTTGAGAACCACCTGGTCACCATGTCGTTGAATATCCCCAACGCGCCCAACGCCGGCCTATTCAAGGGCGGCTACAACAAGTATGTTCTGACTCCCTACACCCCGCCATACGCTAGAGCGTTGCAACGAGATTCGGACATGGCTGATAATATACAGTTACGATTCAGAGGATGGAGCCGTGCTCAGGAACATCGATGCTTGCCGAGCCATTGCTTCGACTGTTCAGACCTCTCTAGGTCCCTACGGCCGCAACAAGATCGTCATCAACCATCTCCAGAAAATGATCCTTACCTCGGACGCCGCTACCATCTTGAAGGAGCTCGATGTCGTCCACCCCGCTGCGAAGCTGCTAGTCATGGCCAGTCAACAGCAAGAGGCCGAGGTGGGAGATGCTACCAACCTGGTCATCGTGCTCGCCGGCGAGCTCCTGAAGAAAGCCGAGGATCTGCTCCGCATGGGCCTGAAGACCGCCGATATCGTGCAGGGGTACGAGAGAGCTCAACAGTTCGCTCTGGAGGCTCTGGAGGAGCTTGTGGTCGACAAGGTGGAGAATATCAGGGATCAAGAGGAGCTGAGCAAGGCTATCCGAACGGTCGTTGCTAGCAAACAGAACGGCAACGAGGACTTCTTGGCTGACTTGGTCGCTGAGGCCGTCCTTGCCGTCCTGCCCAAGAACCCCGTCGGCTTCAACGTTGACAACATTCGGGTCGTCAAGATCATGGGTGGTGCGCTGGAACAGAGCAGGGTCGTCAAGGGTATGGTCTTCCCAAAGGAGCCTGACGGTTCCGTCAAGAAGGTGAAGAAGGCCAAGGTTGGTGTCTTTTCGTGCCCGCTCGACGTCAGCCAGACGGAGACCAAGGGCACTGTGCTGCTACACAACGCCAAGGAGATGATGGACTTCACCAAGGGCGAGGAGTCGCAACTCGATGCCGCCATCAAAGAGCTGCATGATGTCGGTCTGCGCGTTGTGATTGCTGGCTCTACCGTCGGAGAGCTGGCGATGCACTACTTGAACCGCTATGGTATCCTTGTCATCAAGATTCTGAGCAAGTTCGAGTTAAGAAGAATCTGCCGCGTAGTCGGTGCTACCCCTCTGGCCCGTCTGGGAGCCCCCATGCCTGATGAGATGGGCTCTGTCGACGTAGTCGAGACGTTAGAAATTGGCGGCGATCGCGTAACAGTTTTCAGACAGGAGAATGACGTAACACGTACGGCGACTATCGTTCTCCGGGGAGCTACTCAGAACCACCTGGATGACGTTGAGCGTGCCGTGGACGACGGCGTCAACGTCGTGAAGGCCATCACAAAGGACCCTCGTCTAGTGCCAGGTGCGGGCGCAGCTGAGACACAGCTGGTGGAACGTATTCAAGCATTTGGTGATAGGACGCCCGGCTTGGCACAATACTCGATTCGAAAGTATGGCGAAGCTTTCGAGGTTGTTCCGAGAACCTTGGCTGAGAGCGCAGGTCTTGATGCCACCGAAGTTCTCAGCAGACTTTACACGGCGCACCATAAGAAGGATGATTGGAAGACAGGTGTTGACATTGAGGTGAGATACAACTCCTTGATCCCGAAACCAGACCCTCGCAACTAACTCTGCCGCTAGAACGACGATGGCACCGGTACACTAGACGCTAACGACGACGGCATTCTCGACTTGATGATCACCAAGTCTTGGGCTATCAAGCTAGCCACTGATGCAGTGCGAACAGTCCTTTCTGTAGATCAAATTATTGTGGCGAGGCAAGCAGGTGGCCCGAAGCCACCCGGACCCAACCCAAACTGGGATGATGATTGAACGTAATGGTTAGTTTGTAGATGCTCTCAGGGGTTACGGAAAAAGACAGGCGTTGTAAATGCTGATATAGATGGCCTACTCAATACAATACCACTTCTGTTCATCTCAAATAGAGATCGTTTGCCACGGCAAAATCACCGCGACTTAGTGGGTTAGTTCCAGGCATGAATTAAAATCGGCCGTGAATGAAACTAATATATGCAAGACCCGTCTTTCAGAGTCGAAGGATGAGTAGCATAGTAGACCAAGTGAGGTCTTCTTTCGCCCCCCTAATCGCGGAGGTATTAGCAGGCAAGTGTGCTACTCCAGACACATGTTGTCACTTCAAATACAATGTATACAATGCAGCACGTAAATTTAAGCTCACCTGAATCGTTGCTATGACTGCATGGTGCATCAGTAATCTCATATGCTGTAATATAGAAGCATATCATCTTTCAACCACAACGGGTCCTATGTACTGTCTACCTCTTCTTTATCTGTCAAAAACAGCTATAACAAGTCAGAAAAGCCACCTGCGTCGTGCAATGGCAGCTTCAACTGCCTAATACTCACAGATTTCACCACGGGATTAGCCTCGGCGAATCCATCGGATGTGTCTTAGGTATTGTTTTACGGCAAAGCAGGTTTACCATAGTTGAAATGCTTTGGCAGATGAGACCATGGTGTCAGTCTTTTCCATGCACCTATGTCGACTAGTTTATATATTCTGAACTAGAAGTTTTCTTGAGTATTTGATGTATCTTGTTCCTACAACCACATCATCGTGTTTGGAATATCACTAGCACGATGAGTGTTGCCCACTGGTCACCGGATCGTCATCCCTACGTAATGAGTCACGGAACAGCGAGTCCAACGGCTTGAGATTGTTTAAACGAGCCAGGAGCAATCCCTAACAAAGTTAGATAGATATATCTAGATATTTGCCGTAATGGGATGTACAGCTCGGCCTATAACATACTTCACGCAACCGATAAGTTATTCAGCCGGCGGCCCTTCGGTCGGTAAAGACATTTTCATCTTATTATGTATTTACGAATTAATTACTTTCCTCCTCTCATATTCGATCTAATAATATAAGAAGCTGGTGGCTCCGCAAGAGAACTGAGATGGACACTCTGAGATCACTGCGCTATATGGGTCACTCAGTTCTGGCTGCGAAATTGAATGCGCTTAGATTTCCCATTGAGGTTGGTCTAGATACAGGTCTTCTCGTGACGCCGGTTGAACAGTCGTCATGGAAAGGCCGCCATATTTTCTCTCTTCTTCCTCTACTTCCTGCCAGACAGGGGGGAAGAAGGGACAGAAATGAGAGGAAGAAAATCATCTCCCTCCACTCAGTTGACGGGAACCGACTGGCAAGTTAGTGAACAATCAGGCCACAATGGATATCAATATATATATATATATATATATTTCAACAAGTATACAACGAGACGATGAAACTCAAGCTGCCTATCGTAAAGGTATAGAAAACGCTTGTATGATTCTATTCGTTTGGGCCCTTGATAATTTCAAACACAGTTCGAGCAATTTTCCCGACTGAGCCCACAGATGGGCAATTGGACCGCAAATTGATGTTCTACCAGGCAGCAAACATGCAGCGATGTTCCCATTGTGGGATAACCTCGACGAGTCTGCCTCCAATCCCAAGCAACTGATGGACAAAGAGATCGCCCAGCTGGCATATGCTTCCACTGGCCACACATCTGCTCGAATGATAATTCTACTACACCGTTAAGTCCAACCGATGTATAATGCTTTCGTGGACCAGTCTAGATCTGGTTTCTCGGCACCTACGGATTTGACTGACGAATCGAATTTTACCTTCCAAAATGGGAGGCTATTTAATCCGTGGATCCAGTTGCTGACTCAAAAGGGTAGGCAATGCTTTCTCCAGATCGGATGCCGGAAAGCAGTGCGACCTGTAATTAATCAATCCCATCCCTATATATTTATTCAGATATGGGACGTTGGCCCTAGTAGCAGTTATCATCGTATTTGGGTAGTTTCGATCTACCGCTTGGCAGCGTAATTTGTGACTCTGAAACCCGTATTTCGACTTTTGATTCTACTGGCGCCATGGCTATGCGAGATAGCATATCCACTTGTTGTAGTTATTATCCTTGCGGCGAGATAGGTTGACACGTAAGTTGGGTCGTCCAATAGCATGCATGTACTCGTCGCGCGGTGACGCAGGGTGCGAACGCATTGCTAGAAACAGAGCCCCTTCCCGCTGCTGTCAAAGCCGGTTGCCAAGTCTGAGACAGCGCACTGCTGTTCGTTTCATAGAAAACAATCCGTCTATTGCGCCGTTCACGTGGAAAAGCCATGGCACAAGATCACATGGTGGCCCTGCCTGCATTATCTTGCGTAAAACAGACATGCATCTTGTGTAAGCAAGTAGCCGTGCGTTATTCCACGAGATCATGCCAAGAAGGCCACCCCAAATATGTGTCCACGACTTCCTGACGATGTCAAAGTGTACATCGGGTGTTGGCCACCTAAACGGCTGGCCCTCCAGACCCTCAGATCCCGTCTCCGGGCGAAACGAACGGGGCCGTCATAGGCGTGGTGAGTCCAGCGTGGCCCATGACATGCATATGCATGATGAGCATGTGAGAGTGGCTCAGACGTCAGTACTATGTCTTTGTTCCG
Source organism: Seiridium unicorne (assembly GCA_039778275.1). NCBI lineage: Eukaryota > Fungi > Ascomycota > Sordariomycetes > Amphisphaeriales > Sporocadaceae > Seiridium > Seiridium unicorne. The sequence continues at coordinate 385,434 of JARVKF010000057.1, read as the reverse complement.
CCCAGGAGCAGACGTAGTGTACGTAATGACGAATCATGAGAGATGAAGGCATGTTTCGAACCGAGCCCTATATACGTTGTTTGGCTACACCAGCAGGGGGAAGATTAAGCATAATCAAAACGTGCGCGACCGTAGCATTGCCGCCCGGGGCTCATTGGAACCGGATGCGCGAAGAAGCCCAGATAGAACATGATGAAATAAGAGTGTTTGCCGCCACAACCGTTAGAGTGGTTCCGACTGACGGTATGCGATACGCCACAGCTGCCGGAAGACGATGTGGCAGCGGTCCGAGAATAGATGAGTACAGGAATGCCCCTGCGACGATGCCCTCATCATACGCTATGACAGTTCTCACCTTCCAGTATTGACATGTTCTATACATAACCGAAGTCTGGGGCCAATCTGAGGCTCCACGTATACACCATGCAAGTCCATATGTATATTTGAGTAGCACTGCATAGCAGTGCATCAATAACTGATTTTGAGCTCATGGTCAACACTACGAAATGATAAGGTCGATGAGGGAAGCGCTGTCACGAGGTAACACACGCAGACGTTCGTTGGCAACCCTGCAACAGCTTCCTACTTCGCTCAGAGGGAATAAATTTGTCAGGCCGGAGATGGCGTCTGTGCCACTCTTGAATCAAGGCCTTCCGATCTTTGGGTCGCATATTCTGCAGGAAGCTAGGAGGATTTGATGGGATTTCAACGGTTGTAACCCTGCCGCATGCCTGGTCTTTGCAGCAGATGCGCCGGAGCGTTACCACGAGCCAAGGCAAGGGCCTGGATCATGTTGCCCGGTTGGGACAACAAGCCGACTATGTGGGGAAGCTGAGAGCCACGCCGTTTAGGTGGGAGTACATGGCCCCGGCGAAGCGAAGGGAAGTCGGTAATGTTCGAGATGGAGATTCTGGTTCCCGTGGCGGGCGAACCGGGGCCCTGGCAGGTTTGAAGATGGGAAGGGAGGTCGCAGTCGACTTTTCTGTTTCAAGTTGCTCGGGATGGTACCCAGAAGATCGATGAAACAACGGAATCCGGGTTCGAAATCTTCATCGTCGTAGAAGCCTCACTACACAGGGCGAGCAAGGAATGACCTGTTATTGCCTCAGCAATATCATCTGTCACCTTTCACTCGGAAGAAGGTGTGACTGAATCGATATGCACAGAGAAGATCGACAATGTTGGCGGACCAAGAGGGACTGGCGGCGCAGGAGATATTATTCACGGGAAAGCACTCGCATCAAGCTGGCCACTGTTCGCAACGGGCGTGATTCCAAGCCGCTCAGGATTATTTGGAGTTTGCAGCACCGCGAGCTTCTACCACTCCACCAGTCGGGTTGAACGGAACTGAACAGAACAGGGCCAGAACCTCTTTGGCATTCAGAACCACCTACCATCAGAGCCGGCAAACGGAACACGAAGACTTTTCGCGGGTCATGATAGCGTTGATCGGCAAATCTCCAAGCAGAGGAAATAACAGACGATGACCCCCTGAGTAGATCTCAAGTTGACAGTGTCTGTGGGTGAAGATGAGATGCTGGAGGGTTGACCCTTCCAAGAAGGCTTGCTTTCTCCATCTCGGACAAACTCCAGGGCTCGTACAACACATCGAACGAGAAAGTTCAGTAGTCTCAAAAAGAGAAGCGATATATAATTACCCTCGTCTATAGTATCAGGGACCCCCATGTTTGCGTCGTGCTGTTGGCAATGTGCGAGGGGTAAACAGGGAGTATTGACATCTGTAGCTTAACTAGGTTAGGGAGAAAGTACATTTGGGCCGGATCTGGGTCCCCCGCCAGTCGTCGAGTCCTCCCAGGTGTCGGTCGTGGGGCTGGGCCCAGCTCCAGCATGTCCACCAAAGCAAGCGGCACCAAGAGGCACCGACACGTGCGATAGATCTCATCGACGACGCCCCCTGTGCTGCAGCTGGCAGCAGGCAAGGCAGGATTGGATTCAATGGTCGCACATGAGGGATCTGACGGAAGGCCCTTGCACCGGGCTGCGGGATGAGAGGATCAAGATCCTTTGCACATGCTGTATTTGTGGCTGATAGCACATCCTTCATAATATAATAATATATTGCACCGAGTATGACTGATGACGCTGCACACCAACTTGAACGAACAGTCTGCTGATTGATGCCCTTTTGGAATTCAATGAGTTCGTGATCCCCTCGCTGTCTCCCTGCATGGTGGTTGAGGGGCAGACAGACGGCTGGGAAATGGCTGGCCAAGGATCGGAAAATTTCTACATTTAGCCATGAACGAAATGACAGGATGTGAGCTTGCGATTCTGAAGAGACCCCATTTCTCAGGCGATCATGTAGCCTAGCCGCCTCGGAGCCGCATCACACAATCTTGGTCAATTGATAAGTTAAAGTATTCAATCTCCTCACTATTGCACCGAAACGGTGTTTTATCCGCTGAGCAAGGAGGGCAGCGAGTGTGGTTGTACTTGGAGGAGCGCATATCTGTAATGCACCAAGCAGCAAAGGAGTGCTGAATCCTGCCATTACTACTGTACCTGCACGCAGCTGTGTTATCTGATGACGATGGGCTCTAGATCCTTTGCAGCAGCGATCTTGCCTGCACGCAGAATTGATATATGCATGCTGCAACACGGAAAAAGTCATCGAATCCTTCCCGTCCTTCTATCGAGTCATGCCACGCTGGCATAGGCCCAAAGGATACACCCGGTCCCCAGTCCCCTGATCTACGCCCTGCCGGCCGTCACGAATCGCCAAGACCAACCGGTGCTATTTCAAGGCAATTTGATGCTACCCATCTTAGTGCTCTCGAAATGATCACCCACGCCCACATCGTGCCCGTTGCTGCATGTGCTAATTGATATGCATGAATCGATAGATGGGTGTGTTAGTCTAGCTTCACCTGAGCACTTGGAATTTCTGGTGTGAAGCCTCCGACTTGATTGGACGAGAAAGTTCTGGCTATATTAGGCCCATCTGCCAACGGTGGCGGGAACGTGCGTGTCGCGTGGCTGACGTCCCTAAGCTGATGAGCCAGGCGTCTGATGTTTAGGGGCAGCGATGCTAATTTTTGCCGGTCCTCCAGCAGTAGGAGACCATCCCTAAAGCCTCGAGGGCGAGGAATGCCGGGAAGATGTTACTGAAACTACTAGAGACAGAAAATGTAGTTGCAGCACACGTCTTTATGTGGACTACAATGCACTCGGCATGCGTGAGCTAGTGCATCCTCAAGGGTCAAATGACTTCTCGAAGACGATATAGAAGGAGTTTGACGCCACCTGAATCTACTACTACGTTTTACACCCTAGGCTGAAGCACTCGTGCGAACTCTAATATCCTCACGGTGTTGTAGCTAGAACACAGCCTCAGTCGTCACGCCTGCTGCAGTGTAAGCGAGTCGGCGATACGGAAGAAACCACCACCTGGATGCTTTGCATTTTGCGATTCTACTCATAATACAGGAGGGCGTTTACAAGAATGCACGCTGCATGTTCTGGTCCTGACGGCAAAATTCGAGTTCTGTTCACTATGGGGCCACCTGTTAGGCGGGCGGAGGGGAAAGGAAGCAAGCATACAACGGTGCGAGTGTGATGCATTGTTCGCTATGATATGCTTCCAACGAAGTAGGTCACCAAAAGAGGTCGTTCACATCACAGTTCGAGGATCCTTATATCTAATGTATATATTTATTGTACCTCAGAACTTGACTACAATGTATTGAGGCGCATGTTGCATCAAGATGGGCGTATGTCGGGTCAGCTATAGCGTTTGATAGGGTATCACTAGACCAACAGTTTTTGGGTCATAGAACATAATGCCGGGCTGTATACTGAAACGGGAAGACACCCATAAGACCGCCACCGAACTGCGGAATAGCAGTCGTCTATGTGAACGTTGAGTATTTTATGTGCCCGCCCATTCGTTCAACTATAGCGTTGCAAGAGAGGCCGCATTATACACACATAGATTTCAAGGCCAATTTGTGAAAAATAGGGCATTCTCATGAGACATGCCACACTATAAAAGTGAGAGGGTTAGGATGTTGGAAGAAGCCACCGTGGCGCGTTGAGGCTTGTTATCAATCTCATCGCCTCAATGGCGATCGGCAGATCTAATAGGTAGCAAAGTCGCATTGTACAACTGACATGCCGTGTCATACTCAATGTGGAAACTTTCCATCAAATTCGCAAGAGTGACAGGTGCCGGTCCAGCGATCATCGTCTCGATGCGGTTCATTACCCCCTGCCCCATAATTCAGGCCCTCCCAGAAAGAGGGTCTGATTTCTGGTACATAGTACATCTGGCAAGTTAACAGGGCGGCTCCTTGCACAAATGATGAATGTAAGACTTTGGCTGTCTCTCCAACGGCTCGCAGAAAGTTGGTTAGCCTTTCGGGATTTGTCTCACCTAATTGTAATCTGAGTTGTCATATTGGACCGGGTTATTTCAACATAGTCGCCCGCCAGGCAGACCCTGTGTCTTGTACGATACCCTTTCTGCCGACGCCCGTTACCTGGCATCACTGGTATGCGGTGATACATAATGGATGGTGCCAAGCGGAACTATGGAGAACTGGCCATACAAATTCGGATGCTTTATGGCGAGCTAGTTGAGAGAATGACGATGCAAGGCAGAAAACGCAGAGTTCCATAAGCCCTGAGAGCCGGCTCGTCAATCGACAGTATGCACGCAAGTCAAAGCGTACGTCGACCCACCACCCATAGAGCCAACAGGCAAAATACAATCAGGGTGTTTAATACCTCAAGGGCGGCAGTAGCGGTTTGGTTAGAGCTGTTCATCTTGGTCTAGGCATGAATGGGTGCAGCTATTATATTGTTCGATCAGTTAACAGCACCGGCGTCATTGCCGTAGTTTCACTTACATATTGTCTTTCTTCAAACTCGATCTGCCGGACTCAAGTCGTAGGTGTGGAGGGGAATCACTCGAGTCTGCACGCACGAGATTGTGGACTGATTATCCCTTGTACAAGAAGAATCCAGGTCCCAAGTCGACAGTCCGGCGCGCTAAAAAGCGACTCCATGGTGCGGAAGCACGGGTCCGGTGCCGCTAGAGGGCCCCAAGAAGCATCAAATGCCGCTATTCTCGTAACGAAACAAGGAAACCTTCCAGTGAGATGGGTTCTCCAACTTTCTGATTGCAGCTTTCCCACCGACCAAATCCAGCATTAGTTTTAGAAGCCTATCCCTATTTCTACATATGCCAGATGCACCTCAGGCAGCGCTATCTACCACGTGCTTACGGGGCGGACATGCATCGCTTTCCCCTTTCTCCCCTAGTTGTCACACTAAGCGGCCTGCCAGGAACGCCCTCAGCGTCGATAGAGACAGGTAACCAGCATCCGAGGCTTGGTGCCAACCCTCGTTATCATGACGGCACTCATTATTGCTATTGTCGTAGCCCCCTTCTAGTGATGACAAGTCTCTGCAGCTAATAATCTTCTCAACTGAGAAAATGGAGATGAGCAACTAGTCAGTCTTCTGCAGTACGACCCCAACAGTACACCATAGCGGTTTTGCATCACGCGTCCAGCGACCGTGGCGGACAGGCTAGGTTTTGGGTTCCGAGAGCGCGGTAATCAGCTCGGAATGGAGCGCTGTAGAGTAAGTCATTGCTCTATCGGGGTAAAATAAAACAAATAGAACAAACTTTCAACACGACTGGCACTCGAAATAATGACAGGGTCGGTGTTGTGCTACGCGTCTACCGACTTGGTACAGCATTGGTTGAGTGCCAATGGTCACCAGAAATTGGATCGAAATAGTGCCCACACGCCAGCGGCGATCGTTAGCGAACTACAATGTACCGTACATGGCTACAGAGGCACTTTGCTGCATTGGGCAATCCACCGACAGCGATCAACCACTTCGACCTGACTGGCAGTGCACCAGGGCCATTTCCTATGGCTGGTGCTGTGTTGCTGTCACCGCAATGGTTATATCATGGCGAGTCCTGGGTGGCAGCGCGTCTGTCTGTCTACATGCCTGAGGGATCCTATAGAAGAGGCGGACATGACCAGCCGTTCGCGGTCCTCCGGCCTATCCCAAGACTTTGGTCGCTGGTAGACAGCAGGGGCCGGATACCCCTGTTCAATGCCAGGGATCAACGGTTGCTGCGGACAGGGATGGCGGGCATGACTCTACATGGTATCTCAACCCCCTGGCGGTACATCCTGGCCGACTCTAACCCCCCCACCACTACACGTCCGTACATGGCGTTCCACTGACTAGGCGCTCTCCACTTGTACCGTTGCAAGCGGCGCTCGCTGGGAGTCAACCGAGCAGACGCCCTGAACGAGGGTCCAGATGGACCATTTCCCATTCCCCTAGGCTGGCATACCTTGCTCTGCAGAAAGGCACCGCAAATGAAATAATATCCCCGTGGTCCCAGTTTTCTCTTCTACAATTCCGCCCTTTAATTGCCCTCCCTCATTATACCCGTTGCTTTCACTACTCACCATTGCTGCCGTGACACTCTTTCGCCGCCTGCGCCAATTGAGTACACGAGAGTCTGAATACTGCCGCCGCAGGCTTTGGAAATCGCACTGCAGCTTTGCCTGCTAATCCAGCCGACGGAGTGAAGAAGGGATCAATTCGATCTACGCGTCGCACCCCAGGAACCCTTTGGGGCAGACAAAAAAGATCGAGCGACGGGGAATTCACCAATTCGCCAATTGCTTACAACACCAAGGACCATTACTGGCTTCCCGCAATATAATCCTCCCGGAATGCATTGATTGGACCTGCTGACTCCCAACCAACCAATCGACCGACTAGCGAACCAGCCTCTCATTCACTGAGCCCAGGACCATTCAAGCCTCGCAAAAAGCTCGCCACAATCACGACGTAAGACATCGAAACAGTCTGACTCAACCCGGGAACTTGTGTTACCCTACAAGGCCTTTTTATACTTCCAGGACGCCATGCGCCAATGCTTCTGAGGCCCCCACGTTGCTCGCATTGAAAAAGCCCAAACTGTGAAACAGGTTGCAGGGCATGCCGGGACACCTGTGACACGGCCACCTAAACACAGGAAATTCTTGGACGACGACGACGACGACGACAACGACGACAACGACGTTTGCTCCACCATCCGGATTGAGAACTACTGATTCACCTATTTTGAGCATCCCTTGCGTCGCTCGCGTTGCCCTATGTTTAGTCGATCGACGTCGAAAACACACGGTCTTTCAGGTGCTGCAAGTGGGAAAGAAAGTCGCGCCCGGGAGCCGATTAGCAACTTGCGCGAGCTCGGAATACTAGGCAGTTTGTCGTCGGAGTCTCGCTCATTGCGCTCGCTGAGCTCATTCAAGAGGAAGCAGCAGGCCCAGAACGACTGGGATAATAGCTTTGGTCAGCCTTCGTTCCCGGGAAAGAGTGAGTAATTGCAATCCTACGAGCTCCGCGAAATCCTTGGTCTTTTATTTAGTAGGCTGTGTATATCAGCCGGCCTCCGGGCACCGACAGCCCCATCTACTCATGTTCCACAACCGCTCATGGGATCAGTTGCTGACTCGAATTTTGCGCTAGATCATTCCATCTCTGCTGGAACTTCCCGTTCGCTCCCACAGCGAGCCCCTTCGCACCGCTCAGTCACCTCCTTGACGTCCAACGCGTCCCGAGACACTGTCCGGCAGTCTAGTCCGCGCTCTGCCACGGCCATGTCGAGCGTCATGAGTGCAGATCGCAGTCGCAACCGGCGAGAGCGCACTTTCGTGGGGAGCGAATGCGCTGTCTGCGAGGAGCCTCTAGAGCACACACTACGAGGCGAGAGAATCCTACAGTTCTCCTGCTCGCATGTCTCTCACGAGGCATGCTTTTATGAGTTCATCCGCGAATTTGAGTCGCAATACTGCCCGTCATGTAATGCGCCGTTACATCTGGACACTAGCCGTGGGGGCAATGTCCTAGATATCGGTAAGAGCAGATCGCCGGCTTCTGCCCAGATCACTACTGACAAGGTCTTCGACCGTACAGAAAAGATCACAAACATGGTGCGATCCGCATCGGTTAGCGATACAAGATCGCAACATACGCCGACGCCAGCCGCAGGCCATTGGGATGAGCCGGTCAGCCACAGAGGGCCGCCGGCTGCCAATGGCCGGGAGAGTGTTGCGCGTGGCAGTCTCCGGGATAGCCGCGAGGCCCCTTCGTCATATGCGACAGGATCGCGACATGGGCGCAGTGATAGTGAGGCGACTGGGGTGGCCTCATCTACAGGCTACCCGGAGACAACGCAAAGCGGGCCAGCTCGACGACATGACTATGATCTTCAAGCCATGGAGACGACACCTACCAGCCCACAGAGGATAGCGCGGAACCCCATTCCGGCACCGACAGTGACGGTCCGCTCAGAGTTCCCGACCATCAATAAGTCTCGACAGCAGCAGACCTTGACGTGCCTCATCACGGTGGAGGTTCCCGACAACAAATGGAGACCGGACCCTGAGGACTTGGGATCTCTTGCCCCGGTCCAGCCGATGCGGATCGAGGAGTCTTATACTCAGAGGCCACCCTCGCCAGCCAAGAGTAGCACCAAGCCGCGCTTCCACCCTTACGAGTCGCCTGAAGTCTTGCAAGAGATGACAGACAACCTGCGGGAGCGCGTCGACAACTGGCATGGGCTTGATTTCAACAGGTGAGCCTGGAAATATATCACGTATTTGACTGGTGGGCTAATTCGAATTAGGTTCGGAAAACTGCGTCTTTACGGGACTCTTCGCGTTGGAAAGGACAAGGTGTCTTGGCAGGAGCTTGAATGCTTTCTATTCGCCGAAATGCTCATTTGCGTGAAAGAAAAGAAAAACGCCGCCGCTGCCCAGCAATGGGACGCGAACGGTATTCCACGCAAAGCTACACGATGCACGCTGAAGGGTTCCATCCTTATTAAGAAGCACCTCAACGATGTCGCTGAAACCGGTACAATTGACGAGAATGTACTGACACTCAGTCTATCGGTCAATGAGCTACCTTCGTTCCATTTAAGATTCGATAATCGCAATCAGCTAAAGCTGTGGCAACAAGCATTGTTGGACCTCAACGCGACAGAGGGGTCGCCCGTCAGAGGCCCAGACTATGATCGTGCAGAGACTTCTGAAACTGACGAGGAAGATTGGGGACGATCCCAGGGTCCTAGACGAACGTCGGCAGCCTCCTCGGGCTGGGGCGGTCCCAAGTCAACAACAACGGCTCCTACAGAATACACCACCTTCGCCAAGAGCCCGTCGTTCTCTTCCGTTCATGTCCCAATCGACGTGGTGGTGGTGGTGCCAATTTCATCGTCAATGCAAGGCGTCAAGATCAATCTCGTCCGTGACGCCCTCAAGTTTATGGTCGGCAACCTCGGAGAAAGAGATCGCATGGGACTGGTCACGTTTGGTTCCGGCGGCGGTGGAGTTCCAATCGTCGGTATGACTACGAAAGCATGGCATGGCTGGAACAACGTCCTTGCCTCGATCAAGCCCGTCGGGCAAAAGAGCCACCGTGCTGATGTGGTCGAAGGCGCCAACGTTGCTATGGATCTACTGATGCAGCGCAAGCACAACAACCCCATCGCGACCATCATGCTCATCAGCGACGCATCCACATCTGATGCTGACAGTGTCGACTTTGTGGTATCGCGAGCTGAAGCCGCCAAGATCACTATACACTCGTTTGGCCTGGGCATGACCCACAAGCCAGACACAATGATTGAGCTGTCGACCCGGACCAAGGCCTCTTACACATACGTCAAGGATTGGATGATGCTGAGAGAATGTCTAGCGGGATGCTTGGGATCCATGCAGTCATTATCACATCAGAACGTGAAGCTCAAGCTCAAGCTCCCAGAGGGGTCCCCAGCCAAATTCCATAAAGTAAGCGGTGCACTACAAGTGACCAAACGTGCAACCGGTCGGGACGCAGAAGCTTCGCTCGGCGATCTCAGATTTGGTGACAAGCGAGATATTCTGGTTCAGTTGGTCATTGTTCCGGATACTTCATCCCAGGACCAGCTTCCACAAGATCCTTGGGAGACGATTGTGTCCGGTCTTGAGGCGCTCGGCGGACCCATGGACTCGGAGGACCAAAGGACCTTGTCCGTGGAGGAGCTGCCTCTCATCCAGGCAGACCTCGTCTGGGGTGACATCCTGCGTGAGGGTACCATGATGCATCTGCCCAGGCCGTCCCTCCTTGCAATCACCATGCTGCCGCCAGTGGCCAGCTCGAAGAAATCTTCATGGCAGAACAACCCCCCGATTCCGCCGCACCAGAGCATCGTCCAAAGACGCATGGAGCTCTTGACGTCGGATATGCTTACGAGAGCGCTGACACTCGTGTCCCGCGGCCAGCACGACCGAGCACACACACTTCTCAATGAGACTCGCTCGATACTGAAGGGGCTTGGCAAGGGCGGTTTGCCGCCAGTCCCCCCTCCAGCAGGCAGCAAGTCAACTCCTTCCACACCTCATACCGGTCTAGAGCCTGATATGTCCGCCATGCCCGAGCGTAAGCATACGCCTTCCCCCACTGCGTCGGCAAATGGATCCGTGGCCAACGGTTTCCCGTCGGGCACTCGGCCTAATGATGGCCTAGCTCTCGGGTCTCCTGGCGGCATTGATACGAATACTGTTGCCGCTTTGGACGCCGAGCTCGAAGCTAGCTTAGAGTGGATCAGCCACCCAGCCGTATTTGGACGAGACAGCCGTAAGCAAGTGCTCCAAGCAATCGGCGTCATCAGCAGCCAGCGAGCATATACATTCCGAACTCCCATTGAGAGCTTGTGGGCCGCACGGGTCGGTGGCGTGAGGAAGCTGACCGACAAGAGCCGCGAGTGGAGAGAAGAAGCTGCTGGCGAGGGCATCATCGAAGAGGCTTGATCAGACCTGTAATGAGCCTTCTTCTACTAAAACTGTCATTTCATTCCGGCGTATGATACCGCTATAGACCAACGACCTCTGCGGGGCTTTGTTTTTTCCCCCCTTCCCGTATCGACACCTGATATCCTTTTGGTTCAGTCCAATCTACTTTTTTCGGCAGCATTGCTTTGGCGGATTACCTGTCATTCCAGTCGAGTATTATCTACCTAGCGCACGGTTGATACCTGAAAATAGTCTCTGTTTTATATTCTATGATACCACTTGACGATTTCTTTTCTGTGGCAAATGGCATTGCGCTTGTTATTATATATCTGGATCTTGCCCAAATGGGGGTGAGCAACTTTACTCCTTCACGACTATGCATCACCAATCCCAACATTTTCGAAAAGAGACGGGAAATTTATGGATATACGCAATGACAAAAGGGGTGCGATTTTCAAAACAAGTATAGGGTGAAGTCGGGGACTTCGAGGATGGACTGGGAGATGTACACTGTGACGATGGTTGGGCCCAAGCAGATAGAGAAAGACTCGAATCTTCTCCATGCAATGAAGTTAATTTTTGTTTGCCAAAAGTGTTCCTGTGACGCATCCCACGCATAGACCGTAAGATGACTTTTTTTCCCCTGGTGCTCGTTCTTTCGTATCGAAATCGAGGCCAGGGGTAGATCTTCCGGCAAGGGCCCTCTGCTTGCTGGGGTTGACTACGGTATGGCTTCTCACTCCGTCCCGGGATGTAAGTACGTAGATACTGTGTCGTGCTCACCAGTAAGATTCATCCACGCTGCGCCATTGGTAATCTTCAGGCCAGGGATGACTGCCGCCATGCATGCGTTAGACCAGTGCGGAGAAACGGCAGTGCTCCTCGGCCGCGATGAATCTCCAACCTGCGGCCACTCGGCATGTTGCACCGGCGGTAATACAAGAGCGACAATGCAGGTGACGTTGGAGTACTGCGTTCAGATGGTCTTCCCCGCATCCGGCAGTGCATTAAAGTACATTGCGATCGGGGTCATCTAGGCCGGCCTTTGAAGCGAGTCGGATGCGAATGTTCATGTTTCCTCTCCAGTGTTCGTTATGCTTTCAACTGCAAGATCCGCCTCGACCAGAAGAAGCCTCCTTGTATCCGCCTCGCCCCTGATTCGCTGCATAGGGACTCCTAGAGGACTTACAGTCGCATCGAGGACGTCTCGTCCATCAACCAAGCCCACCGAGGTCTCATGCTCTCGCGCCCAAAGTGCGCTTCCTGCATCTGCAACTTCACAATTCGAGCCGCCCCCTCGCACATGGACAATCCCCGATGCAAACATGGCCAAGGATCAGTACACTGAATTTACACCGGAACTCTATCCACCCTTTCCCGAAGGATTGCCGACCGTGGAGCTTGAAACTCTATCCCTGGATCAACTGCTGAAAGGCAACGCGGATGTCCAAGACCGCCTGTTCCAAGTCTGCAAAGGCAGGGGCTTTTTCTACCTCGACCTCCAGGGCTCGGAAGTAGGTGACGTGATCCTCGAGGGAGCTCAGCAGATTGCTCGCGTAGGCGAGGAGACTTTCGAGCTGCCGCTCGACGAGAAGATGAAGTATACCCAGGGAAAGGGAGCACGCACACTCTTCGGCTACAAATACGTTGGCGCCACTGTTACCGACAAGGCTGGCACAAAGGACACAGCTGAGTTCTTCAACGTTGCCAAGAACGATATGATCGTTCCAGATGAGAAAATGAAGCATGAGTGGCCGGCTCCGGTCTTGGAAGCGAAGCCATTGTTTCGCAGCTATATCAGCACGGCACACTCAATCGGGATGCTGCTTCTCGGAATCCTAGCCCAGAAACTAGGGGTCGATGCTGCTGCCATCACTAGCCAGCATCGAATCGAGGAGCCTGCAGGCGACCATGTGAGGATCACCAGAGGCCCGCCAAGGAAAACTGAAGATATGCCGGAGATACAGACGCCATCACATACCGACTTTGGCACGTAAGTGGAGAATAAGTCATACTTGTCCGAGAGAACACAAGCTGACTAATGGTAAGAATTACACTACTTATGAACTGGCTCGGTGGTCTGCAAGTGTGGTCAGACTCGGCACGAAAAGCAGAACTGAACGACGGCCAGCCGGACAGTGCCGGGGAGTGGCTTTGGGTGAAGCCGCAGAAGGGATGCGCCATCATCAACCTCGGCGATGCCGCAGTGAAGTTCACCAACGGCGTGCTATGCTCTGGTCGCCACCGCGTCATTCCGTCGCCGGGCGCACAAGGGACATGGCCGCGATACAGTATTGTGTACTTTGTCAGGCCCGAGGATAAGTGTGTCCTGAAGCAGTTGAGAGGGAAGGGGATCCCCGATGGGCCCGAGGAGGAAGGACTTACCGCGCAGGAGTGGATTTACCGCCAGGCGCAGGGACTGGGCACCAAGTTCGAGAAATAGGCAGGTTTGGAGATACCATCATATTCGTTGGCAATGGCATGCCTGGCGATTGTTCTTGCCTGCATTATAATGCATACTACAGCTCGAAAGTCTTGATTTCTTTGTGGTGACTGTCAAGCCAAGCGCTGCAGTATATCTCGTTGTCCTTCCGGTCTGCAAAATCCCAGCCCTCTTGGATGTGGACCACGCGGGTGGTGACCAGGCCCCAGAGCTAGCATTCGAACTGATACATGGAAGCTACCTTTGAGGCGAGGCTCCGATTCCTGCGTGGCTGCACGTGTGCGCCGAGTCTCGACGGACCTTGGCCGCCAGGTAGCTCACTGAGTAGATCGGGACAATGCTACTTTGGTGGACGTGGATCAAAGGCAGAAAGAAAAGGCTGCCGGAATTTGCCACATGCCTCACTCTAACCCCTATTCATTTATATAATAAGTCAATGATAAAAGCTACAAGACAAGCAATACAATCCCAAGAAAGTTGTCTAGCATGTTATACGCTAATATGGTATAATGCAAATGACGATAATCATCAGCACTTCATTTGCCACCAAAAATATAGATAGCTGACCGAGGATTAAATATAATTAGTTGTGATTGCAAAACCCAACAGGGGGGTTCCTTCACGTGCCTTAGCTAGCCTACGGCGATATTATCATGCAGTCATCATTCTACACGGGCACAGCAGAAATAAGATGCGTATTATAGATGCGGCTGACCACTAATATATGAGTGCGACCAAGAACAGCTAAGCCACGAAAAGTATTACGTGGACCCGTTTTGAAACATGTAGTTTGGGGGCCATCGAATAAGGACCGCTCGCTCGTGCAGGGCTGTGCTTATTTCAACGCCACTTTGGTGGTTGATGAAGGATGCCTGTCCAGATACTATCCGTGGCTGTGAGCTGATGGCACATGGCCCCTTGCGATTCTGGCTCTGCTACGTCGGCGAGGCTAGCCTGCGCATAATGTGGACGATTTAAAAAGCAAAGGATCTCCGGCCACAGATTCTCCCTCCTTCTCGCAGATCCTCCTAGAGTGTTGCCAGAGCCTTCCGCGAAAATCTGCTCGGTTGTGTTCGCGATTGTCCTCGTGCGCTGAAGGAACAGTATCTGGGAGCGAACGAAGAGTTCCATTATGTCTACATCATATGGCGTCTATGCACCTGCTTCAGATATTTCGCCGGCTTCTGTGGTACAGACGATTGTGGCCAGCAGCTCCCTCCCGAGTATAACTCAGGCTGCGACGACGACGGCGCCTACCAGCACCCATACTAGCTCAACAAGCACCCCTACATTGCCGGCTGTATTGCAAATATACAGTAGCGCTGCAAATGGCGTGTTTGGCATTGATGAACAAGATTTCCTCGCAGCACCGTTCGACGAGCTCTGCCGAGGCCAAGACTGCATCGCTGCCTGTGAAGACCAAACTCGACTATACCAGGATATTCCAGACGGCATAAATTCGAACATGAACACATATGGTCGGCCCGGGGCCGACGGCACCTTGAATATGACTCTCTTCGGGCTGTGCAGTAACCTTGGTCAAGCCCAGCTGGTCGGAGAGGCGCACCCAGACACCGCGGCGTTTTTTACTCCCAACAACTCGGAAGCACGCATTGAGGGCATTGTATCCGACATGGCAACGTGCTTGGCGGGCACATGCGAGCTGACGAGACACCCCAATGAATGCAGCGATCCTTGTTCATATGAAAGCCTTGTTTATAACCAGTCTAGCATGGACATCAACGGAGGCGTCTTCAGATGCATTAACACGCTTTGCGCCAATACGTGCGGTCTGCCTTATGCAGATAGAGACACGTTCGGCGTTGGTGTAAGCTTGATGAACCTCGACCGTTTACTGTAGTCCAGTGGCTGATAGCGAGTAGACGTTACTGTCGTATTTCATACAAGTCAGTCTCGTCTTCATTTGCGCTGTGGCTTTACTTGCGACATCGCAAGTCAGCGACGATGCCTTCAGTGCCAGAGGGTCTCTATCAGCCTTCAGACGACCTCTCAAGAATTTTCTAGTTATTCAGTGCTTTTTTGGTAGTA
Source organism: Seiridium unicorne (assembly GCA_039778275.1). Lineage (NCBI taxonomy): Eukaryota > Fungi > Ascomycota > Sordariomycetes > Amphisphaeriales > Sporocadaceae > Seiridium > Seiridium unicorne. The sequence goes on along the minus strand of JARVKF010000057.1, from coordinate 370,101 downwards.
AGTGGGATTTGTTTTATTCAAGGTCGGGCGAATATTTTGCTGACGTGCAAAGTCACTACATCGATTGCAGCAATCGTCACCATTATGTCTACTGAGGTCAACCCGCTGACAGGCTATGTGCTGATCTTTGTTGCCATTGACGGCTTCCTATGCCCCATGTTCACTTTGATGCTTCTCCACCACTGCGGCATCCGATTCAAGTATTTAACCACACTCACAATCATCAGCTGGGCCTTCTCCTCAGGTGTCTTTTTGAGATTGGTCTCCGTCTTGTCCATCATGTCATCAGACCAGAGCGCGATGCAAGGGGGCCTGCGAGAAATATTCCAAGTGTCCTCTTGCGGAGGATCATCGGCCATGATGCTTTGCCAACAGATGCTCGGCACGAATCCGCTGTCCTACATGACCGGCTTCTATAACTCCCGGTACGTGCCGAGTTTGAGGACGGTGCCTCTGCTCTGGGCGTGGAGCACTGTCGTGTTGTTGAGTCTTGTGATGGCCCAGTGCATGCCGACTTTGCAGGACACGGTCGCCCATAAATGGAGGGAAGCAGCTCTGTCTTTGCGAATTCCCCAACCAGTCGCTAGAGCTCTACCGATCACCATCTCTTCGATGGGTTTTGTCTTGGCAATAGCCTACTATCTCGACATGGTCGTACTCTATAAGAATATGGATCTGATTGACTGGCACGGCTGGGACTTTGGCCAAGTCGTCGCATTCCTCCTCTGGCTGCCGACGCTGATTGAGCTCGGCAACGCTGCCTTACGTAGGTCCAATACCTCGACCCGAGTTCTTCATATAGGCTGCTAACGCACTGACGTAGGTACCAGGAAGGTTGGCCGGCAGACTCATGGGTTCGAGAAACTGGGAACCGGGGAGCCAGACAAAATGATGAGGCGATTTGATTCACTGAATGTTGCTGGAATACATAGCTAGTCGGCATATGAATAGATATATGGTAGACGGTGAGTCTGGTGCAATGGCTGGAGCACCCGGCAGCTCCCTCCCTCTGCGTGAGACAAACCCCACTCCCGAGAAACGAGGCCCAGCCCGGGGGAAAGACGGGCCCGTGGTAGCTCTTGAGGTATTTCTAGAGGATCTTTACTATGAGGACTTATACATGGTGGAATATCGGTTTTCTATGGTCAAGCTGACGGCACTTTTCTCCCGGCACCCTGGCCTGCAGGGGTTTTCCCGCACGGCCATTGAGGGTAAGAATGAGGCCTATTCGTAGTAAGCTAGAATAGATGAATACACACACTCACACTCATATATGGTAGACTGTGTAGACGGTGAAACCCGGTGACAAGATCACCTGTTGCAATGCAGGCTGAGCATCGAGATGCGTCTCTTCAAGCCTCGCAATACCGCCATGACTATCCCGCTCGAAGCCGCAGTCAAGTCGCTACTACCTTCGCTTAAAGAATCCTTTGGCCTTGGTAGGCGCTGATCCAACTCGCCTACGCCGCATGAGCATCTCCTTTACACTTTTTGAGTTGTGGTTTGCCCTCGGCGCTAACTTCTGGTCACTTTGGTCCACCATGACCCTGTAGGCTGTAGATCCCACAATTTCATCTTTGGGTGCTCTGCCCTCCTTGGATAGTGTCTGAACTGCATCATCGAACTTTATCCTTTTCGGCTTCCTGGCAACTCGAAGGTCCCGCTCGTCCTCGCTTTCGTCCTCGGAGTCTGTCAGGAACTCTGCGGGAAGAACGCTGGGGAGGTTGAACTTTCCGGTTCTCTTACGGCCAGTGGTGTTCCTATCGGCTTCCGCGATGCTTATCTCCTCATCTGAAGATCCCTCAACGCCGCCATGGCTCTGCTTTGTTGTTGTTGCCTTTGGTTTTTCTGCCCGTTTCCTTTTCTGGGCTTGTTCCCGGAAGATGTTGTCTCGCTCCTGACGCTTTCGCTTTAGTGTTGCAGCTTGTCTTTTAATTGTTGTCAGCAGTGGTGGCATATCTCAGCTTGGCACCTCAGAACTTACTTCTCGGCAGCGTCGACGACAGCCTGTGCCGCTTTCTTGGATTCCTCCACTGCTGCAGACGCAGTCACTGCTTCGGGTGCCTCGTCGTCGCTCTCCTCGTCCTCCTCTACGGCGGCAGCCTGCGCCTTCTCAGCTTTCTGTGCTGCAGCGGCCACGTACTGCTCCACATCCTCATCGTCGCCAAAGACGATGCGCTTGCTCTGTGTTGTCGCAGAGGCCGACGCAGGGTTGGTCAAAGGTTTCGCGGCCTTGAGCTCATGGCTCAACTGCTGACTCGCATCCTCTTCCAGCTGCTTCGTGACCTGATGCGGCGTCGGTTCGCCGTCATCGCTGTCTTCGGAATCTGCGATCATAGCATCGCGACTTCGTTTCGATTTGAGTGCTGGCTTTGCTTCATCACCCGCTGTGCGCTTGCCTCTTGAGGAACTCGCGTCATCGTCGCGTACTCGAACCGCAAGTCTCTGGCGTTTCGGTGTGACTTTCTCTCCCCCCGGGATATCTGATGCCTCTTTTATTCCTGGTGCCGTAGACTTGGGCGTTGCTTCTGTGGCAGACGACTTTCGTGGGGCAACTCCGGCATCCTGAGAGTTGTCCTGAGCGGCCTTGCGCCTCCTAGTAAGAGGCGCCATGGTTCCCTGGAAACTGACAAGTACGGCGCAAGCTACGTGGTCGGAGGAGGATTTCCGGAGTGATTGCTCGCTGTAGCTGAAATTGTGTTGATTGATGGCGCTGTGATCAGTCCTCCCAACTTTTTTTTTTCTGGGGCCGAGCCGCCGATAAGGTAGGGGGGGGGGGGGGGGGGGGGGGGGGGGGGGGGGGGGGGGGGGGGGGGGGGGGGGGGGGGGGGGGGGGGG